>CM023098.1:37033677-37083670 GCA_013103745.1 Gardenia jasminoides
CCTACGTATTGCTCGGAGTTGAGCACCAATGTAACTGACCCATCTTCGCTCTGTAGGTAAAGAACCTGCTGTATCCTCAACATTTCTACAACTCTTAGTGGGTCTAATTCAGTTTCAACCAAACCGCTTTGTTGCTCTTCCATATCTCATTATGTAATAAAAACCCACGCATCTAAAGTTTCAATCATCTTGCACTTGCCGCGGATAAAAAAAAAAAAGAGTCAAGTGAACAGATATCTAATTCTCACACCTATTGAGGGAGTTGACTACCCCCTCACCGACAGAAGTTTGCCATATCCCATCTTTGGGCTAATGCTAGATGGGCGCTGCCCGACCAACCTATCGGGCCACAAAAGAAATAACATTGAACAAAATCATCGCTTTTAATCCTCTCCGATCATAGATGCATCTTTTGACATACTTAAACCGTGGAACTGATTCATTTTTTTTGTTCTTTTCACTTGCTTGATCTCAAAGGAACTGCTAGTATCCGAAGCCTATCGCTATCGCGGAAATAGCTTAGAGAAAGCTTTATGGGAAACCACACTTTTCTGCCTTTAATCGGTTAGTTCAATCACCCCCTGGCCGCCAGCCTCCTCCTCGCCTTCTGTCTCATCGGGAGACTCCCCAATGGAATGGTCTTAGAGCTGTTGGCATTCCGCCACCACCTAATCGACCGCTAGGACCTCCAACCTTTTCCCAAGAGAAGTGGCTACGCCAAGGCAAGCAGTTTTCTCTTTCTAATTATTGGGCTATGTAATCCCATATCTGCGTGGAACGCTTCTAAGAGGAGTATGGGCACTTTCTTGAACCTGCCTTGATCACACCCACTTCTAAGATCCCTATTCCTTAGGAATGAATTCAAGGGTTTGAGCATGTGAGACCTGACCGACATTAAATCGGAGCTTAACCCGAACCCAAATCCAAGTAGGTAAGCGGAGTCGCTCCAATTTATCTTGTTACACTTTCACTTCATTGTGGATTGGTATTAACCATGGGAGTAAAAAAACAATATGTATGGCTATATACAGCGTCTGTAGATTTTATAAGCTTCCCAAGCGTGCTCCCATGAAGAAGGGATATTGTGTCTATTTACTCTTTAGGCCTACAGGATAAGATGTTCACACTCACTTTGGTATTACTTCGTTCCAGTCTACGTATTTGCTCCCCTTTCTGCATATGCTTAACACTTGGCTAACTTCATCTTAATGTAGGAATGCCCATCCACCGGTTAGAGATTCATGCTGGGGACCTCTGCTCCCAACTAACTCTAGAGGGATAGATATACCTTGTCCGGTACAAAGAAAGCCATAGCTTTATGACTAATCAAGCCATCTTTCTATGAAGATAGAGAAACAACAAACTCCAAAACAAAAAACAATGCTGTAATAGGCAAGACCTGTGTCCACCGCGGAAGCAGAGTTCCAAATAGATTTCTACTTTTTGAAGTAGGATGATTCAAAAAAACTTATCCCGTTATTACCTTTGAATTAGCTAAAAAAAAGACCTTATTCAAGGTTAACTCCTTCTTCGTCCCTAGTATCAAATTACATCTTTTCTAGAAAATGCCCCTGCGAGGCTTTGAGATAGGTATATAGCATTGGGAAAAATACATGGCTAAGTGTGGACCTTAGCAATGGTCCTCACTAAATCTGCATCATAACCGATGCTTGAAAACATAAAATGAATATAGATTTCTCATCACCGGTAAGTTAGAATACCTAAAGTACGCTAGTACAAGAAGCGACTATCCCATAACGATTAAAGCAAAGTGGACAACACAAAAACGGCCCGGCCGACAAGAGAAAGTCACCATCATTCACTAAAACTCATGTTGATGGAGATCCATCTGTTGAGGCATCATACCCCACCCACACCCAAATCAATGCTTAGCTAGCTTGTTTCATGACTATTTGGGAGAGAGACTCTTAAAAAAAAAGAAGAGGAATGGATGACGGAGTGTGAAACCCAACCACCTAAAATTGGTACAATCTAACGGAGCTAGAGAGGAAGTGATCCCCGGTAGGAATCAAGAGCTTCTTGACTAGGAACCGTCTAGTTGGTCTTGTTTTAGTAGGATCCCCTTTAAGAACCCGCAATAAAATTTCATACCACTGTATAAATTGTGCATTTTTCTTTATCCGTATTTCGATACCTGAACATAAAACCTCCAAAGGAGAAGCAAATAACATCAATACCAAAGAAGCAATCATGCCTGCTCTTTTCATGCTCATAACAAGCAGCCTCCAAAAACCTCCTATTGCCCGGTCTCTAAGTTGAGCTCTGTTCTATAGTTAGATTTCCACCAAAGTGTGCCTAGTAAGAGTGCATTGTAAAGTGCTTGAACTACATGCTGCATTGTATCAAAGTAATCTCTCAAGATTCTCTCCTCAGATGTTCTCTCTCAACAATATCATGAATTGATCCCACCAAGTTAGTGTCCAATCCTTCTTGCTTTGATGGCTACTCTTGAAGTTGCTCGTGTCTTTGACATCCCATGGTTCTGACTCTTTCTTTGGAAGGACCCCAGTTTCCAAGGCGTTTCAGCCATTGAAGCTTAATTACCTTAAGCCAAATAGATTGTATATGCCACCGCTATCTGCCATGGGAGAGAGAGGAAGGTCTTGTCCCTCGAGGGATCGGATGAGAACCTTATTTATGATAGATCCACAGGGACGCTCTTGGATGACTTATAAACCATTTTGTGCCGGTTGACTCCTTTGTTTCATGAAATTGCGCTCTTCCTCGCTAGCTAGTGTCATTTTCTTCTTCTTCACTGGAGTTCGAGAGTTGATATAAGACCTTTTGCCATTTCAATCGCAAGAGTACCAAACCATGTAGTGCAATGTCCGCTTATAAAATCAGTTCTTTCTCCCATAGAGACCCCACCTTCCCAAACTCAACTTAATCAATGTATTGCCCTTCCCAAAACCATGTGGTGTATAATAACCTTGCCAAGAAATTTGGATTTTCTGTGGGAGGTGGTAGTTGTAATGGTTTATCTAAGGGATATGGATTTTCTCTGAAGGATACCTCAGAAACCTTGAAGTGCTGGTGGCTAATACTTATTAGGCAAAGGACTGTTTTTCCCTGGGGATGAGTCTCGAGCAAGCAGTGGTTTTCACAGCAGTTGTATGTACAACCCTTGTCCCATGTCTGGAATCACTTGGGACTTGCTTGTCACAGTGAATCACTACATTTCCTTGGCTCTGGGTGGAGACTTTAATGCTTGACTTAGTAGGAGACTAGGTCCTGCATATAGAAAAGTAGGAAGGCCTTAGGTAGGATGGGTACAAGCAAGGGGTTTGATTTTCCATAAGGCTCGCAAGGACTCCGAACCTTTTAATGAAAGAAAGTTTCTGCGTATAAAAATTCTATGACCTGCTTGCCATCTCAAGAGACTTCCAACTGGAATGGAACTTAAAATAGGTCCCAATGGCGCTTAAAGAGAGGTAAGCAATTAGCACACAGACTTAAAGGGAGAAGGAACATCGGGAACCGGGTCGCTAGTCTCCCAGACAGAAATTTTTCATTTAGGAAAATCCACACAAGCTCTAAGCCTCATTTCATCAAGCTCTTGTTCCCAAGTAATCACCACCTTCCCAATCCAGAACAACCGAAGCTCAGCAGCTTCTTTCTCTTGAGTAGATATTAGCCCAAAGGGTAAAAAAGATCGACATCAGCCTGGCCTATATATATGTAGAGCAAGTGCTGCATCACTCTATCCTGTGAGCGAAGTTTTACCTAGGCCAGGGAAGATGTGGTAATCTCTCTTTTTGTCTTTAGACCATGATCAGAAAGGTTTTATAGAGCTTTCCCATTCCGCAGTTGGAGTCGAGTTAGGACCGCTTAGTAGGACCTCTCGTGCTTATCCACGCTAGAGATGGAAGATTTAGAGATGGACTGCTCCTAGATAAATGAATGTCAATTCACTCGGCATAAAAAGAAATCAATCGATGAAAGATAGTTATTCTTCTAGAAAAATACTGCCAGAAGTTCACTGCAAGGTGAAGTAATCCAATTTCCAAGCATCTAGGAGAAATCCAGCTTTAGAATCGACCTCCACTTAAGGAAAAGCAAGTTGGGATCCCAACCTGGAAGGACCCCATAAGGTAGTAGAAGCAAGTCGAGCTGGCACAATGTCCGGAGGGCTGTCAATGGTGGCAGTTCTCGTCCTCTATTGTGTGGCATGTTAGTAACTTCTACCGCTTTACTTATGTGAATTCCCTGCATGGCCATGGTAAAAGTGGCAATCTTATGTTCTTGTTTCTCAATTTGAATTTAAGCCATGTTCACTTAGTTTGTTACACCGAACCTATATGTGCCTATTGAGTTTGCTCATGTGTAAATGATCGATGAAAACGCTGAAGCCCCTCGCTTTAGAGACTTTCACTCCCATTTCCCTCACAGGACCATCAAATCTTCAACTTCGCTAAGCCTACATAACATATTCAACCACGGATTAAGTCGTATAACATCCCTCACATTCAGCCAGGTTTTTCCAATTGATTCTTGCTGTAGAAGTGGTTATATTAATTGGCTGCTTCTCTCTCGCTCGAAAGCTCGGCCAGAGAAACTTTCACACCGATGCCATTATTAAAGAGAATCGGTTTAGCCTTGAGCCAGCTTTCACTGCATAAGAGGTGGATGATATTGTTTCTCGGGCCTCTACTAATGTAAAGGCAGTCACGCTTCAACTATATGGCTTTTTCTTCTCGTCTCGCCTATGTGTAATAAAGAAATGGTGAACAATGAGCACCAAGCTCTTTGTCATGTGACCACAGAGGACTCTTCCACTTAATGAGATATTCCTTCCGAATCTAGTTTTATATTCCGATCGGTAATTACATTATTTTACGATTTACGTGTTTCTGAACAAGTCTTCTTTAAACCAGATGCCTTCGCAGCCGATGTTCTACCAAAGTCTCATGCATACATCACGACTCAACGGCTTTTTTTTTGGAAGTGAGGGGATGGTACATACTCAAACGAGGGGCTTTCCACACTTTTTTACTTCCACACCTCTAGGGTTTCCCTCCAACCTCGGCTGGTTCCTCGACTTGCTTCCCCGCAATGGCTTTCGGGGTCTGGACCTTGACTGGTTCTATCATTGTTCACAGGTTCTACTCGGCGAAGAAGGATTATCTGCAAAATTCTGTACTTGAAGAGGCCCCTGTAATTCTAGGACATTATCTCACCTGTTAGCAAATGGAAATCGTAGTTTAGACCATTCTGACATGATTAATCACTCGGCCCTGGTGTGAATTAGATTACACCGGGTCTATCTATTGAATATTTTATGGAACCAATTCTTCTCAAAATAGGTAATAACTGAGGTTCGCACCCATCAAAAATAATAGACAAATAATCATGAATCGCCAAGAGGAAAGTATGCTTGAATTCAAGCTGAGATCGATCTTACCATCTACCCCCCCTCACATCCCATGTTTGGGTGAATTTAACTTCAGTGGATAAGTAAGGTAAAGCTACTGATGTATTGGAGCCACCAGAGAAAGCCTTTCAAAGCATTTGAATTGGTATTGGGGCTTGAGGATAATAACCTCCATTTCTGTTTCTTGGAACCTCCCTTCCAAAAGTCTAGTAGGGTGGGGTGTCAGATGTGTTTGTCCCACGGAATCTGTACCTCAACCATGAGTTGGGACAGGAGACATAGAATGAGTGCACTCGAGGCACACTTACAGCTAATCTCATGGAGGCAAGCAATCCAAAACTTTCCTATCTCCGTGGGAAAGACTAAAAGGAGGCGTAATAAGATGCACGGAGGAAAATTTGGGAAGAGAATGGGATCTCGAAAAAGTGAGGGAAAAGATGTAGTAGAAATGTTGAAGAGAATACAACCCGCTCTTGGACTTAAGACTACGCTGCGTCGCATGGATCTAGCAATCTTGGACAATTTTTTTGATGAACTGTCACTAAACTAAAAAAAGAAAGAAGAGAAAGAATTAGGAAGTTGAAATACATAACGGATTGCTTGCTACCAAGCCATCCTTAACTCTCCAACCAGTGGCTTTCACTCCTCTCCGACCAGTAGAGTGGCTTTCACTCCTCCAGTTCGATTATTATTCTTGACTTGACTTATTATTATAAAAATGACTCACTAGCCAAATGAAAGACGATCGATTATCTACCCAAGAAGATAGAGAGTCCTACATACGAGAAAAGATCACAAATAGAGTTGAACGAAGTAACATTGCAAAGGCATAACGATAGTAGGTCGATATCCCCTCCCAACCCAACGTGAAGGTTTCCCTCATCCGCTCTCAGAGTGGGAATCTCCACCCACTACTTCCCTAATATCCCTTTTACCACATCATGGGTTTACAGAGATCCCTGAGGCTCGGAAAGGCTGCCTGGAGTACCCATACCTTGACTTAAGTCTACTCTAGTAGTCACTAGACTCACCAGCAAATATAGTGGTCCGGCTGCTCTTTTTTTGCTGAAATCATTACGCTCTTCATTCTCCTTGCTCTAGCAATTGCGCTTCCAGGACCACTACCATGTAAGTTAGGTAGGGACAATCAACTGGTAAGTGATCGGAATCTAGGAACAATGAATGCGGTCCCTATCAATATAAAAGAATATATAATTAGTTACATTACCTTCTCTCACTCAATAGATCTATCCGTCTGATACAAAGATGCACATACAATGAACGATAAAATGCAATGGATAAATGGTGGAGGGCTACCTGCACCCAAAAGTTGTCCATAAAAAATTCCTTGTGGCATATTAACCTAAAATGACTTCCAGCCCGCTAGATAGCCTTCCCTTTCTCTCTTTTTAGAGCCTTGTGGACGGACGAAAAAAGAGGTTTGAAGGCTTGAAAGGCAGGCGGTGAAGGCTCACGAGAGACAAGCAAGCGCTAGCAACAGCCTCTCTCGACCTCCCTAACCATTCTATCACTCTCAAGAAGCTGGCCAGCACCTTTCTAATAAGGTAAGCTTTGAAGCTAGTTGCTCGCTATACATTCTAGTTATAGGCCAAGCACTTGACTAATAGAATATAGAAAGTAAAGGGTGTTAAACATTATGATATTACTTAATCTAAAGATCTCCAACTTGAAGAACGAAGTTTGCCGCCTCTAAAGAAAGGGGGGCGTAAGCACTTCACTCGCTAGGGATGGGATTCATTCACTTGCATTCTTGCTAGCACTACAAAAGCTCCGGGTCTTAACACCCTACTCACTGTCGTGCAGCCTTTCCTCGGTTCGTAGGAGTCGGTTTCCCGCTTAACCAACGGAGGAACCTGCCCCACCGCAGCGGCCACAGGTCATAACGCACTTCGCTATACAACAAATCCACTTTGAAGTTGGACTTATTCGCCGCCAATCGTGGAATGTGTATGAGATACCATAAGGGCCCAATATCTCAATAACACCTTTGTCTAAAAGCTTCGAATGAGACTTCATATATCCAAACTAGGAACGACCGACTAGAAAGTCATTCAAAACTTGATTGAAAAACCAGCTTTTATTGAAGAAAGTATAGAGTTGATTACAAAAAAGACTAGTTTGAAAGGTTTGTTAGAATTGATCCGGCCACGGATTTACATTATACCGTAACAAAAGCACCCTGCGTACTAAACGGAATCGTATTAGTTTGGTAATGGTTGGAGTAAACTCGATTTGGCAAGAATCTCATTTTTTGGTAGTATGAATGGAATTGGCCCAAAAATTGACGGGTCAATAAGACGTCCGTCATACCGGCGGGTTGACTCAAGTGTCCCCCCTCAACCGCATGAAATGGTCGCCTATTACACGCTCACTAACTCTGCCCTGGGGTGGGGGTACCCATTATTCTGCTGGCGGGGAGGGGAACAGTGAGTTCTAGCTATCATTCCTGTCTATACCTTGAATGATAGCACCAATTTCACTGGATGGACATAATCTTTGGTCTCATCCTCCGTGATTTTGACACTGGTTAACCACGCTTTGAGATTTTAAAAAACGGGCCACATTGTTCCTCATTTCTTGGTGTACTTTAAAGTGGATGCAAGGCGCTATTAGCTCCTCAACCATGTCTCTTGGCAAGGCGCTTCCTTCTAGGGAGACTTCTTCTGCTTGAATGAGAGAGGGTCAGAGGTCGGCAACCCTTGCTTTTGGCTTTGACTCTTTGATCATGAGTTCATAGATGGCCTGTTCAGCCATGGTACATTGAGATCAAAAGAAGGTTCTTTTGAAAGCTAGGGACCACGCCCACCTCCCAACGAAGAAATCTCTCTCCATGGCGAGAACAAGAAATCCATCCATTCCACAACTAAAACTACAAGTGGATCAAAGAAAGCGCTTTCCAAAGAAAAGCCCCAATTACAGTTCAAAAGGATAGAGTAACCAAAAGTATAGTGATATCAGAATCACTGCTTCAAAAACAAAGTAATGCCCTTATGAACCAACTTGAATCTGAACTACAATTCAGATCAAGTCTTACCGAAATCGGATTTCCTTTTCGCGCCATGACTTTTCAATATTGTAAATAACTCTCTAAATGAATTGCAAGGCCGCTGAGAACACTACATTCACCCTGGCACAGTTCACGTTACAGTTGCTTTATTTTCTGCAACTAAACTACGATTTTTTTGATGAGAAAAGGATCCCTCTTTTGAAAGCTATTCCTTTCCTTCTCCTTTATAGTCTGTCCTAGTGAGAAGGCAGTTGCAAGAAAGTGTGAAAATAGTCCAGTTCTAGTTGCCTTTCAAGCTGCAGTCTTCAAGCAGAGATAATGTGGTATAGAAAGTTCGTATGTAAATCCATCGATTTAAAAGTGGCTAATAAACCATATCTCTAGTTTCAGTAGTTTTTGATAAGCAGCAGTTTCTAGCCCCACAAGAGGAGGATCTTTCTTATTTTAAGAGTTGAGAAGGCCTATCCTTTTTTGGTCTTGGGAGGTCTATTTTATAAAAATTTTTTTATAGCTAAATATAATGCACTTGTCAAGATTCCATGTAATAGTAATTAGACTAGGTCGATGGGGTCTTAATGCAGGAAGTTTTTCATTCTTGAAGCTATCCCAATCCCCTTTTATAGTCTTCTCTTTATAGCCATTGGAAGTTCTCTCTTATAGCATATCCTATTAGGAGTTCATGGGCAAAAGGATCTCGTGCAATCTTCAATCTTTACTCTTTATTTTATAGCGGTGCCTAAAAGCAATCTCCTCATTGCACAAAGGGATATATAATAGCCTTTCTCTTTAATAAAAAAGTCTCGTAAATACCCCTTTGAATTCTTCTTTCACTTAAACGCTTAAAGGGGTAAAGATTATCCTTTTCTAACCCTCCACCTATTAGCATATTACCAATGAGTGTAAAAAATGGATATCAGCTTCTTCGTTCTTCAACCGCCATTCCTCTCTCTATTGAAATGACAAGTGCATGGACACTTTACTATAGATGCAAATACATTTTAAAGGATTCCACTCTATAGAGTTAGTGGATACAAACCACTAATAAGATTGATCTACGTGAAAACGCCTTGGTTTTTACGCTCCTCTTCCTTCCCTTCCTTCCTTCGGATCGACTTTGAAAAGAAATTTATATGCTTGTAATAGCTGCTACCCTCCTCTGCTCTTGTCTAAGGCTAAAGAGAGGAACGGGAATATTCTACTTATTCTTTAAGCTAGGCTCCAGTTAGGATTCCTAAGCATACTCCTTGATAAAGAGGAAATCAAAGCTTTCTTCTGCATTAAATAAGCTCTTTTCTCGATCACACCTTAGCCCACATGTCTCCTTCCCTTGCCAAAATTCAACTGAGGGAAAGCATTCTTGGTCCCCAGCCATACCAGGGACTCACTACGCCTAATGGACTCTAGCAACTGGGTTTCACCTTCAAGCAGCAGGAGACTAGACATCTTTTCATTCAAAGTGCACTGGCAATCCCCATCAACTTCCGCTCTAAGTTCATTGAACTCGAGCTAACTTTCACTTCAGGGAGTTTTTGTAAAAAACTAATTCCGTGAGTCATTCTAGCCTAGCAAACAATACCAATTCCTGCCTATGGTCTCCTTCTTGGTTTTAGAGAAAATTCCTATTTAGTTGCACCCGAGCCCATGAATCACTTCACCTAGATAAATCTGCTAAATTCCATAAAAAGGAAGTCTTGCTTTCCCTACAAAAAAAGTAAGATCAGACTCCAGACTTTCCTCGGGACCGGGCGTCATGAGTATAGGTTAAAGATTTAATGGGAGATTTTCTTTTGCCCGAGGTTTCCCTAGAGTTGTTAATAAAGCAAACTGAAGCTTTGAACCTTTGGCCTTCTCCAAAGACGTATTTTCACCTTTATCCTTTCGCTCTTAATAGTTTGAGGTTATGTGACCTCCGATCCCTTTCAATCGGTCGCCCCATTCAGCTTGGCCCTTAGGTTAATATTACAATTAGTGGGTGGAACTTGTTCTCCCAATCATGCGATTTCAGATGTCTCTAGGCTGCTAGCATTGATAAATTAGAGAATGCCATGTAAGGCTTACTTAACGGATGGGAACTTAATAACGCAATTTCTAAGATTAGAGACGACTCGCCTGCCTTCCCAATCATCGCTCAAACCTTCCCCGACCGTCGGGCTCATGTCAAAGGAGAAATTCACCTTTCAGAAAAAAAATAGCATTGAGAACCTTACTTCCTTAGTGGATTCTAGTCTCACCACCTTAATGAAGCCAACTAACAACCACCCCACTTCCGCCCCAACGGTTTATCCGCTTATCAACTAAGTAGGATCCAATACGTAATTCCCTTGGTCGCCATCAGTAATTATTAGTTGGACTTTTTTAAAGTAATTAAAAGTTTCCAAAATTTTTTGCCAACTGATCGGTCTAACTTTCAAGAGTGACTCTCTAAGCATCTTCATGGTGATCGCTAGCTAAGTCTCCTAGAATGGCAGGATGGTGCCACCCATCTAGAATGGCCCTTTCCATTGTGCAAGCAAGATTGGTTGGACTAGTCCACTTTTCTGTAGGTTATATATTTACTTATGCGGCTTTCTTAATTACCTCTACATCGGGTAAATTTGTCTATTTTGAAATTCATTTTTTGAATGTGTTGTATAATAAAAGATCATTTCTTTCACCCAGCCCCACTATATAATCAATCATTTTCTTTCTTTTTTCCTCTCTCTTTGAATCACGTTCGCCCCATCAATGCTAAATTGATCAATATGGGATCATGATTTGATTGAAAATGTCTAAGTCATCGAGAAGGGAAATTTAACGAAAACCTTTATTTTGAAATAAGTACTCAAGTAGAGCAAGAAGCTTCCTATATTCGAGTATGGAAGGCCGATTAAGTCGCATTATTTACTAGTTCATTGATCTGAGAACCTTACTTTAATTTAATAAAGAGTTCGATTCGATTCCGGTTATCTTTTCTTTCTTCTAGCAATCGCTTTGTCTTAGTTCGCTCTAGCATTCCCGTAAATCAATATTCCCATCGCTCTCTCTTAGTATTGGTCTTGTCTCTGACTCTATAGAGGTCTCAACTAAATCAATCGCTTTGTTCTGAACTCTTCCCCTTGCTTTTCGCCACATTCAAGCTTAGGAAATAAAGTAAAGATTGTATCGCCTCTAGGTCCCAATAGACTGAAATGTGGCATTCTGCCCATCAAAGAGTTTATTCTAGCAGCAAAGAAGTTACTTATTTGTCCTCCAACTAAAGTCGCAAGATCGAAGTCGCTTTCACTTTAAGCCTTGCCCGCTGCTTTTATATGGATGGAATATAAGTAGGCACCAAATATGATCTTAGATTGTTTCTACATCCTTGGTAGTCACCTCAAGATCCCAACTCTCGTAGCCAAGATCATCTTCTTAGATCGGATCGCCTACGCCTTGGTGAACAAGAATGAAAGTACCGAGATAAAGATAACCCCTCATGAACTAAATAGAAGGACTTTATGCCAAGAGCAAACTCTCAAATCGACAATTTCATGTTATGCCAAGGACCCGCTCTAGAATAAAGCGAATCGGTTCGCTTAAGTTTCTTAAGAAAGGAAGTTGAGGGAGGCTAAGGATAAAAGAAAGGAGTGATTCCATTTCTGATTTGTATTAGCACTAAGCCTAGGGATTAAGACTAACCCCGCCAGATCTACTTATCGGTCTTGTTTGCTGGCCAAAGACTAATAAACAAAAGTAAAAGCAGACAAAAAGGCATAAGCATCTATAAAGTTTAAATTAATATATCCTTAGGTCCAAGAAGACTTTCTGGATCAACTACGAATTACACGCTACTTCTTCTATTATGAGATTTATAACCTGGATTGGTTGACCTCAACTTCAATAACAACGCTTTCAAAAGGTAAGGAAAGGCGCCTTAAGTTGAGCTTTTCCATCAGCCCAAGCCAAGTAGTTCGCTAAACCATGGCATTTCTCCACTCAGAGGGAGGTCAAGTAAGGAGTCGCTAAAAGAGAACTCAACCGATTCACCTAATCCCAATGGAAGCCCCTTTGGCAAGAGTGGAAGTGGCATCTTAAATTCAATTGATCCCATACTGTGCACCTTCTTTATGAGTTTTCCCAGCTCAAGCAAGGCACTAACCAATCTTCAAACTGAAAGTCTAACGAACTTGAGTACAAAGTCCGAGTGAACCAAGAAGAACGAAGGAGGAATCTTACACCACTTATTTAAGTGCTATGTAACGCCTCAGTACGCCTTTCCTCGGTTTGCTAAACTTAGATTCTTACTAAAGAGTTCCTTTTTCTTCTCTTCTCTCTTTATGCTCAAATCGCCTTCTATCAACATTGTCTCGCTTACTCTTAAAGTTATGTTATTTACAGGCCTAACTGGGAAAAAGACCTTTTTTCGGCAAAGAATTCACCAAGAAAGCCCCAACTAGGTACCAATACTTAAAAGAGTCTTCTTTGCTAGTAGAATGCCTCCCACGAAGAAAGAATAGTGGGATGTTTACTTCGCTGGAGGTGATCGCTAGTCCTCATTAACACAATTTCTTAACCCAAAACCCTCGCTACAAGCCTTCACCACTTACACCAATCGTAGGGAATTAGAAAGAATGCTTCATAAAGGCATATAAGAGAGAAATATAGGAAAAATTCCGCCTTGGGTTTATTCAACTCGAACTCAAGAAAGCGCTACGGAATAGTGTTAAAACAAAAGCCAACCGTAAAGAATCTCAAGCAAAGGGCTCAAAATAAAGAGGATATCGAATGGTCCCACCACGGAATACACACTCACTCAAGAACAAGAAATGAATTCCAAAAGGCTCGTGAACCATAACTAATGGGACACTTCCTCAACTGATGGAAGAAATTCACTGTAGGAATGCATTGACACTAGCTAACAGACTTTGGGAAATAGAATAGGATTTTTTTCAGGTCATTTTGAGGGACTGCACTCGCTTTGGTCATTCCTAAGGCAATTCTCAAGCCTTTAATGATCTCCTCAAGGCTTTGCTTAAGTTACTTAATGATCTTTCCTCTCTTAGAATATTTCTAGTTGGATGAAAAGAGCACTCCTAAATTAAATGAAGCCCTTCTCTTATTCTTATATACATACCATCTCCCTCCTCTCTCCTATAAATCTTCTTTGCACGAAGCTTCAGAAGCCCCTAAAACATATCTCGAATTAGCCCAAGGAGGCCAATCGCTACATAAACACAATACAATGTCTCACCTCTGTGGCCCTTGAGAGAATAACTTTAAAGCTTTCCTTTCTTCTTTCGGCTTTAGAGTGATAATTCATTATATAACCGCACCTTTCTTCCCCTTACTTTTGAATTCAGCTCTCTTCTATCTTTCGCTCGCTCTCGGTTGACTTACATCATCCGGGACCGGCTTCAGTGTATCTAAACCACTCAAGGCTAAGCACTCTAGGCTAACACTTTTGATCATAGAATCTTGTTCTGTCACTAGAGATACAAGATGAACAACCTTTCTTTCTAATGATTAATATAGTTACCTAATCAATGCTGAGAGACTCTACTATAAAATATTTTTTTGATGCTGATTATGATATCACTGACCACAAACTCAATCTCATCTTAAGTATAGGCGAGGTTCACTCAATAAGGGTTTGAACTTATCGACGTAACCCTAATCTTCCTTTTTTGGCTCATCTTCTTCTCTTCTCTTATGATATTTCCGATTTTCTCGCTAAGCCCATGCGCCGCTTAAAAAAATCTTCCACTTCTTGAAGCAAAGCATAACTGTTAGGTGGGACTCCCTTTCGAGTATGGTCTCTCCTTTTAATGCATTCGCTTCGACATGGATCTAACACCCGACATGACAGATTACCTTACCGTGCCTTATAGAAAGCACTACTTCTACCGGTCCGCACTAGCGGAAAAAGAAATGCCAATCGGTCAATTCATATGCGACAAGACACCTTATTTTACACAAGATAAATGGAGAAGCTCATAAACCAGCACAACTAAAGTAAAGAAGGCCTGACTTGCCCTTCAAAATGGCTTCGTGAGTTCTTGATAATCAAGACCAAGCCTTTTCGCTTGACCTTAAAGTGCTGCCCTCTTTTGTATTTGATTTTGAGGTGATCCTCAAGCAAGACAGAGGGGAGTGCTATTTTAGGAGTTTTTTTCCAATCTGCACTAAAGGTTGTATTCCCTAGCAATAGATCTAGGTCACCAAGTGAAAGCACCACTAGCGTAAAGCAGGGTAGAGGACGGACCCTGCATGAGAGAGGTCCATAAGAAAAGAAAGAATGAAAAGAAGTAGCCTTAGGGAAAGGAGGGCATTTAAAAAAACAAGGGAACGCGGCATCCCCTTCTTTCAATTAGTTTAGCACCGCTTAGAATAGAAAAGATTTTTCAAAAAATCACGCTTGTTGAAGGTGAAGCTTGGAAATAGAACAATTCCTTCCGTGTATCCTCGATTACACGCAACCCTGATGCTATGTTTCAATTGTCGATTCTAGTATTAAGCTTAAAGGTTACGCCTAGAGGTTTTGTATTGTGGGTCAATCCTACTCCATTAGTACTAATAGGCAGCATAGGGGAAGAAGCACTACTCTTAGGAATCAACAACACGAAAATGTTAGAAATTACCCCTTCCTTATCGGGCTCTGGACTAAAAGAATGATTGGGACAACAAGCATCCATCTCGCTTGTACATTGATATCCAGATAACCATCAAAGGTTGTTGAAGTGACTAATTCTTGAAATTAGAAAGCGCATTGAAAACAAAGAAATTGTTGAGGTCTCATTTCTATTTAGTCCCAATAGGCTTTGATCTCTTGCGCGAAGGTTGGCTAGATATTTCTTGTAAAATGACTAGCCCTCGACACCTACAACCAAGACAAGGTAGAAAGCAGATCGTAGTAAACCCGAGATTCGTAAGTAAGAAAGTTCGAATGGGAAAGGCTCTCGAGATGCAATGAGATTTCAAAAGACTATTCTTTGTTTAAATTGCCTGAAATAACAAGCAGTGCAAGAGCTGCCTTAGTAGACCCCATCACCAGAGATCCAGCTGATGGCCCTTCCTTATCCAATATTTTAATGCCGTAATAAGGAACTTGTTTTAGTCCTGAAATTCAAAAGCAAAGTCTATCACGTGGTTTGGGAACAAGCTTGCATGGTCGATATGGGAAAATCCATCTGACCTGTGGAAAGTCGCTACATGAGAGCCAAAGATTTTTTTCATAAGGATCTAAACCCCTTGAATTCTCATAAGCATTCTTCTATTTGGTCCGAATAAAATCGATCTTATACCTACCTGATGGAGGAACAAACACATGGACCTGGTTATCGGGATGGGCAATCTATTCACTTTTGTTCGAATCACGGCTGAATTCTACCCGATTGCGCAGATCTTGGCATATTCAAAAATCTATCAAAGCGAAAGTGAAGGGACTTCATAGTTAGAGATCCCCAATCATAGATTTTCCCCAAATCAACAGCAGCCTCGAAAAATCACAGATTCCATATTCACCACCCACTTACCCTCATTAATCTTAATTGAAGTATCTCGATTTTGAACCTCACTGCATATAATTTGTTTCACGCCGCCTTATCCAAACCCTTATCTCTCAATCAGATTGTTTAGAGAGGGTTTTAGTTTCGATGCTCTGTAAACACAAAGGCTCAATGACGGTTCAATCTTCAGTAGAATTTACAGTGACAAGCTGAGTTTTCATACTAAACTTTTGCCAAAAGCCAACCCGGTCATGTATTCTATTAAGTAAAAGCTGAGTTCCCTTATGCGATTCTTAAGAAGAATAGGAGCTTAGAGGATCTATCATCAATAGGTTGTAATCTTAGTACTAGTAGTAGCTCATCCGCCTTTAAATGCGGGCCAAGGATCCCTTTAATGGAGTTATAATGCTTTCTTTCATTTAATTACATACAATAATAATAGAAATCACCAGCCTTCCTTATATAGTAAGTCGATAAAGGAAACTTCACAAAGCCAACTTAGCTTTTTTACATCATTCGATCTTGAAACTCGTGCTTGAGCAGTAACTCTGGCAGGTGATTAAAGCCATTAACTCACCTAACAAGCCAAGAAGCTGGACTTGCCGCTTCACGGCATGCGGTCGATCGAATGGCTGCCGTGCTCTACATAGAAAACTAGAACTCTTGTGCTTAATACTTTGCCAAAAGTCGAGATGGCTGCACATGCAAAGAATGTGTCTGACCAACCAAAGAGTAATCACGGAATCTAAAGACTCCGAAAAGTTCGAGAGCGCTCAATCCGATATTTGCATTTATTTTTATGAAAATTTCAAGCTTTGAAGACTATATTATTACTCTTTATCTTGAATTCGATGAAGCTAATAGCGGAAAGAAAGAATAAAATAAAGGGAAAGATGCACCGATAAAGGAAGGCTTGAATGAAAATGTATGACGATGAGTATAAGAAGAGTTAGGTAAAGACGCTTATAAACTACCCCAAGGTACCAGCTCAACCGTACCAAAAAATATTACAGGTGAAGGTATGTAGTATGGTTAACAACAAGAAATTAGCTGAGGATGCGCGACGCTTGTTTAGGAAAAACGTAAATGTTCTTCTTTGAAGCCTATCACGATTCAATCCCTGGTTAATCGCTTGATATCTTGAATATGTCGAATGATTCGGCTGATCCTTTGTGCTGAAGATCGCCGTCAAGAATCTGGGCAGGACCTCGCCACAAGAGGGATGGGATTCCAGTGAGGCAGTTGAGGAAGTTGGAGATTGCTAATGACCGACCTTTGACAACGATCCCTTTGAGTTCTTTTAAAGAAAAGCAAATGCAATCCTTTTTCAAGAAAGAAAGCACCATTGAAGAGGGATCTACTCTTCAATGCTAGTTTTGAGTCATCTAGTGTTAGTCCTACTTTGATCTCTAATGACTTCTATTACATCTCATGAAATTCCTTCTTCTAAGCCGAGCTGTCGACCTAAGGCTCATCCCTACTTACATCGAAAGTATGATAAAGCAGCTTCTTTTAAAGTTTCCTCAGAGCAAGTTAGACTGGTCATGAATGTGAGATGAGGCTCATATAGATCTAATCTAATAAAGTAAATAAAGTTAGAATATGAGACAAGATGCAAGCGCTTTTAGCTGAGTTAACAAATTTTCGATAAGTTTTGGTAAGTCTCATGCAAAAGCCCCTCACTTCCAGCAAGTGATTTGTGGTACATGATTGGTTCTCTTATTCTATTGCAGAGAGCTCTAAGAGTCTCTTATAAGCCCAAAGAACGAGGGTTCTAGGTCAAAAAGAGGGTCACAAGTTAGGCTTTTCTAGGGTTAGGCTAAGGATAAGATAATGGATTGATTTCTTCCTCGGTTTGCTATCCAGTGCTATTGAATCAAGCTGTAAGAAGATGCCGATAAGTGGTACAATAGAAAAGAATTCTCTTTGGTTCAGAGAGCGAATCATAATATCCTTCACCACCTGTGAGAAGTTCGCCGCCGGAAAGATAGATCAAGTTTACCCTCTTGATTTACTTTAGGACCCAGAAGCCAAAATAGGATGTTTTTTCTACATTCAAGTGCTTATTCCTCCTCAGAAGGCGATGGAGTGTATTCCTAGAGGATCGACTTAAAAAGTTTAGGCTATGGAATGGATTTCATTACTAAGAGCAAAGAGAGAGATTAAAATATTAGTAACCTATTCAATCCCACTGGGAAATGTGATAAATAATGGAATAGGAGTACAAAGTCCCACCTCTCCCACAATAGGACTTGAAGGCTTACCATGAAAGCTTGCCGCCACGCTCCTTTTTACGTAATGAATCATAAACTATAAGAACAATAACTTTAGCCTTACTA
This sequence comes from Gardenia jasminoides, assembly GCA_013103745.1. Classification (NCBI taxonomy): domain Eukaryota; kingdom Viridiplantae; phylum Streptophyta; class Magnoliopsida; order Gentianales; family Rubiaceae; genus Gardenia; species Gardenia jasminoides. The sequence continues at coordinate 37,051,897 of CM023098.1, forward strand.
ATCTCTTTCAAGATAAAGGTTCTTCCAGGAGGTGAAGGCACTCCATCCTGGCCTTTCATCATGAGGACTAGTCTTGCTTTGTGCCCTAGTTTGGCTCAAAGATTCGACGGATAGCTACTAGCTTTTAAGCCGGTACCCTTAATCTCCCTTCCCGGGCTTGCTTACCACTAGAATTACACTAGCTAGGCTTACTAATTTCAATTGATAGGCTTAGCTTAGGACCTGTTACTATCGCACTAGATTACGGGATTATCTTACGACCGCCAACCTAGACAAGGCCTTAGGATTACTTGAAGGTATTCTCTCTCTCTACGTACTAGTCTCCAGGACTGAGTTAACGTGAGGTATTCCCTTATGTATAATATCGCCTCCTCCTCGTGTAATGGACGTAATACCTTACCCTTTTGACTTAACCTTGCACTACTCCTTCTTGCTTACCCGCTGCCTAAGTTAATTAACCGAGAAATTTCAATAGGGTCGATCAGAGAAAAAATCTACAACTTCCACTAAAACCAAAAGGAAATAAATAGAGATAAGCACAATCAAGCATACTAGTCATAGACGGCTGGAGAATAAAGGTCTACGCGAACTGCAGGGGCTTCCTTCCTTTCCCGTTGGTCGAGCATCTTCAAACTTCTTCTTCCTCTTGAACCTGGAAAAAAATATCGATCTCATAAATCAAGACGAATCGAAAAAGTAAACTGAACTTGACTTAAGACGAAGGAAGCAAGTGTAGAAAAAACCGCTTTCTTAAGGCTTCAAACTACTAGTCATTAAGACTACTATAAAAGAAAAGTAAGGAAGTCCTTTTCTTGACTTGACTACGTGCATTATATCTACCCCTTTTAAAGAACTTGATTTCAATCTTAACAAAGAAATGAAAGCATAACTCTTTGTCTTGTCTTCTTACTCTTTTAGCCTGCCTTGTGGAGGTCTCTCCAGGTGTCTACGGGATCCGATCGGAGTCTGATGAAGAGAAGTTTTTTTTCCGATCTTCCACTAAGAAAGGTATCATCCGACAACTCAATTTGTCCCAGAACTGCTCTCGGGGCCCCATGGTTTAGTAAAGGGAGGGAGATTTTCTCTTCATCCGGTGTTCCTTTCATTCCATTATGAACTCAAAAGTGTAAGACTGATTAGTGAGGTCTTAAAAACGCCATACAATGAATGATCAAGGCGTTCCATTTTTTGCTTTCAGCAAGTAGGCAACGGAATCTATGCTTTTATGTCTATGCTCAATCGAATACCAATTGCTTGATGCGCTTGAAAGCCTTGAGATTACTTGAAAAAAAATGATTTTAGGTTTGTCTTGTGTTTCAAACAACGGTCCATTTGTTGATGGGCAAACCGATGGGATTGAACTCCATGTACCTGGTGGATTCACAATCCACTACCTTGATCCACTTGGTTACATCCTCTACCCCTTACAGTGTTTAAGTCTCTATCTACGATCGATCTTTTCAACTCCCTATGACCTCTATCAAAGAGAAGCTTTTCCTATACCATATATAAGTCTATTGATTGTTGTGTTTCGAATTGGGAAACAAAGCTTCAACATATGAATATGCCCTGCAAAGCTTTAAACAAAGAGATTGGGCTGTTCACTTCATTGATTTGACTTCACTTTACTGAAGATTAAAGATAGGGCTTATGCACTTCACTCGCTATCTGGTAAAGGAGCATTAGAGCGAGCGAGCAACAAGCACCTACTCCTATCAAAATGAAAAGCAGCAAACGAAACTTGAAGAAGCGAGCCTCTATCAGAGAAAGCCATTTCGCCCTAGCCCCTTGTATAGGGCGTTAAGCACCCGCGCACCCCTAAACTACAAGCTTTCTTTGCATGCTTGAGCGCATCCCCTTTCTATTAGTAAGGTTGTCAAAAGGCTTTCCTTTCCTTCTTCTCCCGTTGGTCGAGCGTCTTCAAACCTTTATGCCTTTACTAAGATTAGAATCTAAATAGTTGGCCCTTCTTTCTCAAATTCAACTTTCTCCCTTCTTGCTTTAGTTTTCAATAAGGGGCCGCCTTCCTTCAGTTGGCTTCGCCCTATCTATTCATCTCTTTTTTCAAATGGATATTTAGGGATCTCTCTTGTTCATAGATCTTGAAACCAGATCAATATCCATTTCTCAATAGATCTATCTATCGATAGAAAGATATAGATCTCTATATGGATCTATCTCCATATCTAACTAAATATGGAAGACCCAACACTTAAAGTATGTAACCAATGGAAGGTTCTCACCCGTCCTTGACATTGTTCTCCACATGTCCCTCGGGCGAAAAGAGCCACCATTCTCTTTCTTTCTTCAATCGCTCAATGACAAGTGGGTTGGTTCGTTTCGTCGTCCTATCTACGCAATTCTCTATCTTCGTTCGTGAACATGTTGGGCGAAAGGTAGTTGTAGAGGAGCGGCTGTGAAAGGGCGATTCCCCCCTTTCCATTGAAGTAGGGAGGGCCTACTTCCCCACCATTCTGGCCTATTATTGATAGGGATTTGACCAATGCTGAAGGTAGCCAAGCCACCCACTTGAGAAGCTAGTCGCCAGAAAGAAGCGACGAGAAGCTATCTACTAAGCTTTGCTTCTCCCTCTTGTAGTCGTAATACTTGGCTCGTCGCTACTTTGATTCAAAAAGGTAACCGACTTTCTCCACTTTCTCAACAGTAACCATTTGTCATTCCGACTACTTCATCCATAAACCTTTGTTTATTTTATTATTTCAAAATAGCTTATAGGCTTTAAAAAAAAGTAAAGGATAAGCTTCCATTCTAGCGGTAGCTTTCTCCTTTGGAGAAGTTCCCTTCCTTTTTCTAAAATGCCTGATTGGTATGCTCAGCAAAAGTACAAAGTGGATAGCGGTTTTTTGACCCTCTTCTTCCCATTCGGGTTGGGTTGACCCCTAAGTATAGTAAGAAAAAATGGAACCACCGGAGAGCCGTCTGCAGTTCACACTTGGGCAAAGCGACTTACTTTGGAAGCGAACACGAGCCGATTTCGCTATTCAGTTCTTATTGAAGGAAATCAAGGTTTATGATAAAGTCAGCAAAGTTTCTATGGTGTTCTACCTTTACATAGTCTATATTCACAGTTGACGAACTCCTCACCGACCCTCACTACTACTTAATTAATTAACGGCTAAGCGATTTCATAACCCGAGCTTTCCTTAACCAGCTTGACTTTACTCGTAACCTTAACGCACTCTTTTTATCGTAGCATAGGCCTTCGCCACTTCAAACGGCGCTTCCCTTATTTAATTATAGAAAGAGCGGGTCATACTTATTCGGGGATGAAAGATAAATAAAGGGATTAGAGGGCTTTATGATCGAGAGAAGAGAAGGCGCATGGTTGGTGTGTCACCGGTCGGTGAGGGAACCATGGGAAGGGGTGCCCCAATTCACATAAAAAATCGCCAACATGAACACAAACGAAATATTTAATTATGTATAGAAACAAAACGAACCACTTCTATTCTCGGAGCTGAGGTATATGAAGAATGGCTTTTTGGTCCCTTTCGTCCAGTGGTTAGGACATCGTCTTTTCATGTCAAAGACATGGGTTCGATTCCCGTAAGAGATAGGTACTCATTCTCGGCTCCAATTACCTACCGTAAGACACGGGCTCCAATTACCTGCCGGAACTCATTCCCTTACCTGCCGGGACTGAGTTTTGGTGAATTTTCAAACTTGACTGAAAATCAAAACTGATATGCTTTGTTTACACTGTGACAGCAGCTTTAAGTTGAAATTTGATTGGTTTTCAATTTGAATCTTGTATAAGTGTCTTCTCAAGAGTTTTAATTCATCGAGTCTATTTTTCAACGGTATAAGATTCGTAATTTTTGGACTTAAAGAACTCAAGTTATGATTTTCCAAAAAACACTGCTCAAAACTGAAATCTCTTCCAAGAAAACTTAAAATCTGGAATTTGAATGTTCGAAACTACCACTTGTATTTTGGGGTCATTTTGCCCTGTTTTAACACCATTATTTCATGATTATTCACTGCTAAGATGATGGTATAGATGAGGACTAGACTCTTTGCTAAAAATGAGCATTTTTGGTGCATAAACATGTTTAACAAAAGCATGTGAAAATTGATGAACCAAAGCTGGAATTTTGCTGTGGTTACTGCCGGTTTACCTTGCTGTTTTTCAGGCCTCATTTTGGATCTCTTTTCATGGATTTCTTGGTTATTTTGAAAGCTTAAATGTTACACCATGTGTTGGTAAAATGTTTTGCAAATGTGAGTTCAATTGGCGTATTAGAAGTCCTTGAAAGTTGGAAATTTTCTTATTGTAATTTGTCGGATGTTTGCCCTACTTTTGGAAACATTTTGATCCAAAGTTTGCTATTATTTTTGCTTCCATTTGATAAAGGAATGCTGCTAGAGCTTTTGTGTCAATGTTTGAGTGATTTGGGGCAGTTTTAGTTTAGCAAAATGTTTGAAAATGAAAAGGAAGAAAATCTGGCAGTTTAAGTTCTAAGATTTTCGCAAACTTTGGCCATCTAAAAAGTTATCTTCCCATGCAATTTTTTGGCTCAAATTTGGTACACAAATAGTTCATCTAGTGATGTTTGAGTGTACAAAATTTGGTAATTTTTCAATGGCACTGCGATACCCAAATTTTGTTCCAAACACAGCTTTTCAAATCTGGAAATCGTAGCCGTCAGTCTTGTCAACCCCTATACTTCTGTCGGCTATAACTCTTTGCTCGGGAGTCAAAATTGAGTGCCGTTAGTGACGTTTGAAACTAGACTTCACAAAGTTTCTAACGGTATAAGGCTTGCATGCTAATTCTTTTCCTATCAGTACCAAAAAAATTGTAAAGATGGCTGATCCACCAGCCTGATTTTCCTATTTTGTTGTTGTGCTGAATTTTCTGATTCGTTTAGTTAGGCCCTATCTGTGAATCTTCGCCATGTCTTCTAGTGATTTTTAGTATGTTGAATCTAGTTTCTGTAGCTTTAATCCTTGTCCAATTCCAACATATATTGAATGAGTTATGGCCTGAGAAAGAAACTTTAGTTGTGTGATTTTTGGTGAATTTGGAGAGTCAGGTTAAATATTAAGTTTTAACTATTTGGATTGAAAATGATAGCCCGCTTTGGCTCAGTGACCGAGGGTTATGCGGAAGTTGGCTCACCAGTTTAACTTTCTTACTCGAACACTTGTTTTACTGGATTTCGGTGAGTGTTTAAGTGCATGTTAATTAATTATTTTAAATAATGTAAATGATTTGAAAAGCATGCTTTTGTGACTTGGTGAGCATGTACTTTATTGCGCTCAACTTATTGGAATTTGCCTCTAAGTGAGTTCTACTGTTTAAAATGTATCTACTGTTTAAAATGTAATTGACTGTTTGAACTGCTTGTTTTGCTTATAACTGCGGGGATGCCCAAACCCCTTTGGTAATCCCTTCACCTTGTCCGGCAACAGGGGCTAGGGTAAGGGATGGGTAAACCATGGGTTATTACTGTTTAAATCACGTCGGTTGGAATGAATCCACCGACTATGGCATACTCATAGTGGGTTGCCAATCACTTTTAAATATTGGAGTTCGGGCCCGGTCAAGGGGGTGTAAGTAGATGAGAGGGGAATAAAAGTGGTGGATATGGACTGTGAGAGTGAGTGGTTGACGGAGTGTCAACGTGTGACTTGAATTGATGCTTGTGAAGAAAATAATTGCAGAGAATTACGGGAATGTGAAGCAAGCCAACTGTATCCTTCAAATTGTACTGTTTAAATGTTTTATTACTAAATTAACTGTTTTGCTCTTTTATGGTTTTATTAATTTGTTTAACTGTTTTGATTTGCTTGTGCATGTTTCTCTTGATCTCACTGAACTTTGCTCACCCCATAAGCTTTGTTTTCATTAACAGGTTTTGAAGTGGAGTTTGAAATTCGAGGAACTTAGTTCTTTTGTAGGATTTCCTCACTTTTGTATGAGATTGAAACTATTTGTGAAATTGATGAAATATTGTACTTGAGGTTGTTTTCTCTATAACTTTAAATATTATGGGTTTTAACTCTTGAAAGTCGAACTAGTGATTTTGATAGATTTTAAATGTGGTTCTAAGAATGAATGTTAGTATTATATATGATTTTAGTGAGTGAGTTAACGAGTGGGCTGCTATACTGTGGAGTTACCTAAGGAGAAGTGGGCTCGTCACAAAGCTGAAACAAAAAGAGAGATTAACTAGTGGTCCCAAGGCAGTGGGTGAAAATGAAATGTGAAAGAGGAAGGCTAAGTGTGCTAATATTAGGGTGAAAATGAAAAGAGAGTAGGGGTTCTAGTTTTTTTCTTTTAGTTTTTATGTTTTTAAATTATAGTGTTATATTATATATGTATATGTAAATGTAAATAATATATCTTTTTGTATTTGTTATAATGAATGAATATGGATTTGGTCACCGTATTTGTATTCAATTTATAAAATCAAATTCTATCTATTTGAAATGAGGACTTCTTAATCTAAAATAAATCCTAACTCGAATAGGTTGAAATTAGCGATATCGATTTCTTACAATTTGACCATTTTTCTGAATTTGAATTTTCGTATTGAATTCAAATTTGGTAGGTAATTTGGTACTTGAGATTTTTGCACACCCTTACTTCAACATCGTCACTCTTAAAACTAGATCCAGTTATGCTGGCTATGGATTCAAGAATCCTTATTTTGTTTGGCCTTAGGCATTTCTTCTTTTTTTTCTTCATCGCATTTTATTTCTTCAACTCATGGTCCGTTCTTTATTTTGAATCTTCTCCAAATAATATGTTATTATTCTTAGAATTAATCCAAATTGATATCCAATTTACTAGAACCTATAGAACATGTGAATTTACTAATTAAACCATTCAAGTGCAAGTTTTGAATCTAATAATTGTCTCATAGCACACTTCACTAAAATCTAGCATAACAACTATCTCATACCACATGAAAACACATAAAATAAACACTTGTAGTTTATTAAGTTAGAAAATGTAAAGCAACTCTACTATAATAGCACTGCTGCGAATAAATTGGAATGGCATTTTGCAACAATCTTAATTGTAATTAAGCTAACTTTAATTGGTGATTAGTATGTTGCCAGAAATCTGATTGTGACTAAACTAACTTTAGTCGGTCATTTCTAAGTCGTCATAGATCTAATATGGCTGTGACAATGTTGTCAATTTACAAATTTCATCATATGCCATCACAACTGGTATAATAGTGTTATGAGCTTTGTATCACCATAGAAAATGTTGTCACCAAAAGTCCAAATCTTTTTAGTGCATTCTAATAAAATAAACATTGGTTGTTAACTTGACGATGATGTCGAGATTGGGTCAATTAATAATCTAAGAGAATAAGGAATCAACTGTATGTTAATTGTCAAAGGAAGTTTTAAACATATGCTCATAAAAGTAGTGTTATAGTGATTAATCACTAAAATTAGGAAGCAAAGATACAATGAAGTTCAATTGTTGTAGGAATCATGAGCATTATATGAAAATTTGTTGATATTTGTAAAATGAGAGACTCAAATCAACAAAATTTGACAAGACTTGAATTTTGAAAGGATTATTTAAGGTAATGTATATTTAGAGAAGGAAACCTGAAACACTATGAACAATATGATGTCACTAGATTTTCTTATTCAATATACCTACTAAAAAGACTAAGAGTATAACTATAGATGCAAAGAAATATTGAAAGATTAATGTCACTGCTTGAATGTGGACACAAAAAAAAAATCTAGTAGTAAGTACAATAATTATTTTGATTTTTCACATTATATGTGTGAATATTTCTTTTCTTTCCATAGAAAAGCATGAAATGATTATTAAAATAGTAAATATTTGACGATTTTACTAAATTCAAATAAGACAGTAAAGATATTCTTCCCTTCATGAGATTCTTCAAATGATTATTGGAAAGCGAGTAGGTTGAAGATTTTACCAATATAACATTTGATATTGAAGATATTCTTCCTTTTATGAGAAAACATCAATTGTACCTCAAATTTTCACACTATATAAATATGTGTATGTATGTATGGTTATGTGCTTGATTATGCTGAGCAAACTCTTTCTTATCAAAATTTAGAAAAATATTAAAATCTGAAGTGAAAGATGAAGAACAACAACGCTTCTGCTTTCATAGCTCTTATGTCCCTCATTTTACTTGGTAAAGTATTTCATAAGTATTTCTTCTTTTAATTGTCATTTCAAAAGTAGCTTTATCATTGTACTTTATAATTGATAATGTATTATATACTTATCAAATCTTTCTAAACTAATATACGGTATAAGAGGGCCAGGTATCTTGTACAATAAAAAGATCTTGTACCTATGGACTTATACAAGTCCCTACACATATTCCAAATTCTTAGCAATAATTTCTTCCTCTCCTAGCCTAGTAAATCCAAAAAAAGGATTTCTCATTTTCCTCTAACCAAAAGTTAGATGGTGCCTCCTCAATGTTGACGAAAGTTAGAAAAATAACCCTCCTAATTTTCACATGTTCTTTCAAGCATGTATTCAAAACCAAAAATACAAAAAATAGAAACATAGTCTAAGAATTGGTTTTACACTTACTTTAGCATGTCTGCAGTTAACAATTTTTTTTTTATTTTATACATGCAGGCTATGGATTTATCTCACAAGTATATGGACAATGTTCACAATCGATCACTATTGTTGGAGGTTGTACAGATGACTATTGCAATGTAGAATGTGTACGAAGTCATGGCGGGCATGCTCATGGAAAGTGCTCAGGCCCATATACGTGCATTTGCTTTTATTGTTGTGGACCTAAATGTATTTGAATATAAGAAATTTATATTCAAACATTTCTATATAGATTTTCTTATAGCATATATACATTGCAAAAAAATCATCTATTTTATCACTGTACCTTTTATCTTTTGTTCCTTTTCAGTTTAATATGGACAATATCATTAAAGAACTTCTAACACTATGTATCTAATGCTACAAAGAGATTGAAAGTTTCCATCACATCATAATAAAATAAATGATCTAACAATGTTGTAATAGTTATCAATGAGAATGAAACCAGTCAAATAAAGACATATTTTTCTACATAACATGAAATCATTTTTTTTCATTACATGATGCCTTATTTACACCTTAGTTGTGTAATTTGGCATGAATATGACTTATAAAGTAGGAAAGCATCTGTTTATTGACAATAAAGCAACTATTCAAAAAAAAAGTATACTCTTTATTTGATCTTATGTATTTTTTTTGTTGGGTTTGATCTTATTTATAATTATATTTTTAATAAATTATAAATTTGAATTCAAATAGCTCTATTTTGTTTAGTTTTAACAATATTTATACTGAAATAACACTACTTTGTAAACCTTCAAGGATAAACAAATAATATGAATTAAATCAGTTATGTAATGTCTCATAGGTTACATAACACTCTAAGAAAAAAAAATCGTCCACTTTAAATTTTTCAAATTTTAAAGTTTAGAATCTCTTGATAAAAATTCCATTGAGCCTTAATCAAGCTTTATATTGATTAAATGAAATAATACAATTGAGATCTAACTTATATAAACTATCTAGCTAATAACTTTTTCAATCTTCTATGAAGTACAAGATTTTTTTCAAAAACTTGTTAAGTTTTCTTTGGGTGTTCTTTTATATTAGTTAGAACTTTTCACAAACCAATATATAACACTTGTAGAGTCTACCTATGTCAAGCAATAACTGGATAGCACCTTATGAAATATTTTACCTGGAGGAAGTGTAGATATGCTATCTATTTGGATAAGATTAAAGAGAAAAATTGTGGATATTAATGAAATTTCAGTTATGGAAAGATATATGAGAAAATCTACTATATTTCTTGTCATTTGTTAGCCACTCAAAGTCATTAAAAAGTTAGGCTAAAAATCAAAGAAAGCATTTGGAGTTTCAAGAAGGTGGTGTCCCTTCCACTAACTCCACAAAGAGGATTTACTAGATAAAAGAAATGTGGTAAATTAGACCTAAGATATGAGAAATTTTTTTAAATAACAAATGAGGTTGGATAATTGCTTATTGATTGGATTTGCTACAAAATCTAGGAGAAACACATTTCATTTATTAATATTTCAAAAATATTTGCCTAACTCAACTTATGTGATAAGTTCAGGACCTTTTCTTTGGAGGACCTTTTAATTTCATACATGATAAAATTGAGAAAGATTATGGATTGGAAAATCAATGTACTTTGAACTAAAGAAGTTCCATTGGACCAATCTATCAAAGAATAGTTAAATTAATAATTGTCTTGATGAACTATACTACACCTATGGCTGCGAATATGACTATGAGTTATAGATATGAATGTGATGTAGTTACGAAATGCTAAGCTAAATCTATAATGAGGGGCAAAGGATTTGTAGGTCCGGAAATGCAACCTAAGGGGGGGGAATTAGATTGTTTAACAAAACAAGTAAATATTACAAGAATTCACCTAATAAAACAAGCACAAACTGTGAGAACCCAGAAAAAAAAATGAAATGATGATGAAAATGAAAATTGGCTTGATTGCACCCTGAAAGCCTTAAGTGCATTATTCTCGTTTAATTACTTTATTTTGTATGCACAGCATGACATTAATTTGGAATTTGCATTTTAGTGTTTTATGTAGCCAAATGCATGAATTTTATGTGGCATTAAGTAGGTTACATTTTAATTGAGGGATTAGAAGCTAATTTCCTAGAACATTAACCCAATTCTTGGCCAAGATCAAGCCACATGTCAACCATCCCATAACCCCCTTGACTTAAGACTTCAATTTAAACCTTTCAATTCAAAAATTTGAGCAAAATTCCCTCTTCTTTTCTCTCTCTCTTGGCCGGCCACTTCAAGGAGAAAAACACTAAACCCTAAGCTAAATTCTAGCAATTTTTAGTGAAGAAACACAACTTCAAGTGAAACCCTAGGCTAGGTTACTTCCTAATCACCAATCTTAGTTGCAAGGAGGGAAGTTATTGGGTAGATTTTCTCACTCTTCTAGCAAGGTAATTCTCATTTATTTATGCTTTAATGATCTTTAAATTCAAAGAGGATGTTAGTTAGACATAATTAATGTGCTTATGGTTGTTTGGAAGGAAGGATTATGGAAGGAAATCTTGAGTTTGATAAGTAGAGTTTGGGTTTTTATTGTAGGCCACCAAGTGTTTGATGAATTGCTTGATGTCTTGTGATGCTTTAATGATGGAATTAATTGCTGTTTTAGCTGGTTTAACACCTTGGCAAGTGAGGGAAATGGTTTTAAAAGGTTAATAGAAGAAAAGCAACTAACCAGAAATTTTCTCAGAAAGCAGGAATGAAAAACAGCCCACTTCCCGAGGTTACTGTTACCTGTAGAAAACGAACTAGCATCCGAGCCTTATACCGTTAGAAATCCCTATGAACCTAGTTTTAAACGCCGCAGACGGAGCTCGATTTCGATTTTTCTACGTCGAGTTATGACTGTTTTCCCGAGACTGTTCGTCCAGTCTGAATTTTTCCCGACAGATTTCCTGCTTCTCTGATATCTGCCGTTTTGACTATGATAAAGCATGAATTGATATCGGACCTCTTCACAAAAGTTGTAGAGCTATGTCTTAGCTTCGAAACGCCATAAAGTATGCCCCAATCCGATAAGTGTGTACAGAGTTATGATCCAATTTCTGAAGGACGGCAAAGCTGTAACCCTTAAATCATCACTTGTGAACTTTCATTCTTCACTTTCCACTTTTCTTGGTTTATTATGCCCTTTTCCCGCGCCATAGCCTACTTGACTCATTGTTCTCCTGTAAATATGACATTTTCCCTCGTTATACACCCTTGATTGGAACTTGATACATTGTGACGATTTGGATTAGCGACTTAAGTGACGATTAGGATGTGTATTTTAGTTGACCTGAGTTTGGGATAGCCAAACCTAAATGTCTCTTATTTGCTTGTTATTAGGCCTTGACGGTGGACGAAGGGAATCTCGGAGTAGATACTTAAAGTTGTTTTGGGTACAAAGGTGAGTGTTTCATGCTTGTTATTTGATCAACTTGATATCTGAAATATTGAAATACTTGAACTATGTGATGATTTGTGTTCTTGTGATTTGTGAACCAATTAATGTGATCGAGGCAGTGTACTTTATCACACTCGATCTCTTTTGCTTGAATTGTATATCCTTGATATCGTGATACCTGTGGATTTGGCCCTTGCTTATATTTAATCTGTGAGTCGTTTGGGTAATATCCCATCGACTAATCTGTTTAGAAGCTTGTTTACCTGTGCTTGTTACCTGTGCCTGTGAAATGGCCACTTGTGTGATATCACAAGGGCTAATCTTGTTATTAGTTCTTGGGACTCGTGATCGGAGTCCACTCCATCGGCTCGTTGGTCGAATCGAGCCAGTTAGGGCTTGGTCGAGTAGACTAATGATGCCCTTGGATCCTGTTTCTTGTTTTTGGTATACTCGAGTATTACCTCCTGTGTTGGTGTTCGGGCCCGGTAAGGTGGGAGAATGGGTGAACGGGTATGGCTGACGAGTGGGGTTCTACTGGATATTAATTCTTGCATTTCCTTGGTTGTGAGTGTCAAGCGGACTGGATCAAGTTTCTGTGGAACTTGGCTCACGAGCCATCTGTATCCTTTTATATTTAAATTGTTATTTAAGTGATCCTTGTGCATGATCTTCCAGTAAGAGAAGCTTGAGTGCTGAACTCCTCGTGAGCGATCTCCAGTCGGCGAGTGGTGCATAGGCACCATCTCTGGTTGTGTCTCTTGTGATCATCTCTGTACTTATACTTGAAATTCCAAATTTTATTGCAAATGTGCTAGTGTGATTGTTTATCAAAATCTTTGTGGTGCAAATGTGCTAATTGCTATTTTGCATGCCTGTCTTTTGGAACATCGGGCTTTTAGCTCACCCTATTTTCCTTTTGTTTTCCTTAGCGGGGATTTGCTTGAGCTTAGGATGGAAACGTGCAAGTAGTTTAAGTTTTGTTGTACTTTTGTTTAAGGGAGAATGTACTAGCAAACCCTATCATGGATAAGTTTAGAGGTTGATTTTGTATCCTTAAATACCCTGTTATGTTTTAAGTTGGAATGGTGGTGTGAAACTTATGTATATACGTTGGTTGACTTTTGAATTTGGAAGTTTTAGTTTTAAGTTGTGAGTTGTTGGTTTATATTAGTTATCGAGCCTGCCGATACCTTAGGGTTCGCCCTAGGGAGAAGTGGGGCTGTCACAGTTGGTATCAGAGCGCTAGGTTCAGATCTTTTGGGCAGTGGGAATGAATGCTTTCTGTTAGTTTTGTGAATTTGTGTGTGTGTAATCTTGTTCGTATGTCAGGCAAGAACGGGTATCGAGTTGCTTTAAGCTTTAGGGTGGCCAACCTAGGTGAACTGATTTAATTCTTGTTTTGGTGCTTGAGTACGAGTGCTTCTTTTGGAATTTTAGTGTTGGATATGAAGTTGAATTTGATGGAAAAGTAGAATTTTCTGGCTCCGTTGTGGAGTATTTTGGTGATACCCCGTGGTTTCATATTAATAGTTGACTTGGTTTGATGATTGCTTGAATCGATGTTTGGCTCTCTCGTGTTGTCGTCTTGTTTGATTTGTTTGAATTGCCTTGGTATCTTGCTTTGACTTGTTTAACTTGATACGACTTGTGGATCTTGTGGTAAGTTGTTGTTATCATGCATGTGTAGAAAGAGATTAATTGTGCGAGATGGAAACTAGGGGACAACGTCGGGGACGGCCGCGTAGGGCTAGACAACCCCAAGACCAAGGGAGTGAGAGAGAATCTGCGGCTAGTCAAAATACTGAATTAGGGGCTGAAGCGGGAGACCAAGTGGCCGACCATAAACCGAATGACTGATCTTTAGCACGATTAGTGGAGCACCAAGGCCAAAACCCTAATAATCAGCCTGGGAACAATGAGAATCCTGTAGAAGGAGAAGATAGAGCACTAGAACGATTTCATAAATTTTCTCCACCAAAATTCCTCGGAGGACCTGACCCTGATGTGGCAGAGAGTTGGTTAGATAAAATGATTGACATCTTTGCAGCCCTTAACTATACTGAAGAGAGGCAAGTGGCCTTTGCTGTATTCAGTTGAGGGAGCAGCTGTTCTGGTGGAATATGGTAAGAGGGATGGGAGAGAGACCAGCGCCGGGACTTGGGTCAACTTCACTAGGGAATTTAATAAGAAATTCTTTCCACCGTTGATCCAAGAGAGGGAAGATGCTTTTATAGGACTTGGGCAACTCAAGTGTTGCCGAATATAAACTCTGGTTACAAGTTATCCAAATTTGCCCGAGCTGGTGGTTCAGAACAAAAGGATAAGGCGATTTGTACAGGGACTAAATGTGGAAATTCAGAAGGATTTAGCAGCAGCTCAGATCAATACATTTGGAGAAGCTGAAAAAGCTCAACGGGTGGAGAGTGCGACTTTTCAAGTCAAGGCTTTTCAGACAAGGAAACGAGGAGCACCTAGTGAGAATCTTGGAAAAGTTGATAGTGAACAAGATGCACCACCCTCCAAGATTGGAAAAGGAACAAGTGGAACAAAACTCCTAGAGACATCAGGAGATGCTTCGGTTGGAGTTCGCTTGATTTGTGGATATTGTGGGAAACCCAATCATCATGAGAATGAGTGTAGAAAGAAAGGACGAAAATGCTTTCGTTGCGGCAGTTCTACGCATCAAATTGCTAACTGCCCAGTTAGTCCAAATGAGCCCCGAAAAGAGAAGGATATGCAAAAATCAGACATAAGGTGAGAATTTCGAGGACGAAATTCTTTTAAGGGGGAGAGAGTGTGAGAACCCAGAAAAAAAAAATGAAATGATGATGAAAATGAAAATTGGCTTGATTGCACCCTGAAAGCCTTAAGTGCATTATTCTCATTTAAGTACTTTATTTTGTATGCATAGCATGACATTAATTTGGAATTTGCATTTTAGTGTTTTATGTAGCCAAATGCATGAATTTTATGTAGCATTAAGTAGGTTACATTTTAATTGAGGGATTAGAAGCTAATTTCCTAGAACATTAACCCAATTCTTGGCCAAGATCAAGCCACATGTCAACCATCCCATAA
Source organism: Gardenia jasminoides (assembly GCA_013103745.1). Lineage (NCBI taxonomy): Eukaryota > Viridiplantae > Streptophyta > Magnoliopsida > Gentianales > Rubiaceae > Gardenia > Gardenia jasminoides. Next base: position 37,066,995 of record CM023098.1, read on the forward strand.
CCCCCTTGACTTAAGACTTCTATTTAAACCTTTCAATTCAAAAATTTGAGCAAAATTCCCTCTTCTTTTCTCTCTCTCTTGGCCAGCCACTTCAAGGAGAAAAACACTAAACCCTAAGCTAAATTCTAGCAATTTTTAGTGAAGAAACACAACTTCAAGTGAAACCCTAGGCTAGGTTACTTCCTAATCACCAATCTTAGTTGCAAGGAGGGAAGTTATTGGGTAGATTTTCTCACTCTTCTAGCAAGGTAATTCTCATTTATTTATGCTTTAATGATCTTTAAATTCAAAGAGGATGTTAGTTAGACATAATTAATGTGCTTATGGTTGTTTGGAAGGAAGGATTATGGAAGGAAATCTTGAGTTTGATAAGTAGAGTTTGGGTTTTTATTGTAGGCCACCAAGTGTTTGATGAATTGCTTGATGTCTTGTGATGCTTTAATGATGGAATTAATTGCTGTTTTAGCTGGTTTAACACCTTGGCAAGTGAGGGAAATGGTTTTAAAAGGTTAATAGAAGAAAAGCAACTAACCAGAAATTTTCTCAGAAAGCAGGAATGAAAAATAGCCCACTTCCCGAGGTTACTGTTACCTGTAGAAAATGAACTAGCATCCGAGCCTTATACCGTTAGAAATCCCTATGAATCTAGTTTTAAATGCCCCTGACGGAGCTCGATTTCGATTTTTCTACGTCGAGTTATGACTGTTTTCCCGAGACTGTTCGTCCAGTCTGAATTTTTCCCGACAGATTTCCTGCTTCTCTGATATCTGCCGTTTTAACTATGATAAAGCATGAATTGATATCTGACCTCTTCATGAAAGTTGTAGAGCTATGTCTTAGCTTCGAAACTCCATAAAGTACGCCCCAATCCGATAAGTGTGTACACAGTTATGATCCAATTTCTGAAGGGCGGCAAAGCTGTAACCCTTAAATCATCACTTGTGAACTTTCATTCTTCACTTTCCACTTTTCTTGGTTTATTATGCCCTTTTCCCGCGCCATAGCCTACTTGACTCATTGTTCTCCTGTAAATATGACATTTTCCCTCGTTATACACCCTTGATTGGAACTTGATACATTGTGACGATTTGGATTAGCGACTTAAGTGACGATTAGGATGTGTATTTTAGTTGACCTGAGTTTGGGATAGCCAAACCTAAATGTCTCTTATTTGCTTGTTATTAGGCCTTGACGATTGGGCGAAGGAATCTCGAGTAGATACTTAAAGTTGTTTTGGGTACAAGGTGAGTGTTTCATGCTTGTTATTTGATCAACTTGATATCTGAAATATTGAAATACTTGAACTATGTGATGATTTGTGTTCTTGTGATTTGTGAACCAATTAATGTGATGAGGCGAGTGCGTACTTTATCACACTCGATCTCTTTTGCTTGAATTGTATATCCTTGATATCGTGATACACGTGGATTTGGCCCTTGCTTATATTTAATCGTGAGTCGTTTGGGTAATATCCCATCGACTAATCTGTTTAAACTTGTTTACGTGCTTGTTACGTGCACGTGAAATGGCCACTTGTGTGATATCACAAGGGCTAATCTTGTTATTAGTTCTTGGGACTCGTGATCGAGTCCACTCCACTCGGCTTGGTCGAGCAGTTAGGGCTTGGTCGAGTAGACTAATGATGCCCTTGGATCCTGTTTCTTGTTTTTGGTATACTCGAGTATTACCTCTGTGTTGGTGTTCGGGCCCGGTAAGGTGGGAGAATGGGTGAGCGGGTATGGCGGCGAGTGGGGTTCTCTTGGATATTAATTCTTGCATTTCCTTGGTTGTGGTGTCAGCGGACTGGATCAAGTTGCTGCTGTGGAACTTGGCTCCTAAGAGCCATCTGTATCCTTTTATATTTAAATTGTTATTTAAGTGATCCTTGTGCACTGATCTTCCAGTAAGAGAAGCTTGAGTGCTGAACTCCTCGTGAGCACTGATCTCCGAGTCGAGCGGCTTGAGTAGTGCATAGGCACCATCTCCTGGTTGACAGTGCTACTGTGATCATCTGTACTTATACTTGAAATTCCAAATTTTATTGCAAATGTGCTAGTGTGATTGTTTATCAAAATCTTTGTGGTGCAAATGTGCTAATTGCTATTTTGCATGCTGTCTTTGGAACATCTTGGGCTTTTAGCTTCACCTATTTTCCTTTTGTTTTCCTTAGCGGGGATTTGCTTGAGCTTAGGATTGGAAGCGTTGCAAGTAGTTTAAGTTTTGTTGTACTTTTGTTTAAGGGAGAATGTACTAGCAAACCCTATCATGGATAAGTTTAGAGGTTGATTTTGTATCCTTAAATACCCTGTTATGTTTTAAGTTGGAATGGTGGTGTGAAACTTATGTATATGTTGGTTGACTTTTGAATTTGGAAGTTTTAGTTTTAAGTTGTGAGTTGTTGGTTTATATTAGCTATCTCGAGTCCGTGAGGAAGGCGATGCGCCGATACCAGAGGTTCGCCTAGGGAGATGAGGCATCCAGTTAATATCAGCGCTAGGTTGAGATCTTTTGGGCGGTGGGAATGAATACTTTACATTAGTTTGTGAATTTGTGTGTGTTGTAATCTTGTTGGTATGTCAGGCAAAACGGGTGATCGAGTTGCTACGCTTTAGGGTGGCCAACCTAAGGCGTGAACGATTTAATTCTTGTTTTGGTGCTTGATCAGAGTGCTTCTTTTGGAATTTAGTGTTGGATATGAAGTTGAATTTGATGGAAAAGTAGAATTTTCTGGCTCCGTTGTGGAGTATTTTGGTGATACCACGTGGTTTCATATTAATAGTTGACTTGGTTTGATGATTGCTTGAATCAATGTTTAGCTCTCGTGTTGTCGTCTTGTTTGATTTGTTTGAATTGCCTTGGTATCTTACTTTGACTTGTTTAACAATCGACTTGTGGATCTTGTGGTAAGTTGTTGTTATCATTGCATGTGTAGAAAGGAGATTAATGCGAGAGATGGAAACTAGGGGACAACGTCGGGGCTGACAGCGTGGGGGCTAGACAACCAAGACCAAGGGGTGAGAGAGAATCTGCTGACTACTCAAAATACTGAATTGGGGGCTGAAAGCGGAGACCAAGTGGCCACGACCATAAACCGAATGACTGATCTTTTAGCGATTGGTGGAGCACCAAAGGCCAAAACCAATAAACACGGGAACAATGAGAATCTGTAGAAGGAGAAGATAGAGCACTAGAGCGATTTCATAAATTTTCTCCACCAAAATTCCTCGGACGACCTGATGTGTGGCGGTTGGTTAGATAAAATGATTGACATCTTTGCAGCCCTTAACTTCTCTTGAAGAGAGGCAAGTGGCCTTTGCTGTATTCCAGTTCGAGGGAGCAGCTCGTTCCTGGTGGAATATGGTAAGAGTGGATGGGAGAGAGACAGGCAGCGAGGACTTGGGTCAACTTCACTGGGAATTTAATAAAAATTCTTTCCACGTTGATCAAGAGCAGAGGAAGATGCTTTTTTATGGGACTTGAACAACTCAAGTGTTGCCGAATATGGCTCTGGGATTTACAAGTTATCAAATTTTGGTGGTTTGCAGAACAAGGATAAGGCGATTTGTACAGGGACAAATGTGGAAATTGAAGGATTTAGCAGCAGCTCAGATCAATACATTTGGAAGCTCACGGAAAAGCTCAAGCGGGTGGAGAGTCGACTTTTCAAGTCAAGGCTTTTCAGGACAAGGAGCGAGGAGCACCTGGTGAGAATCTTGGAAAAGTTGATAGTGAACAAGATGCACCACCCTCAAGATTGGAAAAATGGAACAAGTCCATAATACATGGGGTACTCTAACAAAGGTAGAACACTTGACTTTTAAATCAAAGCAAACTCTCCGACCTCTTACACCATCCAAAAGGAAATAAAGAGGAATAGGGTAAGCTAAAACTTAATGAGGTCCCAAAAAAAACATGTAGTTGCATTAACAAATAGGCAAAACAAATAGTCAAGTATCGCATTTAATGTAAAATAAAATAACACACTCAAATAAAGGAAATAGGTGGCTTTCAAAGCCAAATCCATAAAAGTTTGATTGAAACATGACGTTGACTCTCGATCAACATTTGAGTCAAGAACCAAGTCCGTGAGCTACTTACACCACAAGCTGCCACCAATCACCCCACGGGCGAACACTTTAATTAATCAAATTTGGGTAATACTCGAGGTATACCATGTTCCAAAGAACAAATCGAATAACCTATGGTACACTGATATTCTCGAAACCAAGCTTGGCTCGATAAAAACGGCTCACCAATAGGGTTTTTGGGTTTCCGGACACCTAAACGAATTAAATTAGTCGACGGTATGTCACCCGAATGACTTTTCACATCAAAGTATACAAAATCAAATCACAGTTCGAGTAGATCAAATTCCAAGTGAAAGTCAAACGGAAGAGTTCGAGTGTGATAAAGTACACCCTCGACTCAATCTCAGTAGTCCAAACATGTACAAAATATGAGCAAATTCAATAGTCACATTTCAAGCAACTCACACAAACACATAGTTCAAGCAATCACATAAGTCATGTTGGTTGAAATCCACACAAATTCACGAAACAAGCAAGGGGAACACTCACCAAATAAAGCCAAGTAACTCAAATGTTCGCGCCTTGATCACCCTCAATACCACCTTCGACCCCTATGTACAACCAATGTATACAATCATCAACTCAAACCAAAGCAAGTAAATGCAACTTAGCAAGTGCAAATGAATGCTACTAATTAATGCATCTAAATTAGGAAATTTTAGGGGTACTCAAAATCATAAAATGTTGAAACATTAGAGGTTTAATAGATTCAAAGTCAAGTACAATGTTTGGAATGAAATAAAGTGCAAAAGATTCAAAAAACATCAAGGTTGACCAAGAATAAATTCCACGACAAATTGAAGTTGGGTATAATGGCGAACCTTGTGCAGTCTTGGGAAAATGGGTATAACTTGGTGTAGAAAAATTAGAAATTAGGTGCCATTAATGGCATTATAAACTAGACTCAACGGTATATGGGTTAGCTCCTGGTTCGTTTCCTATCAATCCCAGAAAACCTGGGAAGTTGACTATTTTTACAATTCTGACGGAGTGCATAACAGAAAGTTGGTTCAAAAGTTTGCATAATTCAAAGCGATTTTCACCCTTCAAAATAATTTGATTTCACTCAATTTGATACAAAAGCACGTCCTAACAAGGTTTCTCAACAAAAGGTTAGTGAAACTTGAGTAAGAAAGAATCATAAAACAAGGAGGAAATCTCCTCGGCAGATTTGGCCAAAACCTTCCAAAACAGTCTGCAACTTTCATCCAACTTAAAAGTTCAAACCAATTTCTATAACTTTTCTAGCATGGATATGGAAGCTAAATAAGTATCTTTCTCAAAGGAACAATAATCAAAGAGAAGTGATTAGTGCTAATACAAAAATCAAACACATAATAGGCATAAGGTCAAACCAACTCTTAAGATGCAGCTACAAGAATCCAAACCAAAAACTTATGTTTGCAAGCATCATCCATCCTTAATCATCACCAAAACCCTTCATTAAATTATCTTTAAATATCATAGAACTAGGGTTTTGGAAGAAAATTACCTCAACAAGCTAAAGTGGGTTTCCAACAGCCTAAAATCTTCTCCTACCAAGTTTGAGAATTAATGGTTAAGGTGCTAGCAAACTTTCCCTCTTTGATTTTTTATCAAACAAAGCAAGATTTAGGTTGGTTTTTGTGAGTTTTCTCCTCTTTTTTTTCTCTCCTAAATTCATCCAACCATCTTAAGAAGAAGAAGATGATGAGTTGTTTTTAAAAGGGAAAAGTTGGAGGGAAAATCCATTCAAGTCAAGGTTAATTCTTGTAGTGACAAGTGATGGTTTCTTGGCCACTTCCTAAAGAAAATCTCACTTATTTACTTTAACTCCTCTAATTTAGTTTAATCTCAATCAACACCAATAAATCCTATTTTTCTTCCAATTAAGTCATGGAAAAAGTTCTCACTAGTTCTAAAATTAAATCTAAGAAATGTTTATCTAACCAAACAATAAATAATATACTTAGTGAAAACATACCACTATTGCACTAAAGGAATTTATATACACTTGAATGAGTTGTTAAATGGTAATGTATGCATGAAATTTTTGGGTCTCTCACACTTTCTTCCCCTTAAAAGAATTTCGTCCTCGAAATTCTTACCTTGAGTCGAGAATAAATCAGGATATTTCTTATGCATTTCTTCTTCTTTTCCCAGGTGACTTCTTCAACTCCATAATTTCTCCACAAAACCTTTACTAGAAATTTGTTTACTTCTTAACTCCTTTATTTTCTGATCTAAGAGTCACATGGGAAAAACTTACCTCATAGTAAGTCAGAGGAGATTAGTCAATGTCAATTTCTTAGCTTCGAGATGTGACTAGGTTTGATGATATTTCTTTAATAGAGAAACATGGCTGTTAGGTTTTGAGACATGATGGAGGAAAACAAAATTTTAGGCTGATAACCACCAGGAGGAATCACCCTAGGCTTCATTATGACTTGTAGAGAGAAGAGTTGTAGGATTACCTTAATCCTAGAAGCGATTCATTATATCGTCGTAGAGGTGGTCAGCCCTTTGGCGGTCAAAGCGTCCTGCCTCTATTGTAATCCAGAAGAGAATGTACGGATCTTCTCACGAATGGGATCTCCTCGATCCTATGTGTGTGTATGAAAGTGTAGAAAAGGTACAAGCCTATTCTCTCTTTCTTTGAAATTTCTCTCTATGTAGGCTTTTCTCAAAAACCCTAACCTCTCTCTATTACGTGGGATTAAGTGGTTGTGATTTTTACGGGCGTATCATATAGTCTGTATATTTATAGGAGAGAGGAAGAGAGAAAAGATAGGGTCTTGTTTGTTTTGATTATATAGGATAACTATTTTATCCTATTTGCTCAAATAGCCCTGGAATCTATTATTCCTTGTAATTAAACCCCAAAAGGTTTTATTTCCAAATCTCCATTTGGACACACAATTTTAATCCAGAATTCAATCTCTAAGCGTGTGATCCAATAGGTTCCAAATACTAGCGGCAATAGTATGAATTATAATTCTCAAGAAGAATTAGATAAAATAAACAAGTTTATTTTATCATTAAAATTAATAATTAATCCATTACGTTATAGATTGTGGCCGGTTGTCTAGCAATACATTACAACCACCGGTGTTTGAAATTAGTCAATGTAATTTTTGACCTAACCTTTCCATGGAAAATTACCATGAAATTATCCTTTCATTGATATTCTATTGGTCGGGAATAAGGAAAAGTGCCAATTCCTAATGACTAATTGTTTGCTAGTTCCAATTAACCACGGATTGCAGGTTAGCAGAGACATTTCTTCAATTAACCTAAGGTGGATTGACTATTAAGGTTAATTTCCACCGGTGGCCATGCGGATAACAAGCTCCCCTTGGGGTGGTGAATCCTCTCTTGATCACTCACTATCTTTCCATGCTTGAGACTACCCCAATTTCTATTCTTTAAGTCACTCTTGGTGAGCAACAAGTAATAGAATCAAAGAGCAATGATTCCGCTCAAAGATACTATGGTGATCTTGTGAGGGGTCTCAAAATTTGAATTTTATTTTAAAATGCATAATAACATTTTATATTGCGTTTATTTATTAAAATATGAGGTGAATTTATGCTTTGAGTGATTATTTTCTAATTTAAGAAATTTTTCAAAATTATTTATGGGTGTTTGGTTCGACCCGGTTTAAGGTTTGATTTTGTTCGAAGCATGAATAGTAAATCTGATGAAACCGAACGTATGTGAATATTATAAAGATATATTTAAAGTTAGAATGATTATCGGGATGAAAAATCATGTAAATTAGAGGTGTCCGCATGGCGTCAGCGCTCCTAAAAGTGGAGTTTGGCTCTTTTCCTTAAATCAAGGAGACCATGTATTTTTTTCTATATAAAACCACCAATCTTGCTCCTGCCTTCTCATTTTCAGCTGCATTCTTGGAGCTTTAGAGAGAGGGACTGATCTTGGAGAGAGAGAAATGAGAAAGAAACAAACTTCTTCAACTTCATCTTAACATCAATTTCCCGACTTAGAGAGACAACAACGGAAAAGCTTTCATCTTGCTCTTACCTCCTCCAGCAGTCGAGGAGGTGAGAGAGAAAGGGAGAGGCGTGGAGTGAAAAGAGGCGTGTCGGTCCAAAGCTGGGAGAGGTGTAGGAGGAGTATGCTTGGCGGGAGGCGTCTAGGGGTCTATGGCAGAGGAGGCTACAGGTTAGGCGGACTCGAGGCTCCACAACCAAGGAGGTTCCGTGTCTACTACTCCGGTAGGGTGTGGATGTGTGGAAAACCAAACCCACCCTGAGATGATTGTTGGAGAGAAAGCGGAAAATGCCTAAAAGGCTGTGGGAGATGCAGAGCATCAGTTGCCAACTGTCAACGGCTTCATTCGATGCGCCCGGTGGTAGCTCACAATCATCTGCTAAGTCATCCTCTAAGCAGTCCAGCGTGGGGGATAATGGCAGAAGGTACCAGTAGGGTGTATGCTATGGACGGTGTGAGGTTCCCGATCTCTGAAGGTTGTTGAAGGTGATTCCCATATTTGGCCGTCTAGCAAAGGTTTTAATTGATCCGGGGCAACCCGTTTCCTTTGTGAATCCTACTTTCATGGAGAGTAGATGTTAAATGCAGAAAACTCCCATTATGATCTAGAGGTTAGTATGCGCTGCGGAAACCGAGAAACTATTATCTAGCTTCGGTTTATAGAAGTTGTGATATTTGGATTGGTGAGCGAAGTACTAGTGGACTTGATGAGTGCGGAAATCAAGGGCTATGATGTTATCTTGGGAATGGATTGGTTAGCCCGTTATCATGCCCAACTTGATTGTAAAGGCGAGATGGTAGAATTGCATGTACCGGAGAACCAACTTTAAGAATTAAATGTAAGGGGTAGCTTAGGCGTCATCGACTTTTATTTCGAGGAATCGAGCTGCAAATTGTTGAATAAGGGGCAAAGGTTTTAGCCGTTCTGATCAATACACACAGGGATAAGGTAAGATTGGAAGAGTGTACCGGTGAGTAGAGAATTTCTGATGTATTTCCTGAAGAATTGAAATCTTTACCACCTGAAAGGGAGATAGCTTTTAAGATTGAGGGTGACTCCGGAACAAGCGCCTATTTCTAAGTCGCCATATAGGATGGCTCCAGTGAAGTTGAGAGGAGGTGAAACTTCAATTCTGAGATTTGCTGACAGAGGTTTCATTAAAGCAATTCACTTGGAGCTTTTGTGTTGTTTGTTAAGAAGGATGGAGTCTAAGATTGTGTATAGACTATCGAGTTGAATGATGTTACCATTAAGAACAAATACCTCACCACACATGGATGAGCTTTGATCCGGATTACAGTGCGGTGGTCACAGGATTGGATCTCGGAGCGAGGTTACTATCGGTTGAGGATTCGAGAAGAGGACATGCCAGCGAAGCAGCCTTTAATTGAGGTATGGGCATTTTGAGTTGTGATGATCACCATTTGGGTTGACAAAGCACCAGCTGCGTTCATGGATTTGATACGCTCGAGTTCAAAACCTTACGGGATCAATTTGTAGTGGTGTTTATTGACATTCTTATTTTCTAAAACTTCGAAGGGATCATGAGCGACATTTGAGGATAGTCTACAAACCCTAGAGAACATCAATGCCAAGTGTTAAGTGTGAATTTTGGTTGGGAGGAGGTGGCATTTACGGGTCATATAATTTCTAAGATGGAATCCTTTGTAGATGACTAAGGTGGAAGCGGTGTCAAAATGGAAACAGCTTAGAGAATCCAAGCTAGGAGATTGAGTTTTCAGTTTAACTGGTTAGTACCGACCGGTTTATTAAATTTCTCAAGATAAGGGACCCTATGGCCAGGAGATGACCAAAGATAGCAAGTTCATATGGGAGACGCTAAAGTGTGAAAAGAGTTTTCAGTTGAAGAGGCAGGTTATTTGTGTAGAGACCCAGATTTTTCCCAATTTCACAGAAAATATGAAATAATGTTAATTATAGTTATTTTAGTTTGCAAGGTGTTTATATGGTTTGTTTTGCTTTTAAAGTGTTTTGGTTTTGGCCTACATTTGACTATTTTGAAAGTTTGAAAACTAATTTGAGTTAAAACCTAGTTTTTTTGAAAACCCTAAATTGGGAGAAACCCTAATATGTATATAAAACTAGTTTGGTTGTAAAACCCTAGTTTGAAACTGATTTAAGTTTTAAGTTTAATGACAAGTTGTTATTCTTGATTTTACGTGCGATAAATACATGATTAGAGTAGAGATTAAGATTTCTAGGTGGTTAGTGATCTAAGTAGGTGTATAGCTTTGATAAGACTAGGTTGAATTTATGCACTTATGGACTAATTTATTAGGAAAAAAAAATAATGTGGGTGGAAAGGTGGAAATAAACCTAAGTTGTGGTTTTGTATGATATTACGACCAAGGGTGATAAGAGTGAAATATCTTTGAGATTATCTCGCGAAAACTTATTTTAAACCTTGTGGTTGCCGACCAAACCAAGGAAAAGAGGAAAGGAAAAACAGTAAAGGAAGAAAAAAAAAAGAAAAGAGCTTTGGAGATTACAGGCTTTCAACCGTCTGAATTTTGGTTCCGGAGTTGGGAGGGGAAGAAGCGCGGACTTGAACACTTGAGACTCACCAAGAACAACTTATCAAAGAAAGGGTTCTCCTAGTTTCTAAACTTGAATTGGTTGAATTCTATAAGTGTAGGATTTTGTGGTTTCCATGAAACTGGTCATGTCTATCTTTAGCTTATGAATGATTTTATGGATTAGAATGGTTGATTTGATGTATGTATACCTTACCATGGGGTTAGGGTTGGGGTTTGCTTTAATGCTAATGGTGGGTAGGGAATTAATGTTGGATGGTAGGTTTTAATTGTTGTATTGTGGGCTCTTGAATTGTGCGATTTAAGCAGTTGTAATGGAGCTCTTTTGATTCCAGCAGGTATGTGTGTGTGGTGTGTGAATGTGCGTGCGGGTTTTGGAGTGGCGTGGGGCATGGCAGGGGGCTGTGCACGTTTATGTAATCCTGACGAGTCAATGAATTGCATGAATCGTTTTGAGTTGCATAAAGAATTTGTTTGAGGCGTTTAATGAAAGCAAAATTTTCTGTGACTGACTGGCTGACCGTTTTGATGTTGATCCTTTGTGGTTGCTTTGACCAAAACCGCAGCCACTTTGTTCTTTCCAAGCATCTAGATTTCTTGATTTGATTTGAAGCTGGCCCGGGTTATGTCGTGGTTTGCAGTTAAGCGCGGACGTTCGGCGGTAATTTACCGCGTTTTTGACCTAGATGGGTAATCACGGGTTGAAGTTGTCTTCATGAAAGTTGTATCTTGTTCTCTTAGTTCGAGCTTGGCACCTGTGCGGCTCGTCGGCCTTACTTGTAACCTGAGATATATGGAGCGTGATACAATTCAAGATTATCAAAACACAATTTCAGCCCGTGTGTGTTTTCAGGTTTTGTTCGTCGTGGCGGATTTTCAGTCGGCCATGCGTATGTGCTTAACTTTTGCTAAGTGTTTATAAGCGTTTATAAACTTGGATTCATTGGGCATATCGTAATAAAGCGTCCGGTTCCTTTTGAAATGGTTTCTTGCGATCTCAGATTGCTTCGTAGAAACAAAAGGTTGATGGTTTTGATTTTATTCGGGGTAAAATTCAGAGTGGGCGTTAGCGGCGTGTTTGGCTTCTACATTGCTCTTGCTACGCTCAAGCTGTTGGTGAGGTGTTTAAGTGCATGTTGTTTTCATACTTGGATATGCGATTTGATGAATTCGTTTGAAAGCATCTTTGTTTGACTTGGTGAGCATTAATGCTACAGCGCTTCGCGCCCGCGGTATTTGGACACCGCAGATTAAGAAATTGTAAAATGCTTTTACGTGTGCTTATTCTTGACTGGCGTAGAATAAGCGGTATGCTCGCAATTTCCGAGAGTGGGAAGTCACTCTCCTCCGTTAAGATTCGGTTGATCCCAAATTAAATTCGATTGGGCGAGTCGTCGACTGTTCTGCTTGTTAGTATGCCACCGCAGCTAAGGCCGGAAGTCTTCATCCCGACTTTGGTTGCGATGCTTTATTTTAGCGAAGGCGGGCGTGCGGAGGTATACAAGTAGTGAACGAGGGTAAAGTGATTACTTTCTGATTACGAGGTAGTAGTTGTGGAGTGTCAATGTTAGAAGTCGGGACGAAGACCAATGATGGGCGTGACAAGTTGTATCCATTTTCATATTTTTATCTGCATGCTGTATGTATTTCTGTTTTATTTTCTGTTCTTGTGCATTTAAGGTGTGTTATTGTGTCTACAACGTCGTGAATTCTTGGCCTGTTGAGCTGCCATTTATTAACTTTGTTTTCATGCGAGGTCAGGAAGGGGTGCAATCGAGGATTCTAGTTTTGTGGATTTCACTTTCACTTTTGTATAAGTTAGGTGGATGCAGATGGTTTGTAGTATTTTAGTTGTTCCAAGCGTAGCGTTGATGTGTTTTAGAGATTGTAAGTTATAAAAATTTTATTAGGTTCTTTTCTACAGTAGTTTTTATGGTTATATCTTTGGAGTCTGGCGGGGCAGAGTGACCCACTCTAGTTGCTGCTTTAGGGGAAAGTGGGCTGTATCTGATAATAGACAAATTACATCAAGCATTCAAAGATTCAAGCAGCTGACTTTTGTGGCAGCTCGACTTAATACCTAGAATCACGGGAAGGGAAAATATATGGGGTAGCTTAAACCCGGTGAAGTCCAAAATACATAGCAATTAAGCCATAATCCTGCAACTTTGTAAAAGCAATGTCCCTTATAGGTCCGGTTTCAAATTTCATTAAAGTTTCCAATTTGGGAAAATTGCTTATGATGGTATCACTTTTCCAAATTTCGGGTTTCAAAGCGATATGATAAGGTGCCTTTCGTTGAGCGATCAATTTAGGAACAGTCCGCGATTAACAATCTGGGAGGAAAGCGAGTCTGGTACTGCGGTGTCATTTTCATTCTCAGCCTTTCCGCGATTTGAGATCCAAACCAAGCAATGGGTAGGTGGGTGGCTGCACCGGGGTAGCATTTCACGCCCCGGGGTCCATTCGGCGGTACCCGATGCAAACCCTACTGCTGGCACCGGAATAGGCCATTTCAGCATGCGGGGTTAGGATCTCGACCAGCGGTCGTACATGACATTGATGGTTTTTTTTTTTTTTTTTTTTTGTAGAGAGTGAGGGACAACTTGTTTACATGAAACTGGTTTCAATCGTGTGATAAATCACATGTAGTAACAGATCTGTACATATAAAGACCCCAAATTCAGTTCAAGCGCATTTAGGTCAAAATGGAATTCTTGAAGTAAAATAAAAGCCGTCGGTTGAAAACTTGACATTGCAGGCAGTTTGGAAGAAAGACAACATAACTCAATGTAGAAAAATTGAATTTGAGTGCAGGTCGGTGGCATTTAAAACTAGGCTCATAAATGCTCAGTGAACAAAATTCAGTTTAGTTCGTCTCACAAGCACCGGAAAGTTGGAAAAGTTGTTTGAGGTAAAGAGACTATCGGCGAAAACAAAGATAATAGGCGTCCGGGGGTATTTGGGTCATAAAGGCTACGGTGCTTTCGGTTATGCCATAGACAAGTATGCAGCTCAGAATTCAGGCACAAAAAATGGGCAATTTATCAAACACTTGGTATGCAATGAATTATTCCAAAAGTGGGTGAAAAACTCAACTTTCAACCATGGAAATTCAGTTTTGACCACAGAATCCAGCGTACACTTTCGTGGTACAAGGAGTTGTTTGAGGAAAAATCCAAACCGAGAAATATCGTAAATTTTGAAATCAAAAGCGTCATAACTTTCCCAGAGCGAGATTTGACCAGCCCTCTTGATTTTTCTTCAAAATTTTCCAATATCATTCTTACTTTAAGATGCATAAAATGAACCTAAATACAAACCTACGACAAACCTGCAATGTCCCAGTTATAAAGTCAGCTACCTAAAAGTCTATGAGTCCGCTACCTATGTTGGGAATTCAGGCCACTCAAATGCTTCTACGCATAAGCATTGGGATCCTGACCGGCTCCCTTATGGCCAGAGCTCCACTCCGGAAGGGTTCGATGTACCCAAACCCATATTTGGCCAGCGCATAACCGATTCCATGCACTTCCCTCACGCCGCCGATAAAGCGGTAGCGCGAACCAGATAGCAGGTCAGCTGCCGTCGTTGATCACCCTAGTCCAGCGGTTAAGGAACCTCACGGACCTCGTCTTGGCGGTGTCGGCTCACAACCCGGCATCGCAAACCGCCCATTATCCGGCTCGGCGGGTTCTAATCCAGCGTGCCCCGTATCCATGACCCACCATTTCGCCAGTAGTGCCTGTTTTTTTGATTCCAATAGCTGCCGGTATGCGTGATCAATAGACAACAACGCTTCGTTAGGGTAAGCATCTCCCTACCGGGGGACGCCGGAATTGATCTCGCCCGGTGTGTATTATGCGAATAAGAGGCATAACAATCCTTCTGTGCTTGAATCGCCCTAACGGGTGCTACGCGACCACATTAAATGCCATCATTAAACATAGCATTTACCAATAGCCCCGTTTGGCTCGGTTCACCATTTCACCTCCGGCCTGAAACAAACCCACCGGTTAGAGATCTTTTAAACACTCGTTACTCAGTAAATTTCTAATGGGTTCTCATGAGATCTCAGGCAAACTCGATACAAGCGGCAGCCAACTTTCCCAGAAGGCCAAACGGAGGACCGCCTGCCCGAGCTCTCATGAGGACTGAAGGAATATAACCGACAGTAAAAAAGAAATGCGACAAATTCTTATAACTTTACAATCTAAAACCACATCAAGGTTCACGTTGAACAACTCAAAATGCTAAACCATTTAAAGGCATCCATTATCTTAACTTATACAAGGAAAAAAAATCCACAAAAACTAGAATCTCGATTTGTTTTATGGACACATTGGAAAAAAAACAAAGCTTATGATTGTAGTAGCGGCTTCGGTAGACCAGTCATTATGAAAGCGGGTAGAATAATACTTATTTGAGGAATAGCAACAGGAAGAACAAGCGGGAAATATACGGTGGTACATAAAAATATCACTAGAAAGGATACAACTTATTTCGTCGGTGATGCCGGTCAGGACTTCGTAGGAACATTGACACTCAGGTGTACTTCTCTCATGGACCGTGTAATCTGCTTTTACCTCGTAGTCTACTTACACCCCACAATGCAGGGCCATTTCGATGAAATAGCAATATCGTTAAACCAGGGGCGGGATGGCGGCTTACTCACAAACTCCGTTAGGCGTGAGTACCTTCCTCTTAGCTTGAGTAAATGGAGTCGGCCGAGACTACGCTCGTCCTTAATGGCCAGAGCTTAAGCGGGAGGAGAAGTGCTATCCTTTCTCTCTTGGAGTGTGGTACATACAGCCAGTTTGGTTCTAACATGTCAAGAACAAACTACCGCATTAAAGCATTTTACAATTTCAGGTCAAATAGGGTCAAATGGTAGCGGTGATTACCTTCCTTAAGTCAAACTCATATCTTTCGATAAGAATTCATCCGTCGGGCGGCTAAGTATGAAAAGCAATACCTTGAACCACTGGCGTGATTGAAGCATAAATAATGAGAAGTCATAAACTCGTCAGCGTCCACGGACTCACCTGGAACATGCAAGCTCCCAGGCCATTGACCCTTTTTGGTTTCTATTTAAAACAATCTTTTATGCATTAAGATTGGAAGAAAATATTTAAGAATTGACAAGCCTTGACGACCATATGCAGTGAACTAAGCTTTCTCGCGCTTATAACCACTTAGAAAATAACAAAAGAAGCACATCACGTGGGGCGTTGGACGAGCAGTAGCGAAATGAAAGCGGAAAACCATGGCGACTGGAAGGTGAAAAACAGTTTGACACATATGTAATGCCCATATCTCAGGTTACAAGTGTCAGATTTGGCGTCTGAGAGGTGCCCGTTTGACTAAGAACAAGACACGACTTTCATGAAGACAACTTCAGCAGATTCTCCATCTAGGTCAGCAGAAACAGTTTCAGGGTACATGCGATCAGAATGTGTCCGACTGGCTAACTAAGCGGACATAACTTTCAGCTCTGAAGCCAATCAAGAAATTCCAGATCGTTGAAGAAGTTAGAACAAAGGCTATAACTTTCGTGTGTTTTGGTCAAAAGCTAAATCCACAAAGGATCAACACCAAGCGATGCCAAAGTCATTTAGGTAAAATTCTGCTTTCCCGCTTCCAGCCCCAGTAAATTTTGTGCGAAAAGCAAAAGCGCATTCATGCAAATTCATTGACTGCGCCCTGCGATTACAAACGTGCAATACAACCCTCACAGCCTCCGCCACTCTGAAACCCTTGCGCACATTCACACCTGCCTTTACATCTCCAAGTGGTGGGAATCAAAACCAACCGTTTAAATTCACGTCGGGTGGAATTCAAACCCACACAACAATTAAACCTACCATCAACATTAATTCTACCATTAGCATTAAAAGCAAAACCTAACCTAATAAAATCATGGCAAAGGCATACATACATCAAAATCAACCATTCTAATCATAAAATCATTCCATTAAGCTAAAGAGACATGAATCAAACCATAGAGCACAAAATCCACAATTCATAATCTTGATCAAA
>CM023098.1:37084670-37313083 GCA_013103745.1 Gardenia jasminoides
TTGTTGTACTTTGTTCGGTTACGTATTGCTCCGAGTTGGTCAGGTGAATACTCGTCTTGGCGAGCTCTAGCCCATCCGCCATACTTCATCCTCGGCTCCGCCCAGTTCTAATCCTTGGCCGTATTTCTGGTATCCACGCATAGGCCCTGCATTTCATGGCTGGTGCCACGACAGTTCAATAGCTGCCGGCTCATCGTCAGCCAGACAACACCACTTCGTTGCGCAGAAAAGCGTCTCCTACGGGGACATCAGGAATTGATCTCCTTGTGTTGTCGAGATAAAGAGGCCCTGCTGTCACTCTGTACTTGAATGCCCTGGGTGCTGACCATTAGCCTGCATGTTAGCCTCCTCGCCCCACCAATAGCCCGTTTGGCTCCGCGTACCTCACTCATGCAAACCATAAACCCGGTTTAGAATCTTACGCTTCGTTACTCAAAAGTAAATTTCTAGTGGGTTCTAAACAGATCTCTCAACCTAGGCTCATTACCAGCAGCCCACCACAGAAGCGAGCCAGAGGGTGTGGACCTTGCCCATTTCGCCCGGGGACTCAAAAGTGCCATACGGAAACCATGAGTAAAAGAAATGCGACAAATTCTTTACCTTTACAATCCAAAAACACATCAAAGGATGCGTTGGAACAACTCAATACTACAAAACCGTTTAAGGCATCCATTTATCTTCCAACTTATACAAGGAGAAAAAGAATCTAGAAACTAAGTCCTGGATTTTACGTTTTGGGACCTGTTAAGAGAAAGCCAGCTGAAGCTTCGATTAAGGCCAAAATTCACACCAAGCGAGGGTAGAACCATACGCTATATGAATATGCGGAAAATAAAGCGGAAATGCATACGAGATTGGTATAAAATATCACTACGAAAAGGATGCAACTGCTCATCATTGGTCTTCGAGTCAGGACTTCGGCGAACATTGACACTCAGTCAGCCACTATCCTGAGCCGTGGCAATCTTTTTACCCTCGCCGTCTACTTACACTTACATTGCCGGACATTTCGTCAAAATAGCAATATCGATTAAACCAAATTGGGATGAACGGCACCTCCACGCTCCGTGGCGTGGTACATACCGGCTTAAATTAATGAGACTAAAGCTCGATCATTTTTTAATCAACATACATTTAAGCGGGAGGAACACCTCCATTTCTCGCGGTGTGGTACATACAACCCGTTTGGTTCTAACATCAAGAACAAACTGCGTAAAAATTTTACAATTTCAATTCAGTAAGTCAAACAAGGGGTGAAGCGGTAAAATTGCATCCTAAAGTCAAACCACCAGAAATTCATCAAATCAGACATCAATTATGAAAACAACATGCATGAACACTTTCAGCAAAACAGTTGGTATAAAAACAAATAATGTAGAAGTCAAACAAACTCCGTCAGCGATCCACCGGACTCACCTGAACATGCGACAACCAGCACGGTTTCTATTAAATCTTGTGGCTGGACCATTTCAAAAATTGAGCTGAAGCGCGACATGCATATGCCCAATGAACTAAGCTTTCATAAGCGGCTTATAAACGCAAACCAAAGCATGGTAGTTAGGCCGAGGAAAAGCGGCGATAATGATAAGCGGAAAACACACACGACAATTGAAAACAGTTTTGGCCTGCCCAATGCATACGTGCCATATCTCAGGTTACAAGTGTCCGGTTGATACGGTGCGTTCGAAACTAAGAACAAGATTAACTGAGACTTAACTTCAGCCAGTTTACTCATCCCAAATTCAAAGCGATTTAATTGTAGTCAGGAATGTCTGGAAGCTAGCTAACTTCAACGGACTGCTCTAAATCCAATCAAAAGAAATTCCAGATGCGTTGGAAGAAGTTAGAACAAAGGGGTATAACTGCGTGTTTTGGTCCCAAAGCTTCAAATCACAAAGGATCAGCGCAAGCGATACCCATGCGGCTCTTGGGTGAAAATTCTGCTTTCCCGCTCAAAACTGAGCAAAATTTTGTGCAACCATTCATGCAAATTCCATTGGCTATATAAATTCGCTTGTTACAGTACTCTACGCCTCATCGCTCCAAACCATAGCAGCACATTCCCCACCACACTCAAGTGGGATCCAAGGCCAGCCTTGCGGGCGTTTAATTCAACGTCTCTTTGGTGGGAATTCAAAACACTTTACAACAATTCTCATCCAACATTCAATTCCTACCATTGCTTGTTAAAGCAAAACCACAACCACCACGAAATCGTAGCGGGCATGCATGCATCAAATCAACCATTAATCCAAATCATTCCATGGCTAAAGAGGACATAAGATCAAGCCACTTAAGAGCTACAAAATCTACATTCATAATCTTCGAAGTAAATTCAAGCTGTAGGAAACTAGAGAAGAAACCTTTCTTGATGTTGTTCTTAGGTGAAACTTCAAGTCAAACTTCTCATAACTCCAGACAAAATCAGATGGATTTATTTGCAAGTAGTTTTCTTCACTTTTCCTCTTCTTTTTCCGTCTTTTCCTTTCTTCCCTCACGGTTTTTCTTTCTTTCTTTTTTTCCTTTGTTTGGCCGGCAACCACAAGGCCTTAAATAACCAAGAGTAATCTCAAATATTTATACTTGGTCAAAAGGTTGGTCAAAATAGCTAGTACTAAAATAACCTACCAACTTAGCTTATTTCCATGGCATAATTTCTTTTCCTATCAAATTAGTCCATAAGTACTTAATTTAACCCTAGCCCATCAAAGCTTAATTACCCTACTTAGGCTACTAATCACCTAGAATCGTAATTCCCCTCTTAATCATGCATTATCACACATAAAATCAAAGGTTAACAAACTTAATTAAACATAAACTTAGACCTCATTTTCAAAAGGGTTTAAGAAATCAAAGCTGGGGTTTTCCATATTCAAATTAGGGTTTTAATCAAAATTAGGGTTTTTGAAACAAATTGGGGTTTTAGGTTTCTTGAAAAGTAAAACAAAGCATACTATATAAACACCTTAATGGCAAAACAATAATGCCTATAATAATCCTTAAACAAAAAACAAAAAAATTGAAGGGTCCTAATTCCTATTATGATATTGATGACAATGCTTGAAATTTCCCTTGAATTGTCGTGGTAAGGATTTGTGGATCGAACCCTGATGGATGTTGGTTGTAAAGCTATATTGATCCATTTTGGGATATATCTGTTTCCACACACCTGTAGTTGGATTGATTGCTTGCTTGAGTCTGGCGAGAGTTGGGCGGACGCTTGGGTCCTATAGTTCGTAGGAAGCGTGGGGCCGTCATAGGAATTCTTGAGACTAATGGTTGAGGGAGGTAGTGGCTAGTGATGAGGAAATGGGAGGGATGCCACGTGGCCAGGGCAGATCCCAATATTTTGGGTTTGCCACCCGGAGAGTGCTACCTGGTGAGCTTACCCCGAGGTTGGATAGGCTAGTCGAGCTTGAAATTTGGAGTCTTGCGAATTCTTTTTTGTGAGAGACCATTGGATTGGTTCTCATCCCTGCAAATGCATGTTTATTAATTGCTTTAAGTACTGTTCTTTTGTTCGGATGTATTTACAAACTTGTGTGACTTTTGTGCCTCTTTTGATATGAACATGCTTTATGATGTACTCAACACATTCTCTCATCTTTGATTATATATAAAGGACTTTAGTTCTTAGAGATTAAACTATAGTTTATCTAATTCTATTTTTCTATTTATTTTAAAACTTGAGACCTCCATAAGAATCATGGATGAAGTTAGTAATCCTACTAGTTAGGAATTTTGATTATTAGTGATTTGATTTACAATTTGGATCCTTACCTAGAATATGTGGATGCTAGCACTCTGACTAGGTACTTGTTGAAATTTAGTGAGGTGGTGGTATAATGTGAATTGGGAAGCAAAGTGTAAAGAGCTGGAGGTTCTTCAGAGGAGGTGGAATTTCTGGAAAGAAGCTAGCTGAATATTGGGAAAGATGAAGGAGAAAAGAAACTTACAGAAAATCGAGCTGCAAGGCAAGTATGTGGAGTGAGAATGAAATATGATGGGGTGTTACAAAATTTGCATAATAAGCTTGAGAAGATGCAGGATAAGGCCACTCAAAATGTAACCCTTAGTAGCCAACTTGAAGGTGGCGAAGGATGTGACAGCCCCACCTTCCTATGGTGAGACCAAGGGTTGACACGCACTTTTTACCTAACTCTCAGGATTCACTTATTCAAATGGTCACCAATTCATCAAACTAAAATGCAATCACAAATCTAAACCAAGCGACAACTCACAAATTCATCAAACCCTGAAATCCCAAAATACATAAAGTATTTAATGATACATTCAAATCTTCACAATACAATACTCAAATTCATAGTTCAAGTCTCTCAGAAGGATACAAAAGTAAACTCTAGTTCTAATGGTTGGCAGGGGTCTCGATCCTGCTAAGGAAACAAATTTAAAGAATGAGCTAAAGTAAGCGAGTTCCAAAAGACATACAAATTCACATAAAATGCATGATTTGTGCTTCAAATTCACATTTGAAACAAATGAAAGCGAATAACACTACAATGGTAGGATACAGGGGCTCTCAAGAGCCAAGGTCCATGAAACTTGAACACGATCCACGTTGTTGACACTCCGTCAAATTTCATATAATCCATGTAAAACTCCACTTGTCAATCATCTCAGTCCCACTGTTTCAACCCCAAATGGGCCCCCGTCAAACACATAAAGAAAAGGTAAGCTCTGGACTAAGGGTGACTCCCTAATAGGCGTAGCACTTTCTCCGTTCAATCACATATAGGATGTCGGGACAAAGGGTGACTCACCTAATAGGCGATAGCACTAATTTACTCCCGTTCAATCACACATAAATTAATTATTGCTTTTCCAGGGGACAAGTCCATACTCGAAGTAGCATACATCAAATAAATAACCCCTTATGACTGCGTCATTTCTCCTTGGCTAGGCCTAACCTACAGCTTCAGTCGATTGACCTTCTGTAGGTCTTAGGAATTCCCAAAATTTTCATGCACATAAGTCACAACAAAACATTTTTGCCAATTTTACCATTCAAATAGAAATAAGTGTGATAAAATACACACTACTCCATTTGATGGATCAATAACCAAATTTTCACATCAAATCACTTAATCAATCATATTCCAAATCAAATTCACACAATCAAGTGACATGCATGGAAACTCACTAAAGTAGCAAGGTTCAGTCTCCAAGTTTGGATCTATTTCAAACTCTTCCCCACTTCCTATAAACAAGTAAAAAGAATAAATAAGTTTCGCCCCACAAATAGCAAAACTAAACTCAAACAACTTAGTCATTTGTTTTATCAAAATTCTTCCCAAAATTCCTCTAACTTTGCTCGAGTGAAAAGTAGTCACTGGAATCAAAAATCATATTAAAGATTCCATTTTCAAATCGATACATCATTTAACCAAAATACTCTATCGATGTACTCCTTACTTGCGACTTCTAAATTTTTAGAACAAGGAAATAAAGTGAGGCCTTTCACCTCAAAAATCACCCATTTGAGTTTAAACTCCACACTAAACTTTAATCAAGGTTTTAACACATGTTTAAAATACTTTTCACCAAGTCTCGTGTACAAAATTCATGAAAAATAGATAAAATATTTCAAACCTTCAAATCTGTCCAAATAGCACATTTATCCCAAAAACAAGTGAAAACTCAACTTTTCACCATTAAAATTTAAGATTTTAACTCCATTCAATCATATACTCATAGACGAACATAATATTTATTTAGACAAAATCTAACCAAGAAACATCTTAAAATTTTGAAATCAAGCATCATAACATTCCAAGTGAGGTTAGGCTAGCCCTCTTGATTTTTCTTCAAAATTTTCAACGACAATCCTACTTCCAACCACCAAATGAACTCATCTCATCAACAACAACCAAAACCACAATCAGGTCCTCAAGTCTGCTACCTAAAAGTCACCTCAATTCAGTTACCTAAGTTAGGAATTCAAGAGCCCAATTCAAATGTTCCAGACATAAGCATTTCTAGCAAAATAAATTGTAGATCTGAAAGATATAGCACTAAAAAAGTTAAAACTAAGAGATTTAAATGTTATACCTCAAGATCTAACTAGATCTAGCAAGATCAAGTAAGATCTAGGGTTGATTCACTCAAGGATGAACTTCCACGTTTTGTAATCTCAAGAACCTTCAAATTTAACCAAATATTTTCTTGCTTGATGATGGTTTTCTCAAATTTCAAGAACAAGAAAATGCCAAACAAGATGAACAACAAAGATGAGCTTTCTTCCCTCTTCCTTTCTCTCTCTCAATCTCGGACCTCTCTCCCTCTCTCTCTCTCTCATGGCTGCAACAAGGAGGAGAAGGAACAAGATGGAAGCTTTCCAATTGTGTCTTCAAGATCCAAGAAATTGATGAAGAAGATGAAGTTGAAGAAGACTTGTTTTCTCTCTCTATTCTCTCTCTCTCTATTGGTTCTTGAGGCTGGCTGAAAATGGAGTGCAAGGAGCAAAAATTGTGGCTTTTTATAGACAAGATACTTGGCCATCCTTAATTCAAGGAAAAAGTGACCAACTACCTCTTTGTGTGTCAACACCACGGCCTTCAACTTTACTAGTTTTTCTCCTTCGGTGCTGCCCTACTGTAAATATATCCCTGTAGTATTTCTACATATACTGGGGTCACCTTAAGTTACTATTCATGTCGGAACAAAATTGGCTTAAAGCTAGTGAGAACCAAACACCGGCAATTAATTCTCCAAAAATTCTCTAAATTAGAAAATAATAATTCAAAGTATAAATTCAGTAATATTTTTGTGAATAAACATAATATAAATATTATTATATATTTTTAAATAAAAATAGAATTTTGAGGCCCTCACATCCCTTAGCCCTTAAAAGAATTTCATCCTCAATTCATACTTTGATTAAAGCAAGTGCTGGATACTTCTTTTTAGATCTCTTCCTACTTCTCAAATTATTTCCTCAACTTCATGATTTCTCCATAGAATTTTCACTAAAAGCGATTAAACATACCTTAGTTCTTTCACCCTTCTATCCCGAAGTTTCCAGGGTTTCCTCTCGAAATTCTAACATTTACTCGAAAACTCCAGATATCCCTTTTCACATCTTACTATGATCAATTGTAAAATCTATTTCACTTTAGATATCACACTTATCCATCTAATCTCATGTAGACCATATATCCATAATATCTCATGTAAGTCAAAGAACTAATCTCCTCACATACATTTACTAACCCACAAATCTCATTAATAAGCCAATCAAGGGTAACAAAGGATCACTCATCAACTGAATTCATTTTTACCTCAACACAACAATCACAAGTCCATCTTCCTGACATAATCGAATTCTGAGATAAAACATGATGTAACAAGATTTTCACTAATCTCCAATCCACAAGAAACAAGATTTATTTTTCATACTTTTGATTATGGAAACCACATTCTAATCTTATTAAAATGAGTTTCCATACTTTACAACCATGATAAGAATCCTTTTTACAATCGAATGACAATCCAAGTCCAAATTAGGAATTTCTAGTCTAACTAGAATTTCCTAATTTACTTGTTTTTGAAATTTTCTTTTAAACCGTTTTAGAATCTCAAATACTTACTTTAGAGCACTTTCTTAATTTAATCTTCACTAAATTAGAAAGTTCCTAAAAGTATTTGAACACCTTCCAATTTCAATCTTATAAAATTGGAAAGTCTCCAAAGTTGGTTTACTTCTTAATTATAGTCTTACTAAAATTAAGTTTCTAAAACTTAATTGAACAAACTCCTTGTCCAATTTGAATTTCTAAAATTTCCACAAAATACCTTAATTCTAATCTGTTGGAATTGATACTAAGTTTTGATGATAACAAAACAAAATGATTTGGACTAATGTTTTCATGTGAGAATTATTTTAGAACAGGTTCCTGATTCATTGGAAAAGAAAAGAAATCAATTCAAGATGAATTGAGAAGGTTTTAACTTATTGGACGCTTGAATGCTAGTACCGGACGTCCGATAGATAGGGGAAGTATCGGACACTCCTATCGGACGCTTATCATCATCATCGGACGTCCGATAGAATTAAAGATGAAATCCAAGCTCTCTGACCAGTATCGGACGCAAGCTTCATCGGACGCACAAAACCCATTGGCCGTCCGATAAAGATCGAAGCAACCTATCGGACGCTTGCATCGGACGTACAACATTGTGTCGGACGTCCGAAAGCTCCAACGCACAACCTATCAGACGCTTGCATCGGATGTGAAGGCCTCAAAATTTATTAATTTAGATCTTATTATTATTATTACCACCATTGATTCGTTTGAGTATTCTTTTATTTATTTTATTCTTATTATTGAGCTAATTCTTGTCTTCAAAAATTTAAAAAAAAAATATATATATATAATTCATTTTTATTTAT
This sequence comes from Gardenia jasminoides, assembly GCA_013103745.1. Classification (NCBI taxonomy): domain Eukaryota; kingdom Viridiplantae; phylum Streptophyta; class Magnoliopsida; order Gentianales; family Rubiaceae; genus Gardenia; species Gardenia jasminoides. The sequence continues at coordinate 37,093,081 of CM023098.1, forward strand.
CTCTTTATTCATTTATCTCATGAAATTCAAATTTTACCTCATTTATAATTTCTCGTTGAATTTTAGCCTTAATTTACCTTTTAATATCGCCTTATAGTGTCTATTAGTGAAAAATGTAAAAACACATTTTTCGAGGTAAACTCGGACTGTGAGTGAATTAGTGAAGGAGAATACGGATGATCATTGGTAGGTTAGAAGTGAAATTAAATGACTGATATTGGGTTATTGAAGGTGATCAATTAGGGTTTTGAAACCTTGATTAAGAATTGGATTAACCTCTTCAAATCTAGAATTTTAACTAGCCACTATTTCTTCCAACTAATTTCCTCCAGTTCACTTAAAATTTTTCTTTTCTTTCCCCTCTCCTAATCAAGATTTGCTCCTTAATCTCAAGCCAAATGAGACAATTAATTTTCCCTCCAAATTGCTAATTAAGTTTACTATTGTAGTGTTGACTTTTGGGGTTGAAAGACAAGTTTGTGTCTTGTCTTTCTTGTCTCATTTAATTCACTCTAAAATTGCCCAAAAATTCTATCCCTTCTCTCTCCTCTCACCCAAATTGCCTTCTTCTTCTTCCTCTTGTTTTTCAATCAAATTCTTCTCCATTTTCCTCACTAAAAACCATAACAATCTAGCACTAAACTTGGCAATAGCTTGGAGCTTGAGCAAGGGGCTTTGAGGAGGAAGTCTTGGGTGTTAACACTTGCATTTTCTTGGTGTTTTGCCAACAACTAAGGAGAGGTAAAATCCTAGCAACTTCATCCTTGTACATTCTTTAAAAACTCCAAGCATGAAAGTAGGACTTGGGTGGTTGATAGGTTCTTAGAACCTTGATTGATGTTGATTATGTGGTTTAAGATGCTAAGCTTCATTACTTTGCAATTTGATGATTATGGTGAAAATGTGGGCTCTTGGAATTCCCACAAAATGTGTGAATTTGTCTACTAGTTGGTTAAATGGAGATATATGTGTGCATATGCTTTAAATTGTTGCTAAGAAGATGGAAGAAAAACCTCAAGGAAAACCGGCTAGGAAAGGGTAAATTTGGGGGTTGAAATTTTCTCATTTTTCTTTAATTTTGTGGCTGATATTTTGGCAAGATTGAAGGCTTAATATGAGGCTTAAATGTTGGAGGTTAAGTGGTTAAATTTTCCCCACAAAAGCCCTTTAAAAGTCATAGCAAGAATGAGTGTTGAGTTGAAGCCAAAATCAGGAAATTTGGGGAAGCATGCTGGCCGAATTTTGGACTGCTTTTAATGTTAAAAATTGATATAATCTTCTATCATTTTTGACCAACATTAGGCTTAGGAAGTTCAATACTAGATTGGGTTCGAAAATTAGGCCAATTGGTGATGATTTGAGGTATGATCTAGGTACTTAAAATAAGGGGTTAAAATTTCATAGTTTTGAATGAAATAGTTGAGCTCAACTTGGACGAGTAGAAAACTATCTTCCCATTCGAATTTTTCGTTGAATTTTGGTATGAATATAGTCTATATATGGAATTATTAGTGTAACTTATTTGGTAAGTTTTGGACAAGAAATCGTCACTCAAACAGGGCCTAGAATTCTGCCTTGCAAACCTGAAAATTGAAAATCTCAGAATTTCGAATCCCCTCTGTTTGAACTACTATAATTTCTTGCTTGAGTGTCGGAATTGAGTACTGTTGGTGGCGTTTGAAACTCCTTACATATTAACTTAAACTTTATAAATTTGAGAGGCCAATTCATTTTCTGTAATTTTTGGTGAATTTTCAAAATGGACTGGTCGACCAACCTGACGTGCCCTATTTTGGTACTGTAGCAGTTTCTTTCTTGAAAATCTGGGCAATTTCTGCCCAGAATTTTAAATGGTGTCTTCTACAAAGTTTTAGAACATTCAAAGAGGTTTCCAAAGGTACCAAGTTTGTGAAATTTGGACTTTTATAACTCAAGTTACGATTTTTCAAAAATTTCAGCTCAAATTAGAAAGTTATCGAATTTACTTCCTTTTGAGATAAATTTGGTCGGTGAACTAGGAAAACTTATTTCCGTTCTCTTTTAATTATTTTAGGGCGAAGTGCTGATTTTCCATTTGATCAAAAATTGGATTCCGACCCCTACTTTTTCGGTAAGTTTTCAATGTATGTTACTTGCTTTGACTGTATGCATTGATTGAACGTGTTTCGTGCTTGAATATTTGAAACTGTTAAGCATCTCGCTTAAAGGAGAGTATACTTTATTACTTCCTTCTAAGTAGAGTTGGTGAATTAAATGTTTTGCCTGTATTACAAGTTGGAGAAGTAAAGTGTTATACAACCACTCTTGGCCGCGTCCCTTGAGTGGTTAACTGCTTAAATGTTTAAGTGTTTGGCGTGCAGGCCCGGTAGGGGGAGTTTGGTGGTAGGAGGTTAGCGTGAAGAGTTGTCTACTTAGACTGAAAAGTCGACGGAGTGTCGACTACTCTAAATGTTCATGAAATGTGGATTTAGGCTCCTGAGATCCACCGTATCCTCCTTATGTGTTAAATTTAATTTTCCTACGTGTTTAAATTATTACTTATTATATTACTGTTTTAAATGCATGTGTATGTCTTTTGGAAACTCACGAGTTTTTTAGCTCACCCCCGTTTCCGTTTGATTTTCCTTAACAGGTGATGAGAATCCAGAAACCTAGATAGGGCTAGTGCTTGTTCTTTTGGCTTTTGTCTCGAATATGTAGAAATGTTTTGTATATTCTTTTGATGATGAATCTTTTAGACTTATGGAAATGTATTAAAATATGGCTCGAGGATTTTAAGTATTTTGAGTGGATAACTGTAATTTTAAGATTAAACATCACTTTACAGTTTTTATATTAATGTTACTATGATCGGTGGTTTTACCCGTTTAAGTTAGTATCATTGAATGCTCGAGTCCCGGCGAGAGTTAGGCAGGCAGCCTGCCAACCCTTTGGTTAGCCTTAGGGGGAAGTGGGGCTGTCACATCGGACACACAGCATTGTGTCGGACGTCCGATAGCTTCAATGGCTATTTTTTAACAGCCATATTATTTACCGTTGGAGAGCTTCTTGAGGCAATTTCTCACACTCTATAAATACCCACAAGTTCAAGAGGATAAGAGACTTTTGCCTACATGAAATTCAAGCTTACAAGTGAAATATTTGGGTAGAAATATTCTTTGTATGTTGTATAGGTGTGGAAAAAGTGGGGTTTGTGAGCTTACTCAATAGGAGGAGTAAAACCTTGGTGAAGGTTGCCTCACTTGTAATAGTAGTTCTTAATTGGTTAAGTGAGCTTTCAATTGTAACTTATTGAGAGTTAACTAGGATAGTTGTAAAACTCCTTGGCTCAACTAAAGGCTTTTAGGGTGAGGAAGGAGTGAACCTTCACTTGTACAAGTTGGTTAGCTTCACCAACAATTGAAGAAGCTACTAGTGGATTTTATCCAAATTCGGTGTAATTTGGAAATTTGATTTGCAATTCTTTCTATATCTCTTCTCTTTATTACTCAATTGTGATATCTTTATTGTGCTTAAGTTGACATATTTTTGTGCATACTTGAGAAATAGTTTGTACTTGTTTTATTCAGTGAATTCTTGCTATAATTAATTATCTTGTTAAACAATATAATTCACCTCCCTTTGGTTGCATTTGGGCCAACAATTGCTATCAGAACTTGGTCTCCTTGAGATTAAAGTCAATTGGCTTAGGAGTAAAGATGGCAACCAATAATGTATTGTTTTTCGAAGGGCAATCCATCGTTAGACCTCCCATGTTCAATGGTATAAATTATATTTGTTGGAGGGATAGAATGAAAATATTTTTGCAATCTATAGATATAGAGTTGTGGTTTATTGTTAGTGAAGGACCTTACGAGACTACAATTATAGATGAAACAACCGGTAGAAATAGAATTAAAACTAGAACTGAATTAAGTGCTCAAGATAGATTCAATCTCTCTTTGAATGATAAGGCTATGAATGTATTGTACAATGCCCTAAATGCAAATGAATCTACTAGAGTAAAAGGGTACAAATCGGCCAAGGAAGTATGGGATAGGTTAAGAGATATGTATGAAGGGAATGATAATATTAGAGAACAAAGAAAATCTATACTTGTTGCCCAATATGAATCTTTCAAAAATACATCCTCATGAGAATGTTGATAAAATGTTTTGTAGATTCAATGATATTATTAAATATCTTGAATTGCTTGACAAAGTATACACTTTGGGTGAGAAAAATAGAAAAATTTTGAATGGCTTGCCAAAAGAATGGGAAAATAAAGTCACCGTTATAGAAGAGGCAAAAGATTTAAATTCTATATCTATTGAATCTCTTGTAAATTCGCTAACCTCTTATGAGTTGAAATTAAAAATACAAGATGATGAAACATGGATCAAGAAAGGCATAGCAGTCAAGGCCTCACAAGAAGATAATGAAGATGTGAAGCTAAATAACATGGCAAGGACTTTGAAGAAACTTCTAAATAAAAGGAGCTCTAGAGGAGGAAAAGCAAGTAATGATAGAAGAGAAAAATTCAAGAATTTCAAAATCACTTGGGATGAGTGCAATTTGGATGAAGAAATGGAAGAAGAAGAAGAATCGACTCAAATGGCACTTATGGCCTTTGGAGATAATGAGGTAAACTCTAATCACTCTTTTTGTGATGAAGATGATGATAATGATGATATGCAAGTTCTTATGATCAAAATGCATAAAAATTTGAAAGAATCTTATGCCAAAAATAAGGATTTGAAAATAAAAATAAATGCTTTATTGGAAGAAAAGTCAAGACTTTTTCAAGAAAATAAGAATTTGAGAAAAGACAATGATGATTTGAAAAAGCACAAAATTGATTTTGATTGCAAAAATGATTTGAAAAAGAAGTTGGAAAATAAAACAAAGTTTTATAAAAAAAAATGTTGGAGGAACAAAATCTTTTAAAGAAAAGAATTAATGATTTGAATGCTTCTCTCCAAAAGGAGAAACAAAATATTTTACAAAGAAAAGAAAACCATAGTTTACATGGCCAAAATGATTTTATTATTTCTAGAAAAAGAGGAACTAAATTTATTGAACCTACTTTTGTGAATGATTCTAGTATCATATGTCCTTTTTGTTGCCAATTTGGACATATGCAAAATGATTGCTAAGTGAAGAAAAATATAAGAAAAGGCATGAAATCTATGTGGATTATTAGATCATATATTGTACTAACTCTCATTCATTATGTTCTATTAGTTAAAAAAAAAACAACTTGGGCTATAATTCATTAAATACTTTGCTACTTTGGTGCTTTGTTCATATTGATGTTGAAATTGTGAAATGTTGAATATTGGTGTTTGTTAAATGTTAAATGTGGTAAAATTGTTAAATGGTTTGGATGACCAAATGAGGGGGAGTTAACATGTTTTTTGATTGATGACAAAAGGAGGAGATATGTTAGATGCTTATGACTTTCTAAATCATTTTAACTCTTATTGCGGGGTAGTTTCTCATTGAGGGGGAGTTTCTTTCTATTCCCTTGCAAAATCATCATTTGGCTTGTCATCATCAAAAAGGGGGAGATTGTTGGAATTGATCCTAAGTTTTGATGATAACAAAACAAAATAAGTTGGACTAATGTTTTCATGTGAGAATTATTTTAGAACAGGTTCCTGATTCATTGGAAAAGAAAAGAAATCAATTCAAGATGAATTGAGAAGGTTTTAACTTATCGGACACTTGAATGCTAGTACCGGACGTCTGATAGATAGGGGAAGTATCGGACACTCCTATCGGACGCTTACCATCATCATCGGATGTCCGATAGAATTAAAGATGAAATCCAAACTCTCTGACCAGCATCGGACGCAAGTTTTATCGGACGCACAAAACCCATCGGCCGTCCGATAAAGATCAAAGCAATCTATCGGACGCTTGCATCGAACGCACAACATTGTGTCAGACGTCCGATAGCTCCAACGCACAACCTATCAGACACTTGCATCGGACGCACAGCATTGTGTCGGACGTCCGATAGCTTCAATGGCTATTTTTTAACAGCTATATTTTTTACCATTGGAGAGCTTCTTGAGACCATTTCTCACACTCTATAAATACCCACAAGTTCAAGAGGATAAGAGACTTTTGCCTACACGAAATACAAGCTTACAAGTGAAATATTTGGATAGAAATATTCTTTGTTTGTTGTATAGGTGTGGGAAAAGTGGGGTTTGTGAGATTACTTAATAGGAAGAGTAAAATCTTGGTGAAGGTTGCCTCACTTGTAATAGTAGTTCTTAATTGATTGAGTGAGCTTTCAATTGTAGCTTGTTGAGGGTTAACTAGGATAGTTGTAAAACTCCTTGACTCAACTAAAGGCTTTTAGGGTGAGGAAGGAGTGAACCTTCACTTGTACAAGTTGGTTAGTTTCACCAACAATTGAAGAAGCTACTAGTGGATTTTATCCAAGTTCGGTGCAACTTGAAAATTCAGTTTGCTATTCTTTCTATATCTCTTTTCTTTATTACTCAAGTGTGATATCTTTATTGTGCTTAAGTTGACATACTTTTGTGCATACTTGAGAAATAGTTTGTACTTGTTTTATTGGGTGAATTCTTGCTATAATTAATTGTCTTGTTAAACAATATAATTCAACCCCCTTTGGCTGCATTTGGGCCAACATAATTATATTAGAATTATTGGAAATTTCCATACTAATCTAGAAACCCAAACGAAAAGGAAATCAATGACCAAATCCCATTTGTTATTTGAAAACTAACTTGTTTCTTGAATTTCCTTCTAAGAGAAAATTTCCAGCAATTATTAACCAATAAAGCCTTCATCATTACCACCATCTTATGGCTGGAATTTGAAGTAACGAAGATTGGAAAATGCAACAAAAACAGCCACTAAAATTGCAATAAAAAAGATTCGCTGCAAATCAGCATTTTTAACGCAATTTCCAGTAGCAAATCCTCGCTGCCCTTTTCCTGACTTTTGTAGGTTGATCATGATCAACCAGTTATGTCTCTTCATATTACTTGATGGTTAAATTGCAACCCGTACATAGGCAACCAATGCAACATAGTAGTCAATGCTATAAGACCAGTAAGTGATATCAAACTTGCCTAGACCTTTCCAATGACAAGTCTAGCTCGGTTCCATTTTTTTTTTTTGTTGGTTTGTGATCATATCACAAAACAGCCAGAAAACCTTTTTGGTTTTCGATTGAAAAACTTCAACCTTTTCATGAATTTTCATAAAACAAAAACAGCTTTTTCAAGAAAATTCATACGATGAAAAATTATTACATCTTTGAAACCTTTTCAAAAATTTATTTTTCATCAAAAGTATATTTTTAAAACTCTTGAATCGCACATAATCAAATCTAATTTGACATACATGACAACTAAATAAAAAAGTTACATGGTTTAATCAAAGTTGGCTCTGATACCACTGTAAGGAATCAAGAAGATAAACACAGCGGAAATTTAAAATTTTTGATTCCTTTTAATAGATCGTCCTTTAATTAAATCCATGTAACATAGAGTTAGTTCAAGAAGATTACCTCAATCCCTGAAGACCTCCTTGAACTTGGTGAAGATTTGATGCAGAGGATGGCAAAGAGATCCACGTAGCCGTACATGCGTCCGGCCTCTAATGGTGATCCACACGAACCTCCTTAATTAGAACCTCCAACGTCGAATTAGCTTAAATTAGATTAGTGCTAGCTATTGCCAAGACAATCACACACAAGCCTATTGAGATAATTCCAATTTTTCACCATGAAAATTCATCCCAAGATAAGAAATAAGAGATGCAATTTTTCCCTTATTTTCTTGGACGAATTTTGGGTATTTTTCTCTCAAGATTTTTCTCAAAAATCTCACAAGACAATATTGTGTAATGATTCTACTTGCTAGCAAAAGCTTAGTGAGTATTTATAGACAAATAAGTTGTCAAATCCTTATGGAAACCTGAAATCAGTTTCCAATAAGATTTAGCTTCCTAATTCTAATACAACTCTTGTATTTGGAAGACTAAAACTTATTTGCACCATGAGTCCCTCAAGTTTAATTTGTCTCACAAATCAAACTATAAGTTATAAAACTTATCTATCAAGTCCCACTTGAAATTCATTTAATCTAGCTAAGAAAGTTCTTAATGTGTGTGACCCATTAGGTTCTCATATACGTTGGCAATAAGTATGAGCTATACATTATTAATAAACAAGAACTAGATAAATTAAAACTCCTTTTAATTTATCACTGATTCCACTAATCAATCAACTCATACTTATAGATCAAGATTGATATCTAGCAATACATCATGACCACCCAAGCAATGAGAAAAGTCAAGTGGATGACTTCACCTTTCAGTAAACGTTTATAATGTAACTAATATCCTTTTACCACACTTATCTCACATTAATCTTGGAATAAGTTGAGCCTATTCCATTGTGTGATTAATGCTCTTTTCTCTTGTACCAAAATATAACTCCAATGAAGAAGTTCTTAGAAACACTTTCTAAGACTCTCCCACTTAGCGCTAAGATTTCCGAGTTATACTTCTACAAGTGGCCGAACACGAGATAACTCCTCTTCCATAAGAGGCGGTAAATCCTTATAGGTTATTCACTATCTTTCCATACTTCAACGATACACCCATTTGCTAGTGATGTGAGCATTCCCTTTTACTAGAGAAATTATATAACAAAGAAAGTATAACTATCCATATTCAAGATACCATGATAACCTTAAGTCTAAGGATCATTTACATGAACGTCACTTAGAGATTAATCCTCTGGCACTTAAAGGATGTCTCTATGTGGATCAATCTAGTAAACTTGATCATACCATCAAGCAACCATATACTTGCTTAGGTGTCTCACATACCATAGTAGATGAGGTCTACTATTTCTCATATAGAAGCGGCATAGTATATGCTAGTCTTGCCGTATTAACAATACCCTTTCTTGTTAATACTATGACTAGAGATATTTAAAAATAAACCTTATTTATAATTGAATGAACCTCACCATCACAACTCTTTTGATTTCATCAATTAGGCTTATACTAAGGGTTTTATCATACTTATATGAAAATATAAGTAATCAATATGATAAAGATGTCATTTATTATTACATAAATAGTTAAAGTGTACAATAAACCCTGGAAGTTGATTGACTTTAGGGCATATACACTAACAATCTCCCACTTGCACTAAAGTCAATCACTCACAAGTTAAAAAACCAAATGAGCAAACATGACTATCATGTTTTCTTTAAGATAAGTTTATTGAACGGATCAACTATGTTGTAATCCATGGGTACTCCTTTTAATCTTCACTTTTAATTCCTATCAATGATTTCATCAAATCATGTGAAACTACCTTAAAAAATATGTGGATCTATGATGAGACTTTGGTTCCTTTGTTAGGACAAATTCTATTATAGTCTCAACATAAGTTGAAGATCTTCTAATAGAGTGAACCAATTCAAACTCAAATATGAACTTGTAGATTCACATGTTTCCTTTTGCCACTTCTCAAGTAGCATTTGTTAAGGTTTAATTGTAGAAATTTAGTTGTGTTTCATTTGAAACTCTTTCTGTGAGGACCCGAAAATTTTATTTCTATTTGACCTGTTTGTTTAATTAATTATTTAATTTCTCTGAATATTTTTTTAATTGTTTTAAATCATTTTAATTACATTTACACCTTACATTACCTCATTTTATTTTAAAAACTATTTTTAACCAGCAATTTGATTTTTCTGTCACTTAATTGTGAAAAAAAGAAAATGGGCACGTTTTTCAAGATAAATTCGGACTGTGAGTAAACTAGTGGAGATAAGTAGGAGTGATCACGAATAAGTTGGAAGTGTAATTAAATGACTGGATTTGGGTCATTGAAGGTGATTAATTAGGGTTTTGAAAATTTTAGTCAAGATTAGAACTTTGCCTAACCGCTAATTCTTTCAAATAAACTCCTACCAATCACTTAAAAATTACTTTTCCATCCCCTCTCCTAATCAAGATTTACCTCTTAATCTCAAGCCTAATGAGGTGATTAATTTTCCCTCCAAATGGCTAATTAAAGCCACTATTCAAACTTTGACTTTCAAGGCAAGACAAGACCCATGTCTTGTCTTCCTTTATCTCATTAATTCTTCAAGGAAAATTGCTTAAAATTCTCTCATCTTTCTTCTTCCTCTTACCCGATTCTCTCCCCCTCTTCTTCCTCTTGGTTTCATCAAAAAAAATTCCTTCCATTTCATCCTTAAAACTCAATCAAATTCGCACCAAGAAAAGCTTAGCTAAGGAAGAGGATATTGTGGGCTTCATCTTGCATTTCTTTCCTTGAAGTCTTGCTAACCTAAGAAAGGTATCATTCTCTTAATTTCCTTCTTGTCCAAGTTCTTTAAATTCCAAGCATGATAACTAGGAATTGGGTTATTGAGATGTTCATAGAACTTTAAATTAGTGATGATCATGTGGTGTGGAGTGTTAAGCTTCATTTTTGAGTATTTTGATGATTATGGAAATTTTTGTGGGCTCTTGAAATCCCACTAAATATGTGTAAATGCTTGCTAGATGGTTAAATTGTGCTATATATATGCTTAATGTTTGAGTTGATGTTGAAAAATTTGAAGAAATAATCCCAAGGAAATTCGGCCAAGAGAGTGAGAGATTAGGGCTTGAATTTTCTGATTTTTCCTCGATTTTAGTGGCTGCATTTTTGGCTAGTTAAGAGGCTGAATTTGATGTTTAAGTGATGAATGTTAAGCTGCTATTTTGTTCCACAAAAATCCCTTCAAGAGTTGATGTTATGTGGTTGAATAAGTTGCAAAGTGAAAGCTGGAAATTTGAGGGAAATGCTGTCCGAATTTTGAGGTTTTATTTTGTGATATTCTTGCCAAAAGATGTGACCATTTTTGATCATCAATAGGCTTAGGAAGTTCAATTCTAGTTTGGTTTCGAAAATTAGGCAAATTGGTAGTGATTTGAGGCATGAACTAGGTGATACAAGTGAGGGAGCAAATTTTCCAGTTTTGAATGCATGGGTTGGACGAAATTGAGGCGCATAGAAAACTGCCTTCCCGGTGGTATTTTAAGTTGAAATTTGGTGTGAATCTAGTTGATATATGGACGTGTTAGTGTACCAAATTTGACAATTTTTGGACTTGAATTTGTCACTCAAATAACAACTTGAAAGCTGCCCTGTATTTTCGAAATCCCAGAACTGCAGAATTTCGAGTGGCCTCTGTTTGCACTGTTGTCATTTCATGCTCGGATGTCGGAATTGAGTTCCGTCAGTTGTTGTTGAAACTCATTATGTAAGAATATATTGTATATAAATTTCAGAGGTTAATTAAATTTTTGTAATTTTTGACGAATTTTCAAAATGTGCTGGATAACCAGCTTGACGAACACTGTCGTCTTACTGTAGCTGAATGTTCAACGGAAATCTGGGTTAATTTCGTCCATAATTTTAATTTGATGTCTTCTGAAAAGTTTTATAGCTTTTAAAGAGGTTTCCAACGGTACCAAATGAGTAGAATTCTGACTTGTAAAACTTGAGTTATGATTTTTCAAAGTTTCCAACTCAACTCGAGAAATTGTCGAACTTTCGACTTTTTGAATTAAACTTAACCAGTGATTAGGAAAACTCATTTTTGTTCTCTTTTACTTATTTTAGGGCAAAGTGCTGAATTTGCAACTGACCAAAACTTGGACTCCGACCCCTACTTTGTCGGTGAGTGTTCAAGTGCATGTTTAATTGCTTTAAGTGATGTAAATAATTTGAAAAGCATGCTTTGTGTGGTGGCGTGTACTTTATCAGCTCACATTCTTGAATTGTCTCAAAATGAGCTTAACTGTTTAAATGGTTTCTTGTTCAACTGGTTGACTTGATTGAATTGTTTAAATTATTCATAAGCTGTGGGGCGCCAAACCCCATCGGGATCGCCTTGTCCCAGGGGCTAGGGCAGGGTTGGGAAAACTCATGGGTTTTACTTGTTTAAAGTACGTCGGTTGGAATGAATCCACCGACTTGGCATACTCATAGTGGGTTGCCAAACACTTTTCAAATTTAGGAGTTCGGGCCCGGTCAAGGGGTGTAAGTAGGCGGAGAGGAGAAAAGTGATGAATATGGGTAAGAGTGAGTGGTTGACTGAGTGTCAACATGTGGCTTCAATTGATCTGGTGAAGGAAATGACTTCAGAGAATTGTGGATGTGGAGTCGGCAACTGTATCCTTTAAATTGTATTGTTTAAAAGCTTTATTGCTAAATTCACAGTTTGGCTCTTTTATTGTTTTATTAATTTATTTAATTGCTTTGAGTTGTGCATGTTTTCTTGGCCTCAGCGTTAGCTCATCCCAATTGTTTTCCTTAGCGGTTCCGGAGAGGCACGTGAATCGAGGAAGTTAGTACTTTATAGGATTTCCCCTTTTTGTGTAAGATTGAAATTAATGGATGAATTTGATGGTTTACGATGTTTTGGAGTTTTTATTAATGTAATTTTGATGAAATTTTGGGGTCTGTATTTTGTGAGAATTTATTAGTAATTTTAATATCTTATATTGATGACTTTACGAATGAATGTTTGGATTAATATTTGGGAATTTGTAGTGAGTCCTGGCGAGAGCTGGGCAGACAGTCCGCTAATACCCTTGGGTTCACAGGGAGGTGGGGCTGTTACAAGTGGTATCAGAGCTTAGGTTTCAAATCCTTGTAGTGTATCCTAGACTAGATGTTTAGGGTGCCGGACTGTGGGGTTAGCTTGAAAGTTAAGTGAAGGGAATACTTGTATACATTTGGTTAAGACTAGCGTTCTAAGCGGTTGATCTGAAAAAAAATGTTGAACTATATATGATTAAGGTTTGATTTGTGATTAGAAGATTTCAGATGGTATGTCGGGCAAAAATGAGGATTGAGTTAATTTACACTTTGGGGTGACCAACCTGAGTGTTGATTGACTTTGTTCTTATTTTGGTGCTTGAATACGAATATGTCATAACTATGGATATTCGCCATACTTGGAGGTTATCAAGACCCTGAGGAAGTAGAAGAGAGTGGAGAGCATGGCTCGTGAGGAGCCCTCGGAGGAGGAGCCATTCAAGGACCCGTCTGGGGATTCCCGACCAGCGGTTTGGCTGTGAACTAAGTTAGGGTTTCCAATCTTTGAGTGTTTTGTAAATGGTTTAGTTGGAGTGAGGCTAGTGAGGCCTACAATTGTGACTGCATGACTGTTTGTATTTCTATGGCATTTGTATGTGTTTTATCTTATAATACACCATGGTTTGATACTTACTTGTGAACTTGCAAAAATAAATATATATTAGTGTTTCTATTTTAAATGTTTTCACCATTGATTTTATACTTAATTTGCTTTTGTGTAATGACTTTATTTCTGTGTTTAGACATAACTAAGATAAATGGATGCTCGAGGTCGAGGTCGAGGTCGAGGTCGTGGTCGAGGACGTGGGCGTGTGCAACCCCAACCCTCCGCGAGTGCTCACCTTTCTGGGGCTGAGTCTGAGGAGAGACCAGGCGGTGTTAATGAGGATCAAGTGGCTACGGCCATCAATAGGATGACTGATATACTTGAACGTCTGGCTGATAATCAAGGCCTAGGACAGCAGAATCAACCTTTAGGACCTGATCATGGGGATGATAGGGCTTTGGAACGTTTTCTTAAGTTCTCGCCACCTAAGTTCATAGGAGGGGCTGATCCAGGTAGCTGAAAATTGGCTAGATGGGATGTCGATATCTTCGCCGTTCTAAATTATTCGAGGAGAGACAAGTGAGCTTTGCCACTTTTCAATTTGAGAGCTGCAAGATCTTGGTGGAATGTAATCGAGCTAAGTGGGAGGCGAGAACAAACTCCTTGGACTTGGGTGAACTTCAGAGAGAATTTGATGAGAAATTCCTGCCTCCACTGATCCAGGAAAAAAGGGAGGATGATTTTATCAGATTAAGGCAAGGATCTATGAGTGTGGCCGACTATGAGACTCAATTTACAAAGCTCTCAAGGTTTGCACCCGAACTAGTGGCCACTAATCGGAAAAGAATTAGACGATTTGTACAAGGCCTTAATGTTGAAATCCAAGAGGCATTGGCGGCGGCCCAAATCAATACCTTTACTGAGACTTTAGAGAAAGCCCAGAGAGTTGAGAGTGCTAGGCAGCAAGTGAAGGCTTTTTATGTTAAAAGAGGAATCTCAGTAGTAGTGAAATAGGATCGACTGATAGAGATATGCCGACCTAAGCTGGGGAAGGGGCACGGCGAGTAAGGACTACCTTGGAGTATCGAGGGAATCTATGACTAAGGAAGCCTCTCATGAGCGTGGTCAATCAGGTGTGGCTGCCCCACCTCCCTAGGGCGCACTAGGTATCAGTGGACGCCCAACTCTCGCCAGACTCGGTGGTCAAATTCATTCTAACCATGGTTTATGTTAAAGATACAACCATCGAGATTGGTTCAACTTAATACATCAAATCAACCACCAGAGTTCATACTACAAACCCTTAACATAATAATCCAAAAGGTAATTCACAGGAATTGTTTCCCAAAAGTCATCAACTGGAAAGATTTTTACACCAAACAAACTTCAAAAGACTAGATCTGGTCTCGGTCTGGCCTCCGCACCCGATCTAAAACCCTGAAAATTCTGGGAAGGGAAAATATATGGGGTGAGCTTCTAAAGCCCAGTGAGAGTCCGAAAACACATAGCAATTAAGCACATAGACATAACAAGCTTTAGTAAAACATTAATGTTCAGATAGGACTAGTTTTCAAGTACGGTAAAGTTTCCAATTAAGGAAAGTCGTAAACAGTAGTTTCTTTTCCAAATATCAGGTTTCAAAACAGTAACAATCATGGTGCTCATTGAACCAATCAATCAGGAACAGTCACAGTAACAATGGATTGATGCGGCTCTAGAGGTGGCCCCATGAGCGTGGCATAGCCCGCCAATCAAACAATCAACAGATTATCAATCTGAGAAGAAAGCGAGCTGCGGTACTGGTCATCATTTTTTTTTCTCCAACCCCTTTTCACCCAACTTCGGATCCGAAAACCAAACAATCAGGAGGTGGTGTACACTCGAGGTAACCTTTAAAGCGGACCGGGGTCCGGCGATACCGACCAACCCCTACCGCCACTCGGAATAGGCCGACTTCGCCTGGGTTTGGGATCCCTACCAAGGTCATGCACAGTTGACATGCACAAGCAGTGCAGTGGTTTAGTTTATTATTTTAGAGGCGAGGGACAACCGACAATCAATTTCAACCTCGAGCCCTTAGGAGGTGCACCACCTTTAGAGGGGCCTTGAAGGCCAGCCTCTTCACCTCAAGCCTCGAAAAGAAAACAAGTTTTATTGTTTTAAAACAAAACATACTAAACCACCTAAACGCGTTGAGTCAAATTAAGCAATAAAACTCACTTTACATAAAACCCTAGTTTCAATCATTCAGCGATAAATCACATTTAGAAACCGGTCATACAATAACAAGTAATACCTAGCAACAAGGATCAAGTAGCAACAAATAGGAACCCTCACCTTAGTTTGGTCAAGGTTGAGTAGGTGAATCGAAATCCTTGGTCTCAAAGCTCTCGTTTGTATCACCGACGGGTCCTGAGGTACATAATTACTATATCAATTTCTAATTATAAAAATCAATTTTGACCAATTCACTTCTTTTATGAAAAGCAAGGATGTATTTAGGTTTAACCGAAATATGAGTAAGTTTCGAGTTTGGGAAATTCGGGTTTAACAAATTTAGTAATTGATACACTAAAAGAGTTTTGATAACGTAATGTATCACCTTTGAATAATTTAGAAATAGTTTGCCTTAGTTAGAAAATTGACTAACGGAGGTTTAGTTCTTTTGTCATAGTACAAAATGAGTTTTTCATAATTTTAATTGGTTTGAGAGACAATTTGATTCCGTTTTACCCGTTTTGGTCTTGCTAATGAACAATACCTCTACGGGATTAAAACAAGTTTTATATGTCTGAATTTGAGTTTGTAAAAGTTAAAGTTTTAGCCAAATGACCAAATGTTGTAAATGAAAGTTTCATAAGGTGCATCGCGAAAAAACCAGTTTGCTACTTTCTTTCAAAATCGAATCGGAGTTCTACTGCGTGCGGAATTGCATGATTTTGGAACCGTTAAAAACTAGATTCATAGTTCTTTATTTACTCAGAGAACATCGAAAACAATTCAGATCAGAAATCATTCAAATTTGGCCATTAAGTTTCGAAACCATCATTTCCAGAAAATTCGCAGATTTGATTTTCAGCAATATTCATCAGTTCGCCACGGCGTGTAGAAAATGAGTTATAGCACGTGTGAGGTACTGAATCGAAGCTCTTTGGGTCTAGTTTCAAATGCCACTAAAAGTACCTGATTTGGACTTATAAATTGTGAGATACAAGCATTTTGTTTTGGTCCGATTTGCTCACTGATTTCTGGAAAAATGCAAGCTTTGAGCAAACTTTGTGAAATTCTAAATACTTAGCCACGTGGTTAAAGGTCTGGTTTGGTTCCCAGCAAATCAAACCTTAGGTCATCATCATCAACTATCAGTTAAACATCAAGGCATGCACGAATAGCAATAGGCAGTCAAGTATTAACCAAAGCAGTGAAATATCAAGCTCAAGCTCATCAATTCAAGATTCCAACTTTTGGTCCGAGTGATTCAAGTTCATCAAGCATTCATGAAAAGCTGGAGATATGCAAGATCAAGTCAAAATAGGCTGCCAAGCAGCATTTTAATACAATGCTCGAGTGAAATAAGTTCAAAGTTTTGTTTTAAAACCTGAGAATGAAAACAGTTTTGAATTTCAGCCAACTTTGAAGATTTACTGGGATTTTTAAAAAATGAATTAGACTCTGAAATTTATGGGCTTTAAACTTCTCTGAATTTAGTTTCCAAGCATAACAAACAGAGCTCAAATTGGATTTTTCTACATCAAATTGTTCTTGTTTTCCCAGACTGCTCAAGCAGTCCTGCAAAATCCAGAACATTACATAGTTGGAGGAAATCGGTCTTTCTTCCCTTAAAACCTTATATTTTCAACCCAAAACTGACAGGCATACATATATATATAAGATACAAGTCATAACAGCAGCACAAAGCAGTAAATAAGTCTCAACAGCTTTGGGGTTCTTCATCAAATTTTCAGCAGTAATCTGCTAGCTGCAAAACAGCCTTGTGCATGTCATTTCCTTAGCTAAAATTGCAAGTTCTCATGCTTAAACTCTTCATGCAGTAGGTTAGAGTCTTAGCAACAAGATTCCAGCTCATTTTCAAACATTTATCCAACTCAAACAACACATTCAAGCCATGGATCAAGGCTGAAAACTCAAAACAGCTTACAAGAGTTCAGTAACTAAATTCCAGCCATGAAACTTGATTCATTTTCAGTAAAATTCAACATGCAAACTCAGATTTCTATCATACTTTGAGCACACAAGATGTCATCGAAATTTTAGCTTCAAAACAGAGATATCATGCAAGAAAATGAGATGTTTACAAACTTCAGCTTTGCTGGAATTTTCTCCCAGCACTACGGGAGTTCAAGCAGGATTTTCTTTCAAGCCTTAACCATCATCAACAACCATCTAATATCCATGTGCATGATTTAATATAACATTCATCAATCTAATCCATGAAATCAAGCAACAAAAGCTGAAGTTTTAAGCTGCCAAAACAACTGAAATCCTGGAAAGATATAGGCTTGAACCATCGGACAGCAACTAGAAACTTTCCTTGGTAGATTTACTCAAAACTAACATGCATGCTCTCAGAAATTATTCTTTTAAAGCCTAAGGTTAACATGCATGCATTATCCCATATTTTACTAGGTGTTTAGAAGAGTTTCCTAGATTATTTACCTCCTGTTTCCAGTTTGGCAAGATCAAAACAAAGCAGATGGCAGCCGGTTGTTCTCCTAGTTCCCCACCAGTTTGTTTCCTCCCTTTGGCAGCAATGAACTCCAAATATTTCCTTGGTTGTTTGGTGTACTTGGTGTAGGGTCTCACAGCTTCCTTCCCTAGCTTTTACTTGGCTTAACTTGGATTTTTCCTTGTTGAAGAAGTGCAGCTGCAACTCAACAGCTTGATCTCGGTTGAAGCTGAAACTTGCAAGGATTGAGGCTCAACTTCCTAGTCTTCTAGCTCAGGATCATAGGTTGGTAAGGGCTGGAATTAAGGCTAGGTTGATCTTGAGATGGAGGGTAAGTGAGGCTTGAGGGAGAAATGAGTTTGAGAGGATGAACTTTTGGAGGAATTGAGCTTGAGCTCTCGGCTGAAATGGAGGAAAAGAAATTTCAGATTGGCAAGTGATCAGATTTTCTTGTCTTGGTTTGATTTATATATTGGTCAAGGTTGCATGTTTAATTGTTAGAAAATGAGGGGTAAAATGGTCTTTTTATAAGATTTTTGACAAATGGCACAAGGAAGTTTCCACTTGTTGTTTCATTGCATGAAGCTAAAATGCTTCCAATTTGACCCCAATTCTTAGGTACTTGTTTTATCTAGAACTCCGAATAATTTCTACGCTTATTCGATTAAAGTCTCCGGGATAAATTTAGGGTAAAAATAATTTATATACATGCTAAAAGAAATAAAATTCTACTTACAAAAATTAATACATTTAAAATAGATTAGGAAAAATTTTTTCCGGGCCCTCACATGGAGTACCTCACAAGGAGGTTCTAGCTCAGTAGCGATGCCACAAATGGGATGTGAATATTGTGGCAAACCAAATCATGTGGTGGACGACTGTTGGAAGAAAGCTAGAAAATGTTTGAGATGTGGGAGCGCAGAACATCAAATTATCAACTGTCCCATGTCACGTCGTGAGGGTGGTGGATCACAACAATCTGTTAGGCCAACGTCTAAACAGTCAAGTGTGGGGGATAATCGCTCGAGAGTGCCCACCAAAGTCTATGCTATGGACCAACATCAGACCCCTAATCCTACAGAGGTTATTGAAGGTATGACCCTCCATTTACCATTGCCTAGTTAGAGTTTTGATTAATCTCGACTCAATAGACTCTTTGTAAGTTTTAGTTTCATGATTGGGTTAGACATGAGGTCAAGTAGGCTACCTTACAAGTTGGAAGTTGAAACATTTACGGGAAAACCAAAGTTTAATTGTTAAATTGAGGTATAAAGACTGTAATGTATGAATTTCGAGGACGAAATTCTTTGAAGGAGGGGAGAATGTGAGGACCCGAAAATTTTATTTCTATTTGACCTGTTTGTTTAATTAATTATTTAATTTCTCTGAATATTTGTTTAATTGTTTTAAATCATTTTAATTACATTTACACCATACATTACCTCATTTTATTTTAAAAACTATTTTTAACCAGCAATTTGATTTTTCTGTCACTTAATTGTGAAAAAAAAGAAAATGGGCACGTTTTTCGAGATAAATTCGGACTGTGAGTAAACTAGTGGAGATAAGTAGGAGTGATCACGGATAAGTTGGAAGTGTAATTAAATGACTGGTTTTGGGTCATTGAAGGTGATTAATTAGGGTTTTGAAAATTTTAGTCAAGATTAGAACTTTGCCTAACCGCTAATTCTTTCAAATAAACTCCTACCAATCACTTAAAATCACTTCTCCATCCCTCTCTAATCAAGATTTACCTCTTAATCTCAAGCCTAATGAGGTGATTAATTTTCCCTCCAAATGGCTAATTAAAGCCACTATTCAAACTTTGACTTTCAAGGCAAGACAAGACCCATGTCTTGTCTTCCTTTATCTCATTAATTCTTCAAGGAAAATTGCTCAAAATTCTCTCATCTTTCTTCTTCCTCTTACCCGATTCTCTCCCCCTCTTCTTCCTCTTGGTTTCATCAAAAAAAATTCCTTCCATTTCATCCTTAAAACTCAATCAAATTCGCACCAAGAAAAGCTTAGCTAAGGAAGAGGATATTGTGGGTTTCATCTTGCATTTCTTTCCTTGAAGTCTTGCTAACCTAAGAAAGGTATCATTCTCTTAATTTCCTTCTTGTCCAAGTTCTTTAAATTCCAAGCATGATAACTAGGAATTGGGTTATTGAGATGTTCATAGAACTTTAAATTAGTGATGATCATGTGGTGTGGAGTGTTAAGCTTCATTTTTGAGTGTTTTGATGATTATGGAAATTTTTGTGGGCTCTTGAAATCCCACTAAATATGTGTAAATGCTTGCTAGATGGTTAAATTGTGCTATATATATGCTTAATGTTTGAGTTGATGTTGAAAAATTTGAAGAAATAATCCCAAGGAAATTCGGCCAAGAGAGTGAGAGATTAGGGCTTGAATTTTCTGATTTTTCCTCGATTTTAGTGGCTGCATTTTTGGCTAGTTAAGAGGCAAAATTTGATGTTTAAGTGATGAATGTTAAGCTGCTATTTTGTTCCACAAAAATCCCTTCAAGAGTTGATGTTATGTGGTTGAATAAGTTGCAAAGTGAAAGCTGGAAATTTGAGGGAAATGCTGTCCGAATTTTGAGGTTTTATTTTGTGATATTCTTGCCAAAAGATGTGACCATTTTTGATCATCAATAGGCTTAGGAAGTTCAATTCTAGTTTGGTTTCGAAAATTAGGCAAATTGGTAGTGATTTGAGGCATGAACTAGGTGATACAAGTGAGGGAGCAAATTTTCCAGTTTTGAATGCATGGGTTGGACGAAATTGAGGCGCATAGAAAACTGCCTTCCCGGTGGTATTTTAAGTTGAAATTTGGTGTGAATCTAGTTGATATATAGACGTGTTAGTGTACCAAATTTGACAATTTTTGGACTTGAATTTGTCACTCAAATAACAACTTGAAAGCTGCCCTGTATTTTTGAAATCCCAGAACTGCAGAATTTCGAGTGGCCTCTGTTTGCACTGTTGTCATTTCATGCTCGGATGTCGGAATTGAGTTCCGTCAGTTGTTGTTGAAACTCATTATGTAAGAATATATTGTATATAAATTTCAGAGGTTAATTAATTTTTTGTAATTTTTGACGAATTTTCAAAATGTGCTGGATAACCAGCCTGACGAACACTGTCGTCTTACTGTAGCTGAATGTTCAACAGAAATCTGGGTTAATTTCATCCATAATTTTAATTTGATGTCTTCTGAAAAGTTTTAGAGCTTTTAAAAAGGTTTCCAACGGTACCAAATGAGTAGAATTCTGACTTGTAAAACTTGAGTTATGATTTTTCAAAGTTTCCAGCTCAACTCGAGAAATTGTCGAACTTTCGACTTTTTGAATTAAACTTAACCAGTGATTAGGAAAACTCATTTTTGTTCTCTTTTACTTATTTTAGGGCAAAGTGCTGAATTTGCAACTGACCAAAACTTGGACTCCGACCCCTACTTTGTCGGTGAGTGTTCAAGTGCATGTTTAATTGCTTTAAGTGATGTAAATAATTTGAAAAGCATGCTTGTGTGAACTGGTGAGCGTGTACTTTATCGCGCTCACATTCTTGAATTGTCTCAAAATGAGCTTAACTGTTTAAATGGTTTCTTGTTCAACTGGTTGACTTGATTGAATTGTTTAAATTGTTCATAACTGTGGGGACGTCCAAACCCCATCGGGGATCGCTTCGCCTTGTCCGGCAATAGGGGCTAGGGCAAGGGTTGGGAAAACCATGAGTTTTTCTTGTTTAAAAACGTCGGTTGGAATAGGTCCACCGACTTGGCATACTCATAGTGGGTTGCCAAACACTTTTCAAATTTAGGAGTTCGCCCGGTCAAGGGGTGTAAGTAGAGCGGGGAGAGGGAGAAAAGTGATGAATATGGATGTAAGAGTGAGTGGTTGTGGTGTCAACATGTAGCTTCAATTGATCTTGGTGAAGGAAATGACTTCAGAGAATTGTGGATGTGGAGTCGGCAACTGTATCCTTTAAATTGTATTGTTTAAAAGCTTTATTGCTAAATTCACTGTTTGGCTCTTTTATTGTTTTATTAATTTATTTAATTGCTTTGAGTTGCTTGTGCATGTTTTCTTGGCCTCACTGAGCGTTAGCTTATCCCAATTTGTTTTCTTTAGCAGGTTCCGAGGAGAGGCACGTGAATCGAGGAAGTTAGTACTTTTATAGGATTTCCCCTTTTTGTGTAAGATTGAAATTAATGGATGAATTTGATGGTTTACGATGTTTTGGAGTTTTTATCAATGTAATTTTGATGAAATTTTGGGGTCTGTATTTTGTGAGAATTTATTAGTAATTTTAATATCTTATATTGATGACTTTACGAATGAATGTTTGGATTAATATTTGGGAATTTGTAGTGAGTCCTGGCGAGAGCTGGGCAGACAGTCCGCTGATACCCTTGGGTTCGCCCCTGGGAGAGGTGGGGCTGTTACACTTTCAACACATAGCACTGACATTATGAATATACGCATAATTACTTGCAAATCATTTCTGTAGGAAAGTTTACAAGTACATTCTCGAACTTTCAATTTTAAACTCTTCATGGACCAAATGAGACAATGAGTTTAGTACAATGAAAGGATTATTCTATATAATATAGATAAGATCCCCTCTTAGATTATTCCATGCTAAACATTTTAGCATCTCATCTAAGTACTTAAAAACATAAACAATCATACCTATCGATATAGACCTTTACTCTAAAGGAAGATTGCCACTCCTTTATATCATGAAGGAAGTCTTGGATAGCTATACCTACAATTTTGAAATATAGGTATACCATTTCAATGTATCATATATCAATTATATATGATGCATGAAACCAACTATAGCTCCCACTAAATCAAATATAAGTACAAGGGCATCCATACTTTTTATAAAATCAAACTCTTTGATTATTTCATCAAAATGGATGATACCACTTTTAGAGATTTGCTTTATTGGCAGACTAGATGTAAAATCTTTAAATTGTGTCACATACACAATTTATTTGTTGTTTCCATTTTAAAAAAATGGTTTTAGCATCTATTTGCCATACCATAACTCATAGTTAAAATAAGCAAGTAAATCTAAATGAATTTAAGCATATTGATTAGTAAGAATGTTTCTTTAAAGATAATTGCTTATCTTTAATAGTGACCACTCTACCAACCAAACTCTATAGGTAACACTTTACCTTCCATATTAGTCTTTACTCTAAAGACTCTTTTGCAACTAAAAGGTTTTTAAACCTTTAGGTGAATTGACTAAGGTTATTACCCTTCGTCAAATATGGAATCCATTTTAGATTCATGGGTCTCAACCATCTCTATAAGTTATAAAAGTATTCATAAGTCATTTAAAAGTGTACGATCAAATATCATGATTTTCTATAAGAAATCTATATTTCTAAGATTTATGAAACCCCTATTTTAGGAGCTTTCGCTGCACCTCGTCATCATGAAATGCAAGCCCCAATTCTATGTATTTTGTTCAACTTGCGTTTGTGATACTTGAAATTATTTCAAGTTTTAAGTTCCATCTTTCTCCCACTACTTTATCTAAAATAAATCATATATCTAGAAAATAGTAGTTTTAGAACTAAAACACTTTTATTCTTGAAGATGATAGAATTATAAAATTCTTGGAGAAAATAAGAAAATTCTAGCATATGTGCTAAGAAAAATTTAAACCAAATAAAATAAGAAGAACCAATTTGCTCTTCTTCTTTTGGGCCCTCCTTTTCTTTTCCTTTAATTCTCAAGAATACTTCACAAAAGGTTTTAATCGGATCTTAGTTCCACTTTATCCGATTATGGATGCTCACTTCATAAGTAGCACAATCCACAAAATTTGGATTCCTTAACATTCCATATCTCATATGGCACACTTTGAACAAATATATTTATGGAACAAAATTTAGTGTATAGGAGGCAATTTTATGTAGGATAGAACCCCAAAACTATTTCGGTAAACGTGCATGGGACATCTCATCTCATGAGATATAATTCTTTATCTAGATTACTCAACAATAATTGAGATAACTAGAAAATTTATTTTACTTGAGAATCTCATTCTCCTTTAGTTAATTTTGAAACCCTTAGATTAAGTATTCTGCACCTTGATCAAATCATGGTGTTCCTATACTTCACCATGACTCAAGTATTCTTCACCTTGATCATATTTAGGTGTCCTAAGTAATACTTGACCAGATTGTTTCTCTACTTTATACTTAAAACTCTTAACTTCTCAAAATCTTGGATTTGTACCTTAAAGATACATATATCCATTTTGAGTTGTTATTAGTAAAAGTAATAAAATATGAGAAATAATCTCTAGTATGAATTGTTAATCTTCCACATACATCATAATGTATGGATCCTAACAATTCATTAAATCTTTTCATAAAAGATCAAATTAGCCTTTTATTAGTGAATAAGGCTCATATGTCTCAAATGATTCATAATCAAATGAGCCAAATCATCATGCGATTTGAAAAATATGTTTCTCATTCAAAAGACTAATTTCCAAATGCTAAAGATGGTTTCAAATTATCCAACGTCATATTGAGAAATGGAATTTCTTTTATTTTAGAAAATAATAACATTTATTAAGTTCTAAAATAAGTCCATTAGTTAATCTCAATTATAATCTCAAAAATGAAACTTTCATAAAGTTGTATTTTAAAACCATGCATTGAAAGCTTGTACTATAAGGCTAGTTCTTTAAAACTCTTAACTTATCAACTCTTGATAAGTAATTACTTTTAGTCAACATTTGACTAATAGTGCATGACAAAACTTTGATTGATCTAAAATTCTTAATATAGTCAATCACTCTCTAATTAATATTTAATTGGAGATATTTTTGTCATCTAGTAATAGAATTATGACAAAACTTTAATTGATCTAAAATTCTTAATATAGTCAATCACTCTCTAATTAATATTTAATTAGAGATATTTTTGTCATCTTGTAATAGAATTATTGATCAAGGATTTCATGTAACGGCCTCGAAATTTTTTTTAAAAAAAATTTAATTAATTTTAATTTCAAAAATTCAAAAATTTATTTATTTATATAATTATTTCTTTAATTATCTTGTGATATTCGATTTTTCCTCATTTATAATGCCTCATTTAATTTTAACTCTATTTTCCTGTTAATTTCGTCTCGTAGCATTTATTAGCGGTAAAATATTAAAGGCACGTTTTTCGAGGTAAATTCGGACTGTGAGTAAACTAGTGGAGATAAGTATAGATGATCACTGATAAGTTGGAAGTGTAATTAAATGACTGGATTTGTGTCTTTAAAGATGATTAATTAGGGTTTTGAAATTTTAGTTAAGATTTGGATTAACCACTTTAAGTTTAGAATTTTATCTAACGATTAATTCTTTCTACTAAATTCCTACGAATCACTTAAAAATCACTTCTCCATCCCCTCTCCTAATCGAGATTTGTCCCTTAATCTCAAGCCAAATGAAGTGATTAATTTCCCCTCCAAGTAGCTAATTAATATCACTATTCAAACTTTGACTTTGGATGAGATAAATATCATGTCTTGTCTTCCTTTTTCTCATTAACCCTTCAAGAAAAATTTGACCAAAACTCTTCACTCTTCTTCCTCTCTCTCACCCGAACTCCCTCTCCTCTTCTTCCCCAAATTTTCAGCAAATTTTCGTCACCCAATTCCCTCCAAAAGCTCAACCCAACCTCCATTAATCTTTGCTTGGACTTGCACTTGGTGAAGAGCTTAAGGAAGAGGATATTGTGGGCTTCATCTTGCATTTCGTTCTTGAAGTCTTGCAAACCTAAGAGAGGTATAATTCTACCAACTTCCTTCTTGACTAATTCCTTTAAATTCCAAGCATGATAACTAGAAATTGGGTGGTTAATGAGTTCATAGAAACTTGAATTGGTGATGGTTGTGTTGTGTGAAGTGTTGAGCTTCATTATTGAGAAATTTGATGATTATCGAAAAACGGTGGGCTCTTGAATTCCCACTAAATGTGTGTAATTGATTGCTAGATGGTTAGATGATGTTATCTAAGTGCATTATGCATAATGATGGTGGTTAAAAGTTGGATGAAACTCAAAGGAGAAAAACCGGCTAAGGAAGGAAAAAATTGGGGGATGAATTTTCTGATTTTTCCTTGAATTTTGTGGCTGTATTTTTGGCTAGTTAAGAGGCTGAATTTGATGTTTAAATGATGAGTGTTAAGCTGTTATTTTTCCCCACAAAAATCTCTTCAAGAGTTGATGTTATGAGGGTTGCTAATTTGCAAAGTGAAAACTGGAAAAAGAGGGGTTATGCTGTCCGAATTTTGAGGATTATTTTGTGATATTCTTGCCAAAAGATGTGACCATTTTTTATCATCATTACGCTTAGGAAGTTCAATACTAGCTTGGTTTCAAAAATTAGGACAAATGAAGTTAATTTGAGGCATGAACTAGATGTTAAAAGTGAAGGATCAAAATTTCACAGTTTTGGATGAAAGAGTTGAGCGAAATTTGGGCACGTAGAAAACTGCCTTCCCATTTGAATTTTAAGTTGAAATTTAGTATGAATCTAGTTGATATATGGAAGTATTAGTGTGCCAAATTTGACAATTTTTGGACTTGAATCCATCACTCAAACAGTATCTTGAAAACTGCCCTGTATCTTCATGTTTCCAGAAATTGCAGAATTGAAAACTGCCCTTGTTTGAACTGTTGTCATTTCATACTCGGATGCCAGAATTGAGTTCTATCAGTGGCTATCGAAACTCCTTATGTAGTACTATATTGTGTATGAATTTCAGAGATTAATTATTTTTCTGTAAATTTTGGCAAATTTTCAAAGTGCTCTGGATGTCCAGCCTGATAAGCACTGTCATTTTACTGTAGCAGAATGTTTAACGAAAATCTGGGTTAATTTCGTCCATAATTTTAATTTGATTTATTCTACAAATTTTTAGAGCTTTAAAAGAGGTTTCCAACGGTACCAAATGAGTAAAATTTTGACTTGTATAACTTGAGTTATGATTTTTCAAAATTTTCAGCCCAACTTGGGAAAGCGTCGAACTTTCGACTTTTTGAACTAAACTTGACTGGTGATTAGGAGAACTCATTTTTGTTCTCTTTTAATTATTTTTAGGTCAAAGTGCTGATTTTGCAACTGACCAAAACTTGGACTCCAACCCCTACTTTGTCGGTGAGTTTTCAATGCATGTTATTATGCTTTTATTGGATTAAAACTTGTGCTTCGTGACTTGTTACTTGATTGAAATGTGAAATTGAGAATTTGATGGTCCGCTCACTTAAAAGAGAGTATACTTTATTGCTCCCTTTTTGTAGAGTCGGAAATTTAATTATTGCATGTATTAAACTTGGGAGATGAAAAACGTGATATATACTTACTCTTGACCGTGTGCCTTGAGTAAATTCCTGTTTACTGTTTATTGTTGAATTATGTGGCGTCCGTAGTGGGAGTAAGGTGGA
Organism: Gardenia jasminoides; assembly: GCA_013103745.1. Taxonomy (NCBI): domain Eukaryota; kingdom Viridiplantae; phylum Streptophyta; class Magnoliopsida; order Gentianales; family Rubiaceae; genus Gardenia; species Gardenia jasminoides. The sequence goes on from CM023098.1 coordinate 37,120,437, forward strand.
TGGAGTTGGCGTGAAGAGTCGTCTACTTGGATTGAAAGTCGACGGAGTGTCGACTACTATAATTGCTCGTGAAATGTGGAAATTGGCTTCTGAGAGCCCCCGTATCCTCAATGTGTGTTAATTGGATTCGTTTATGTGTTTTAATTATTTACTTTTACTTTTACCATTTTAAGTGCATGTGCATGAATTTTGGAAACTCACGAGTTTTTTAGCTCACCCTCGTTCCCGTTTGTTTTTCCTTAACAGGTGACGAGAATCCCGAGGCGTAGATAGGGCTAGTTCTTGTCCTTTTGACTTTTGTCTCGAATTTGGAGAAATGTTTTGTATATTCTTTTGGTGATGTATATTTTAGAATTATGGAAATGTACTAAAATTTGGCTCGAGGATTTTAAGTATTTTGAGTGGGAAACTGTAATTCTAAGATTTGGATTGTACAATTTTAATATTTAATGTTGCTATGATTGGAGGTTTTACTCGTTTAAGTTAGTATCTTTTCATGCGTGAGTCCTGGCGAGAGTTGGGCAGGCAGCCCGCTAACCCCTCTGGTTAGCCTTAAGGGGAGGTGGGGCTGTTATAGGTGGTATCAGAGCCCTAGGTTGCCGATCTCTGTAGTGTATCCTAGGCTTAAAATTGTTTAGGATACCGGCCTGTGGTGTTAGAGTGTTTCTTGACTAAAATGATGAGCTTGGTACACGATGATTGGATGAGAGAAATGGAAACTGATAGGAATTGACCTGGAGGGACTAAGACTTTAATTCTGGATGTGTGCTATTAAGAGATCTTCTTAAAAATATGAATAACTATAACCCCTTCCTAATTGTGGTTGGTATTGAATCGAGAGTCTCTATTGTGGCTAGTACTTAAGAAATCTTAGACCGGGGAGATATTAAATTTCCAGTGAACCAATTGATGGATGGTTAAGAGATGCCCTTCTTAAGCTCTATTTGTTATTATGTGATGTGTGACTTTGAGATCCAATGAGAATTAGCGAGGAAGTGTTCTACTCGATGCTTCCTTGTTTGTTTTCCATGAAGTTTTAAATTTTGTATTTTCAATCTATTTTTAAATATTCTTTTATTTAACCGCCTCACGCATGTTGAGTTTTCATGATTTGGACAAGAAACTGGGACGGTTTTGAAAGACAATAAGTGTTTTAATTTTGAAAATTTTGGCAACTTTGCACCTGAGGTGTGAAGAGAGATTTACTAACTTTTAAACTCAACATTTGGCGGAACCACAAGACATCTTATATCTTATTCTTGTAATAAAACCACTTGAGTATGCACGAGGCATATTACTCTATTTACTCGAAGAAAACTTAATGAGTTTGAATGAAATTGAAGATTTTAACCTTGAAAGTTTTCGCCACTTGTAACTACATTAATTTTATAAACTTTTATATACATTGTTACTTTAATGTATGTTACGGCTCGACAAGGGTCTTAGTTTGAGAATGAGAGTGCAACCCGTAAGTTGGAACTTCAGATTTAAGCATGAATATTTTACTGAAATCAAGGTTGACTTTTAGGGTTGAAACCTCTTGGAACCAAGACAATCTATGACCGAGGGATTATGGAAGGAAGATTGATAGATAGTCTTCTGTAATCTAATGGGACCCTAATACTTGATCTGAGCCGAAACTGAAGTAGGAGATTAGATCTACTAATGTTACGATTGATTGACCTAGATGCGTACTTAGTAAGGTTCCCCCTAATGATTGCTTTATATATATCTTGTGATTGGTCTTATGGACATGTTTTAACCCTTTTGTAAAGAGTAACCACTAGGGTGATTCTCGTCTCTGTGGATGCATGTTTATTTATCGCTTTCATTATTGTGTTTTTGTTTAGTAAAATGGCCGTGAAAACGATTTTGTGTGTCCTTTGTAATAAACATGCCACGTGATGTACTTGATTCTCTTGGAGTATATATGTATGGCAATTTGGTTGATTCTAAGAAATTCTCTTGTTAGTTCCCAAAATTTAACTTGTTAATTGTTTATTTTATTTTGGTGTTATTTCATTATATTTCATCCTCCCTTATTCTATTTTATTTATTGCATTTCATTTTTGTATCTCTGTTTAAAAATGTCTACCTTCTATAAAGATTATGGACGGTAGACGAGGCCGAGATCGAGGTCGAGATTGAGGAGTAGGGTGTGGGTTTGGCAACCGTATACTCCTAAGAGAGATGAGGAACCTTGGGAGAAGGTTTGATAGGTGGGTTCGCGTGATGCCATAGAATCCTAGTGATGGATAGGAGTTGGAATTGGAAAGTAAATGACCAATCTCTATATACCATAGGAGTTAATACTTGGAGATGAGCGGTGGCAAAGATTTTTGGGTCGAAATTTATGTATAAACAAACTTGCACGACTATCTAACTTTCTTAAGAATATTTGTCTAGGAGGTACATTTTTCCCGAATATAGCTTTTAACCTGAAATTTTGAGGGAATACTTTTAAGTATTTTCCATGTACATACTATTATACTAAATATGTGTTTTAATATTCATGCCTTGAGTTGCATGATTAACCTTCTTAAACTTATTTGAGGAATTTGAAATGGGTCGCGATGATTGAGGCAAAAAAAAAAGAAGAGATATTCGAAGTTTCTTACTAAGAAAATTTAGTCTGGAGCCATGAAGGAAAGTTTGTATCTTGACATTTATTTTGAAGTTTTAAATTAGTGTTTTACCATATATACCTCCTATATACATTAAAGCCTTTGAATATATTTTGCAAATTATGATTTAACTTGATTTGAACAAAAACATGGATTGGTCCTTTAGGACTTTTTGAACTAGGTCATTTCTAACATTGTTCATATTGAAAATCGAAAGCCAATAAATGATCTTGGGCAAATTGAGTTCGAGAATCTTTTTGTAAACTTAGTTCTCTATTGAAAATATATCTTTTTACTCGAGTTTTAAATTGCATGATCGAATCATTTAATTAGAGTTTTAATTGACCCTAGAGCCACCTAATGTTGGAGTAAACCCTAGTTTCACGAATGATATAGGTATGGAATGTGATCGTTTACTCTACGATATGGACGTTAAGATTTCCTCCAAGGATTAGTGTTTAAGTGTTAGTATAATTCATGCAAATTGTGAATCTTGGGCAAACAAGAGGAGAATGATTGGCCGATACGGTGAACTTAGCAAATAAGGAGTATAAAGTAACCTAAGGAATGGATTGATTAGCTAGATGTGAAAAGTAAGCTAGCATTATCTATTCTTATATTGGGAATTCAAGTTAGAAAACCTATTCATACGGAAACATGAAGAGATATGGCCTTTCTTTATAAGGTATACCCGAGAATAAATGAAGTTCAAACGTGCCATTGGGAAAAAGGTTTATTGGGGTAGCCCACATACGCTTTATTAGGAATAAGATACATGCAAGAAAGTGAACCGCCGTGGAAGGCGCCTATGCTTTTGTTGAGAAAAGATTGGAAGTATAAAGTTATGAGTGGTCTTTCGAGACTCGAATGAAGTGACCATTAAGAGGAAATATTTCACCTAGAAGGATTGCTTGATCAATTATAAGGAATCTTGGTATTTCCTAAGTTGTGTAATCTCTGAGAAAGGACTTAAGGTAGACCTAACTAAGAATGGAAGCATTATCTCTATCGAATGACTTTTGAGGGTCTTGCTAATCATAAGAGCATTGCACCGGGTTGGAAAGAACTTAGACCTTATATTTAGGGTTGAAATTTCAAATCAGGATATGCTAATGGAGATATTATGACATATTTGACAAGTTATTACTTAAGGTTCCGTAGAAATAATAGGATGAAGTATAAAAGAGATGTGTGAGAATATGGGGATTCTTCAACAGGAAATAGAATGCCAAAAAGAAACGGCTGACCATTGGAAAGAAAGGTGTGGAAACCTCAGACATTAAGTGAAGAGCTGCTCAAGGAACTAGATCCTACCACGGACTCCCTGAAGGTCTTAGAGACACTAAGAAATAGCAGTTTCTTTTGGGTGTAGCGTGTCTTGTGAAGATCTTGGATAGTAAGTTGGATCTACTATAACATTGGAGAGCTTGGAGCTTGAACGGTGAAATGAATTGCTACTCCTTGATGGCTGTTAACTATGATTCTAGGTGATTTACCCACCTGCATACCATGAGTCAGTGTGAATTTTGAGGACAAAATTCTTTTAAGGAGGGGAGAATGTAACGGCCTTGAAATTTTTTTTTTTTTAAAAAAATTAATTAATTTTAATTTCAAAAATTCAAAAATTTATTTATTTATATAATTATTTCTTTAATTATCTTGTGATATTCGATTTTTCCTCATTTACAATGCCTCATTTAATTTTAACTCTATTTTCCTGTTAATTTCGTCTCGTAGCATTTATTAGCGGTAAAAATTAAAGGCACGTTTTTCGAGGTAAATTCGGACTGTAAGTAAACTAGTGGAGATAAGTATAGATGATCACTGATAAGTTGGAAGTGTAATTAAATGACTGGATTTGGGTCTTTAAAGATGATTAATTAGGGTTTTGAAATTTTAGTTAAGATTTGGATTAACCACTTTAAGTTTAGAATTTTATCTAACGATTAATTCTTTCTACTAAATTCCTACGAATCACTTAAAAACCACTTCTCCATCCCCTCTCCTAATCGAGATTTGTCCCTTAATCTCAAGCCAAATGAAGTGATTAATTTCCCCTCCAAGTAGCTAATTAATATCACTATTCAAACTTTGACTTTGGATGAGATAAATATCATGTCTTGTCTTCCTTTTTCTCATTAACCCTTCAAGAAAAATTTGACCAAAACTCTTCACTCTTCTTCCTCTCTCCCAACTCCCTCTCCTCTTCTTCCCCAAATTTTCAGCAAATTTTTCACCCAACCCTCCAAAACTCAACCCAACCTCCATTAATCTTTGCTTGGACTTGCACTTGGTGAAGAGCTTAAGGAAGAGGATATTGTGGGCTTCATCTTGCATTTCGTTCTTGAAGTCTTGCAAACCTAAGAGAGGTATAATTCTACCAACTTCCTTCTTGACTAATTCCTTTAAATTCCAAGCATGATAACTAGAAATTGGGTGGTTAATGAGTTCATAGAACCTTGAATTGGTGATGGTTGTGTTGTGTGAAGTGTTGAGCTTCATTATTGAGAAATTTGATGATTATGGAAAAACGGTGGGCTCTTGAATTCCCACTAAATGTGTGTAATTGATTGCTAGATGGTTAGATGATGTTATCTAAGTGCATTATGCATAATGATGGTGGTTAAAAGTTGGATGAAACTCAAAGGAGAAAAACCGGCTAAGGAAGGAAAAAATTGGGGGATGAATTTTCTGATTTTTCCTTGAATTTTGTGGCTGTATTTTTGGCTAGTTAAGAGGCTGAATTTGATGTTTAAATGATGAGTGTTAAGCTGTTATTTTTCCCCACAAAAATCTCTTCAAGAGTTGATGTTATGAGGGTTGCTAATTTGCAAAGTGAAAACTGGAAAAAGAGGGGTTATGCTGTCCAAATTTTGAGGATTATTTTGTGATATTCTTGCCAAAAGATGTGACCATTTTTTATCATCATTAGGCTTAGGAAGTTCAATACTAGCTTGGTTTCGAAAATTAGGACAAATGAAGTTAATTTGAGGCATGAACTAGATGTTAAAAGTGAAGGATCAAAATTTCACAGTTTTGGATGAAAGAGTTGAGCGAAATTTGGGCACGTAGAAAACTACCTTCCCATTTGAATTTTAAGTTGAAATTTGGTATGAATCTAGTTGATATATGGAAGTATTAGTGTGACAAATTTGACAATTTTTGGACTTGAATACGTCACTCAAACAGTATCTTGAAAACTGCCCTGTATCTTCATGTTTCCAGAAATTGCAGAATTGCAAACTGCCCTTGTTTGAACTGTTGTCATTTCATACTCGGATGTCAGAATTGAGTTCTGTCAGTGGCTGTTGAAACTCCTTATGTAGTACTATATTTTGTATGAATTTCAGAGATTAATTATTTTTCTGTAAATTTTGGCAAATTTTTAAAATGCTCTGGATGTCCAGCCTGATAAGCACTGTCATTTTACTGTAGCAGAATGTTTAACGAAAATCTGGGTTAATTTCGTCCATAATTTTAATTTGATTTCTTCTACAAAGTTTTAGATCTTTAAAAGAGGTTTCCAACGGTACCAAATGAGTAAAATTTTGACTTGTATAACTTGAGTTATGATTTTTCAAAGTTTTCAGCCTAACTTGGGAAATCGTCGAACTTTCGACTTTTTGAACTAAACTTGACTGGTGATTAGGAGAACTCATTTTTGTTCTCTTTTAATTATTTTTAGGTCAAAGTGCTGATTTTGCAACTGACCAAAACTTGGACTCCGACCCCTACTTTGTCGGTGAGTTTTCAATGCATGTTATTATGCTTTTATTGGATTAAAACTTGTGCTTCGTGACTTGTTACTTGATTGAAATGTTAAATTGAGAATTTGATGGTCCGCTCACTTAAAGGAGAGTATACTTTATTGCTCCCTTTTTGTAGAGTCAGAAATTTAATTATTGCATGTATTAAACTTGGGAGATGGAAAACGTGATATATACTTACTCTTGGCCGTGTGCCTTGAGTAAATTCCTGTTTACTGTTTATTGTTGAATTATGTGGCATGCGGGCCCGGTAGGGGGAGTAAGGTGGATGGAGTTGGCGTGAAGAGTCGTCTACTTGGATTGAAAGTCAACGGAGTGTCGACTACTATAATTGCTCGTGAAATGTGAAAATTGGCTCCTGAGAGCCCCCGTATCCTCAATGTGTGTTAATTGGATTCGTTTATGTGTTTTAATTATTTACTTTTAATTTTACCATTTTGAGTGCATGTGCATGAATTTTGGAAACTCATGAGCTTTTTGGCTCACCCCCGTTCCCGTTTGTTCTTCCTTAACAGGTGACGAGAATCCCGAGGCGTAGATAGGGCTAGTTCTTGTCCTTTTGACTTTTGTCTCAAATTTGGAGAAATGTTTTGTATATTCTTTTGGTGATGTATATTTTAGAATTATGGAAATGTACTAAAATTTGGCTCGAGGATTTTAAGTATTTTGAGTGGGAAACTGCAATTCTAAGATTTGACTGTATTGTACAATTTTAATATTTAATGTTGCTATGATTGGAGGTTTTACTCGTTTAAGTTAGTATCTTTTCATGCGCGAGTCCTGGCGAGAGTTGGGCAGGCAGCCCGCTAACCCCTCTGGTTAGCCTTAGGGGGAGGTGGGGCTGTTACATTTCATACATCTTATACCTTGATTATTCATCATTCAACTCTTGAGATGTTCAATCATGGTAAAAGAAATTGAAATCTTATCTAGTAAAGGAGATTTAGGAAGCATTGATGACATACTATCATCATCTCCTCTTACTTATTGTAAGAAATTTTTTATTAATTCCATTACATCTTCCATAATTAGAAGTGCTAAGGTTTTAAATGATATAGCCAAATTTTCTTGAAAACTTTTCTCAATTTAACTTGCCAATCCAAGAAATTAAAAATACCAATTATATCGAGAATAATATGCAATTACTCATAATTTCTACAATGGATAGTAAAGATAAAAGAGAATTGCTATTTATGCAAAACAAAACCAAGTAAAAAATGACATAAAAATTAAATTTGGTTTTGCTCCCACTATTTTATTCAAATCTATAACCTTCTTATATAGATTCGAGAATTTCAAAAATTCCTTGTAGGCTAGAATCCCATTTAGTTATTTTGATCTTGAGTGTGCTCAACAAATCAAAATAATTTCAATAGGTAGGTACTTATTACCAATTATAACTTTTGTAACTTCTAGATAGTTGAGTTATCAACTCTTGATAAATCACATCATATGTGTCACCCAACCTTTGCCTCTAAAACTTTATGACCTTGAGTGTACTCAACAAGTCACAAATTTTAGTTAAGTCATACCCATTATTCCGAGATCTCATCTCATAGTTAAAACTTCTCATGGTAGAGCAACCTTGAGTGTACTCAACAAGTTAACTCGAATATAATTTTATTTTAATTATAACAATGGAAGGCAACTTAAGTTTTGACTTAATATTTGAGTAGAGGGATTTTAGACATGGTATACCAAATTGGTCTCATCAAATATATATATAGCATGCATATCCATTCATCAATATAAATAAATAAATGAACATACTATAATTAAACATGGATGATTATGGACTTTATTCCTATACTAGTTTCCTTGAGTCAAAAGGAAACTAGATGGTCAAATTAAGGGACAAACGACATCTCCATGCCCTGTACGCCTTTTGTATGTCCACCACGGTGGAATTGGTACCATCTCCATCTCCTTTGTACATTACAAATGTAAATCTATTCTAAACATTTTAGATCCTCACCCTCTCCCTATCCCTAATATAGTACATTACATAATATTGGGAGAAACCTTAAGTTACATTCAAGGGGAGTGAGATGATAAGAGAATTTACATTGAGAATATATAGAGAAGGTAGGACACGCAGGCCCTATTTCAAAAATATCAAAACCAAATCATACATACATTCAACCATTCAAAATCACATTGGCCTTAGTCCATAATCATCCATCATGCATTCATAAAATACAATATTAAATGAAAGTATAAATATTTATTTAGTTCCAATCATGTATCATTATATACACAAGCCTTTAATCTCAAAAGGCTTCAATTCAAGAGGTTTGAAAATTAATTGAATTGAATTCAATTTGAAAATTTCTAATTTCTGGGAATTCAGTTTTAGCGACAAAAATAGTCTTTAGCGACAAAAAGCCTTCACAGGGAAATGGTCGCTAAAACCTTTAGCGACGCTATTGCAGACAGCATCCTTTTTCCTTCATTTTTTTTAATTTCCAAAAGGATTAAACACAAGAAGAATTTTTGGCAATACTAATGATTTGGAAACTATATTTTATTCATAATAAAAAGTAGATTCAATTTCCAAATCACTTTCGAACCTAATACTAATTTGGAAACTTATTTTTCTTAGGAAATCCAATTTCTTAAGGAATATTAAATAGTTTCCAAATTTCTTTTCAATTCCTTTTGTTTTAAATTATGGAAACCACATTCTAATCTTATTAAAATGACTTTCCATACTTTACAACCATGATAAGAATCCTTTTTACAATCGAATGACAATCCAAGTCCAAATTAGGAATTTCTAGTCTAACTAGAATTTCCTAATTTACTTGTTTTTGAAATTTTCTTTTAAACCATTTTAGAATCTCAAATACTTAATTTAGAGCACTTTCTTAATTTAATCTTCACTAAATTAGAAAGTTCCTAAAAGTATTTGAACACCTTCCAATTTCAATCTTATAAAATTGGAAAGTCTCCAAAGTTGGTTTACTTCTTAATTCTAGTCTCACTAAAATTAAGTTCCTAAAACTTAATTGAACAACTCCTTGTCCAATTTGAATTTCTAAAATTTCCACAAAATACGTTAATTCTAATCATATTAGAATTATAGGAAATTTCCATACTAATTTAGAAACCCAAACGAAAAGGAAATCAATGACCAAATCCCATTTGTTATTTGAAAACTAACTTGTTTCTTGAATTTCCTTCTAAGAGAAAATTTCCAGCAATTATTAACCAATAAAGCCTTCATCATTAACACCATCTTATGGCGTTATAAATGCTGATTTGCAGCATTTTTAACGCAATTTCCAGTAGCAAATTCTCGCTGCCCTTTTCCTGACTTTTGTAGGCTGATCATGATCAACCAGTTATGTCTCTTCATATTACATGATGGTTAAATTGCAACCCGTACATAGGCAACCAATGCAACATAGTAGTCAATGCTACAAGACCAATAAGTGATATCAAACTTGCCTAGACCTTTCCAATGACAAGTCTAGCTCGGTTCCATTTTTTTTTTTTTTTGTTGGTATGTGATCATATCACAAAACAGCCAGAAAACCTTTTTGGTTTTCGATTGAAAAACTTCAACCTTTTCATGAATTTTCATAAAACAAAAACAGCTTTTTCAAGAAAATTCATACGATGAAAAATTATTACATCTTTGAAACCTTTTCAAAAATTTATTTTTCATCAAAAGTATATTTTTAAAACTCTTGAATCGCAAATAATCAAATCTAATTTGACATACATGACAACTAAATAAAAAAGTTACATGGTTTAATCAAAGTTGGCTCTGATACCACTGTAAGGAATCAAGAAGATAAACGCAGCAGAAATTTAAAATTTTTGATTCCTTTTAATAGATTGTCCTTTAATTAAATCCATGTAACATAGAGTTAGTTCAAGAATATTACCTCAATCCATGAAGACCTCCTTGAACTTGGTGAAGATTTGATGCAGAGGATGGCAAAGAGATCCACGTAGCCGTACATGCGTCCAGCCTCTAACGGTGATCCACACGACCCTCCTTAGTTAGAACCACCAACGTCGAATTAGCTTAAGCTAGATTAGTGCTAGCTATTGCCAAGACAATCACATACAAGCCTATTGAGATAATTCCAATTTTTCACCATGAAAATTCATCCCAAGATAAGAAATAAGAGATGCAATTTTTCCCTTATTTTCTTGGACGAATTTTGGGTATTTTTCTCTCAAGATTTTTCTCAAAAATCTCACAAGACAATATTGTGTAATGATTCTACTTGCTAGCAAAAGCTTAGTGAGTATTTATAGACAAATAAGTTGTCAAATCCTTATGGAAACCTGAAATCAGTTTCCAATAAGATTTAGCTTCCTAATTCTAATACAACTCTTGTATTTGGAAGACTAAAACTTATTTGCACCATGAGTCCCTCAAGTTTAATTTGTCTCACAAATCAAACTATCATTTAATCTAGCTAAGAAAGTTCTTAATGTGTGTGACCCATTAGGTTCTCATATACGTTGGCAATAAGTATGAGCTATACATTATTAATAAATAAGAACTAGATAAATTAAAACTCCTTTTAATTTATCACTGATTCCACTAATCAATCAACTCATACTTATAGATCAAGATTGGTATCTAGCAATACATCATGACCACCCAAGCAATGAGAAAAGTCAAGTGGATGACTTCACCTTTCAGTAAACGTTTATAATGTAACTAATATCCTTTTACCACACTTATCTCACATTAATCTTGGAATAAGTTGTGCCTATTCCATTGTGTGATTAATGCTCTTTTCTCTTGTACCAAAATATAACTCCAATGAAGAAGTTCTTAGAAACACTTTCTAAGACTTTCCCACTTAGCGCTAAAATTTCCGAGTTATACTTCTACAAGTGGCCGAACACGAGATAACTCCTCTTCCATAAGAGGCGGTAAATCCTTATAGGTTATTCACCATCTTTCCATACTTCAAAGATACACCCATTTGCTAGTGATGTGAGCATTCCCTTTTATGAGAGCAATTACATAACAAAGAAAGTATAACTATCCATATTCAAGATACCATGATAACCTTAAGTCTAAGGATCATTTACATGAACGTCACTTAGAGATTAATCCTTTGGCACTTAAAGGATGTCTCTATGTGGATCAATCTAGTAAACTTGATCATACCATCAAGCAACCATATACTTGCTTAGGTGTCTCACATACCATAGTAGATGAGGTCTACTACTTCTCATATAGAAGCGGCATAGTATATGCTAGTCTTGCCGTATTAACAATACCCTTTCTTGTTAATACTATGACTAGAGATATTTAAAAATAAACCTTATTTATAATTGAATGAACCTCACCATCACAACTCTTTTGATTTCATCAATTAGGCTTATACTAAGGGTTTTATCATACTTATATGAAAATATAAGTAATCAATATGATAAAGATGTCATTTATTATTACATAAATAGTTAAAGTGTACAATAAACCCTGGAAGTTGATTGACTTTTTGGGACAGAAGAAGAGTTGCAGGCGGAGGAAGGAGACGAAGAACATAGCAAGCAAACAAGCAGCTTAGAAGGCGGGGAGTACGTGGATGGAGATGTAGAACTACAGGAGGGCGTAATGCGTATGACTTTTGGTAGTTTGGAGGATGCAGAAGAATTCTACAATGGGTATGCCAAGGCAGCTGGGTTCAGCATCAGAAGGTACAATCACGCATTTGGAAAAAGCAATAGCATTGTGTATAGATTGTGGGTATGCTTTTGCCAAGGGTATAGAGATGAAAAATACAAAAACATGGAGAACCGGATGAGAGAACACAAAGGGGAGACTAGATGTGGATGCAAAGCATGCTTTAGGGTGAAGTATGATGAAGGGCAAAGCAAGTACGTTGTAACCAAATTTGTGACAACACACAATCACGACCTGGCACTTGAGACCAGCGTGCAGTTCATGAGGTCACACAGGAAGGTGGACGAGGAAGACCTTGCACAAGCAAAGATGATGAAGAAGTCCGGAATTAAGGTGTCACAGATAATGAAGTATTTTGCACTGCAAGCTGGTAGGTACCATAAAGTTGGGTTCATATCTAAGGACCTATATAATAAAATGGACAAAGACATGCGGAAGGTCTTGGACTTGGGTGATACAGAAAAAGCACTTGGGTACATGATAGGTGTGCAAGACAAAGACAACATATTTTTCTTCAAGTACATGGTAGACGACGAAGGGAGATTGAGCACATTGTTTTGGGCAGACGGTAGGTCAAGATTGGACTACACGCGTTTTGGGTATGTTTTAGTATTCGACAGCACATACCGGACAAATGGGTATGGTAGGCCATTTGTTGCATTTGCTGGGGTGAATAACCACTACTGCAACATAGTATTTGGTTGTGCATTGATGGCATAGGAGGATGTGGAGAGTTATGAGTGGGTGCTACAAACATTTGTCGAGGCAATTGATGGAAAGAAGCCGGATGCTGTGATGACAGATGGGGATAGAGCAATGCGGAAAGCAATAAATAAATATATGCCAAGTGCACGACATAGATTGTGTGCATGGCATATAGATAAAAACTGTGGAACAAACATCCGCTCAATTGAGTTCACCAGTAGATTTGTGAATTTAATGCGAAAGAAATGTACCATCGAGGAGTTTGAGTGTAGATGGAGAAATTTAGTGGATGAGTACGGTGTGGAGAAGAATGCATGGGTGAGCAAGATGTACAAAAGGCGAAGCATGTGGGTGGAGGCATATCTAAGGGGACAATTCTTTGCTGGAATGAGGACAACTCAAAGATGTGAAAGTATGAATGCATATCTTAAGGGATACCTTAGTCCGAAAATGAGGTTGTATGACTTTGTGAGGATGTACGAGATAGCTGTATCACGCTTGCAACACACAGAGTGTAAAGAAGTGCACGAAACTATGGATAAAACACCCGTCATGACAACGGAGATGAAACTGATTGAGAGTAGTGCAGCTAATATATACACAAGAAATATTTTTGTTGTGCCCCATTTTTATGGAAAAGGAAAGAAAAGGGTAAGGAAAACCCTCGTCGTTTCGGGTTTTTAGTTGAAAAAGGTTTTTTGGTTAAAAATTTGATTTTTTGATTTTTGAAAAAGAAAGGGGTCATGGGACTACAAAAATGCGACGATTTGGACCCAAAAACAAAAGTCTAGAAAAGGGTTTTAGAAAAGTTTGGAGTCGCCACTTGGTATGGAGTTTAGGTGTACCAAGTCACCCAAAAATTTTAATTAATGAAAATAAACTAAGAAAACCCTTTTTTAGACGACTCCAGGTCTTTGAAAAATAGAGAAAAAGGTTCTGGTTGAAAGAAGGGAAGGCAAAGATTCGATGTTACTCGTCTCTAAGGCACCCTTCTAACCTAGCCAAAGCTAGTTGCAAGATTTAGTTAAAAATTTCCTAATTCTAACTTTAAAATTTATCACATTTGGATGTTGTCTATATGGATGCAAAACCTAAATCTAATGTTGGATCGAGAGGGGCAAAATGTCTCCTTGAGGTTTGATTGGAATTGATCACATTAGTTGTGTCATCCAACTTTGATCCCTCGAGGAGGTCACGAAAAATGCAAATGATGAAACTCAAAAAAGACGGGAGAACTAGGGTTTTCAAAAGAAGTGCAATTTTTATAAAATCTCAAGGGAAAAGAAATTGGATTTTTGAAAAGATCAATTTTAAGTGCAAAGAGGAACTTGAATTTTCAAAAGATGCAATTTTAAGAAAAACGTTTTTTTTTACTTTGAATTGCTAAAACATGAAGAAGAAACTTGACTTTTAAAGAATGATTTTGATAGAATAATGCATATATATGTCCTAAAGAGGGATAATGCAACATAATGGGTGCGGGGACTAAGTTCGTGACTTTAAATCTTCTTTTTTATAGAAAGGAAATAAAAGCGTGCTAAGGTTAAGAAGCCAAACTCGCTTTTTTCCCTAATTCAAAGGGTAATGCCTTAAATGCACTAATCCATTTTTTGACGAAAAAGAAAACTAAATGACATGTTTCGCATACGGGATGGGAGAATAATAACATGCAAAAATGGGAAAGAAACTTTAAAAGTGAACAGTGTGTGAAATTTGTATCTAATGCATGAACGGCATTTAAGGGTCTAGCATTGGACTAGCCCTCGTCAAAAAGTTCTCACTAACATTGGATTAGTGAGAAATCGAAAGGAAAGGCCACAACTAGCGTTGGACTAGTGTGGTGATGTCAATATATTTACACAATAAACATGTAGACATGATAATAAAGCAAGTAAACACATAAAACACATAAACACATAACACATAGGCATAATATCTAGATGCAAGACCCTAGGAAAGCAAGTAAACACATAATCATGCAAACATGCAAAATAAGCATATAAAAACCTAATTATTACATTGGGGAACCTAAATACATTTTAAGGGGAAAAAATTCGGAATAATAATCTAACTATTACATTTTCTAGAATAAATACACTTTTTGCAAAATTAAACCTATCTATTACAACTTGGCATCCAAGGCCTCCAAATGATTTACCCAAAAATGACATAAATAAAGACTAGGCATGAATAAAAAGCAAAGGAAAACTTAATTTAAAACATGCAAGATCATGCAAAAACACATAAGAGCACATAATAGGAGAAAGAAGTTACCATCCCTTAATGTGATGCCTTAATTGAATCCTTAAATGATGGGAATGGTTATCTAAGACTCAATGTCAACAAAAAGGGATCAAGGTACCAATTTAAAGGAAAAATCAATCAAAAATTCAAAGAGAAGGTATCAAAATAGATTCTGCAAGCAACATGGACAAGACTGGGAAAGATGAAAAATAGAGTAAGATTCTGGAATAAAAGAGCAGGAAATAGCAACAAAACTGAGGAACAGAGAGGTTACGCGGAGTAGAAACGCGGACAGAGCCGCGCAACTGGGTCCGCGTTACATGCAAAATGTAAAATTCAGAGGGGAAACGCGGACTGGAAACGCGGACTCAGCCGCGTAACAGTCCGCGTCTCTTCCCATTTTCAAAATATCAGGAAGATTGCTTCCAGTTTTTCAGACAATAACACAAATAAAATATTCAGAGGCAAGGGGATCTATTCAAAGCATTAAACATCATCATTCGGATCGTGTCAAAACAAGCTAAAACAGAAAAAGGCCAAATCTTAAGCATCGACATTATCAAATAAACAAGAAAGGGGAAGGGAAGAACTGTCAGGCTAGAAGCGCAGGTAGTTACGCGGACTGGCTTGCGTAACAACTCCGCGTTTCTTTACATCTTCAAATATTCAAGCAGAAACGCGGATCCATACGCGAACCAAGCCGCGCAAGAGATCCGCGTTTCTTCACATCTTCAAACATTCAAGAGGAAACGCGGAGCGTTACGCGAAGTGAGCCGAGCAAGTGTCCTGCGTTTCTTCACATCTTCAAAATGTGAAGAGTATTTTTCCAGAAACTTTTCAGAAATCACAACAAGATCAACACAGAAGCATCAAACGTCTGATTTTAAACGTCAGAACAAGAATATGAGCCTTACCAAGGCCTTATAAACACAACATGCTCATATAACAACAAATGAACATCATCAACTATTATAAAACATCAAAAAAGTATAGTCAAGACCTTGGTTCTACCAAAAGGTCACATTTTCAACAAGATTCACGTTCAAAAAAAATAGGGATGAGAAAGGGAATCACCTGAGTCTCTTGATCTCAAAAAATGGGGGGAAGTTCCGGATTTGAAGATGGTTTCCTTCTCTTCCAAAAGCAAAACCCTAGAATCCTTTTCTTTCTTTTCTTTTCTCCTTTTTTCCTCTCATTTTTCTATCTTTTCTTTTCTCAGCCTTTTTCCTAAGAATCTTCTCTCAGTCCAAAAAACCTCTCCTTCAGAAAACCCTCTCATAAGCTATTTATAGCCACAAAAACCTAGCATGAAGGGTTTGGATAGTTTGGGGTGAGGTGGGTTGATTTTGAACGTTAGATGAATTGTTTAAGGGATTAAGGGTGAGTTGGGTATTATCTAAATAGGTTTCTTGATGCTCAAGTCGCAGAAAATACAGCTGAAAATGAGGAGAAAAATGACTGGAAAAAACGCGCGCGTATTTTTTTTCGCTTCTGATCAGGTTACGAGAACTGGTTACGCGGACATATCCGCATAACTGGTCCGCATTTTTGACCTTTTTTTTCTTTTTTTTAAAACTTACAAAAATAAGAAAGATGTGTTAGAATATTCAAAAATAAATAACTAAACATTAATAGATAAAAACATAAGAAAACAATTGAAATAGTCAAAATTTGGTGTCTACAATTTTTTACCGGGTGAAGAAGCACTTGAAAAGGCAGGGGTTACTTATAGAAACAGGAAAAGAACAGTTTGAGGGATGCTGTTGTTATAGGATCATAAAGTACCACGGTAAAGAAAGAGAGTGGGTTGTTGAACTAAATAGGATCAGTGGAGAAATGGGGTGTTCATGCATGAAATTTGAGTCGAAGGGACTACCCTGCATACACATGTTTAGTGTAGTGATATGCGAACAAATGGCAGAAATCCCACAATCGTGTGTTTTGCATAGATGGACGAGACAGATAGGTGAAACGATTGAATTGTATGATGCAAGGAATGAATGAGTCATGCCGCAAGACTTGACGAGAGTAGCCAAGTACAGCACCCTTACCCGTGAGTGTAGGGAAATGTGCTTATATGCATCGGCCTTGGAAGACGGATTCCGACAGACAAGGAAGACGGTGCAAAGAGAGACATGTGCAAGAAGGCAGTAGTGCATTGATGAAGGCATTGGGGAAGAGTATTCATAATTTCGTGAGAGTGATAAGGCAAGAAACGAAAAGAAGATCGGGGTCTTAGATCCGAATTATACTAGGGCAAAAGGTGATCACCAGAGTCGACAGAAGGGAAAGCATAGGAAATGTGGAGAGTGCGGGTAAAGATTAACGACGAAATTGTAGAAGCGAAAAAAAATGCAGATTACTGTCAAGGATTGTGTTAATTTATGTAAGTTGATGTCGTGTTATCTTTGTAGGTTGCGGGATGGCCACAATGCAAGGACATGTCCAAACAGGAAGATTGCAAAGGAGATGAGTGGAAGGTACTGAAGTGAAGGAACTAGAGTTGCTGACAACGATTCTCAGATTCAGTTCATTGATTGCTCAGAAGGCCGTGGTATGCATGAAAGTGCATCCGTGAATGTGAGTGTAGAGCGAAGCTGGTGGTGAGGAGTTGGAGGTGAAGGCAACCTGGAAAATACCGACATTGGAATTGGGAAATCGCAGGTAATCTGAATAGATGTGTGTGGATGATGTTAATAGCGGTATTGAAATGATAACTGCTAATTATTGGCTTGGTGATTGGTCTTTACATGGTCGAATATGATGAAGACGTATAGTGGAGGATGGTGAGTGCGTAGAAGGAGAAGCGGCGTGGGAGCAGTGGAACGGGGCTGGAACGGTAAAAGCTGGGAACACGTAATGACGTGGTTTCTCAGCAATGAGTGAAATACTTTTCATGAAATATAGCTAGCTTTTGGGGTTTTAATTCGGTCTCCTGACAAAAAGTAGTAGTTTTGTTGATTAAAGGTGGAACCTGTAATGCTGTGCTGTTGTTTCTCAGGAATTGAAGAGAAATTTTTCATCCAATATACCAAGCATTGGGGTTTTTTAATCGGTGATGGAAAAACATTAGTAGATTGATTGACTAAAGTTGGAACATGTCATGCTGTGGTTTGCTAGATTAGCATAAAAAACATTTCATCAAATATACCAAGTATTGGGTATTTTAATTCGTGATGCGAAAAAATTAATAGATTGATTGATTAAAGGTGGAAAATGTAATGCTGTGTATTCTCAGCAATGAATGAAATTTTTTTCATCAAATATACCAAGAAGTGGGATTTATATTCCGTTATACAAGAAATGTTTGAATACATTGATCTTGAAGTAAGAACTTGTGTCAATCAGGTGTTTAACATGATGCTGAGAACCATCTCTCTGCAGGCATATAACAATCCATGTGGGATAGTTAGGAAGGGGTCTGTATGGAAACGGTGTACATGATCCACCATCATCCAACTTTCTCTTGGCCAGCTGTCGTGAGGAAATAGACATGAGATGTGATCCAACCGTTAGAGAGCGCATTAATCGTCTGCGCACGAACTCGTCATAGTCACGGAACTCAGGCTAAAGGGGGAGAAGCTTATGATATTCGATGCCAGCAAATAAGTCCTTGAACCTGTGAGGAGGGATATCGTTTGTATGGTTCATGTCAAGTGAGGGGTTGGGCGGCTGGATGTACTCTCCATATCCAGAAACCTGGCCACCTATTATCTCACCCAGATAGTAGAACCTCCTAACTGGCCCATCGAGCAACAACCGGCGGGGAGTCAGATCGATACACGACCTGAGCTCAGTTGGAATTTGGATCATTTTGGTGAGGCGTCCATCCAAAAGAAGTTGTAATGTATCCCACCTTGTCCCTGATATTCCAATCCCACGGAATAGGCTTCCCCCCAACTCGAATGCTAGTAATACATGTGAAATCGGTTGGTGTTAGTGTCATCTTGCCGAATGGTAGGTGGAAGGTATTTGTGGTATCCCACCACCGCTCGCATACGGCAGCTTCCCGATCTCGCCCAACTGGTGGAGGTAATCGGAAGTAACCAAATCCCGCTTTCACACCTTCTCAACTACAATTCTCCACCATTGCGAGATATCTGTGGTGGAGCCCCGAGAGTAAATGTGGAACTCCTTCTGCAAGCGTACATCATTGCAGATTCAAGCCGAAACTAATAACATGCTTCGGACATTGCAATTGAATAATAATATTGCAGACATGGTCCGAATTAACAACCGGCTATATTTTTTTGGGCAAAAAATGCCATTTGCAAGCACTGAGTATAAAATAAATGTAAGACATACAGTATACATGGCTAGTAACTGCGCGATGCAGTCATCAACAAAATGCAAAAAAAACACACTCAAATAAATGACTATTGTACCCCATATAAACCCCATGGACGACATCATTTAAGCAGTCAAACCTAAATAAACATGGGTTGCCGTCATTTTCGAGCAATAAGAGTATAAAATTTCATCATAATCACCGTGGTGAGATGGGGAATTAATTTGAAGTGCGTAGTGTGCCCTGAATTGAAATTCTTGAAATCAACAGTACGAAGGCGAATAAAGTACAAATGCTTCAAATGTTAACCCTAATGCACTCCTGTCGGAAGCGCCGATAGGATTATCCCAGCCAGAAGAACCGTAAGGGTCGCTCGACCGGTCCTTTACCCTCAACATCGCCGGGTCACGCCGCTTCAAGTGTTTGAGTCGGGCCGAGATTTTGTACTGCCTACGTCGACTTTGCCTTGCTGCACCATTTTGTAGAGCAGAGTTCCGGGTCGGGGCAGCTCTAGAGCGCGGAGGTTGAGACGGCTGTTGAAATGGAGTCCACACTCGGGATTTCAAAATTAGGGATGTGAAATTGTAGCGCCGCAGGGAAAGTATTGCTTATTTGCAGTGACAGTGTTTTGAATGAAACGCAGAAGTTTTGGAGTTTAGGAATATTTTCATGACCTCTGAATTAGGAACTGATTAGGGGGAAATTTTTAATGCACCATAAAATCCATCTAATTATAGTAATTACCTAATTTGAATATGGTATCAGTTAGGTAATGGGATTTTAGTCATGAAATAGTGTATTGTGAGACAGATAATATCAATAACTAGAACAAGCTTAAGAAACATAGACCTTGTAATGAATATGCAGAGTATAGTAAGAGGAATTTGTAATATCACTAGATCGATACAGGTATAATAGTCTAAACACCAATGCTAAGTATGGTGGTGTCTCTATTGAAAGGAATTAAAAGGGACGAGTGCAAAAAAATAGTAATAAACGAAATTTAAAAAAAATATTAAAGTTCAAATTTGTGATATTGTATTTGCATTTGTTTATTAATGAGAAGCATATTGAAAGTGATGTCATTAACAGTCTTGGGAAGAAATATTTTGTACCAACAATTCAAATTTTGTAAAGTAAAATAAGGTTGAGGTGTATAATTAATTATATTAGCATTTGAAACACTACATTTTTTCAGAAAGAAAGTAAATTACAAAGTACATAACCAACTGCAGTGCTTAGAATTACAATTAGGCAGCATTCTCTATTAGTGGGGTTTACGAAAGTATCACCACCTATTAAACAAAGACGCACATTGATTAAATTTCTCACAAAAGCAACCCTCTATCTCAAATTAAAATTGTACGGTGCTTTAAGTATTTTCTTTTAACAATAGATCAGTTACACAAAACTAAGTAAGAGTGCCACGAAGTTAGAAGAAAGTAGATGCAATCAAAAGACCGAAAATAACTAATTTTAGAGCACAATTAGAAGCCACATAGAGATGAGCTGCAAAAGAGTATGTAATTCTATTCCTTGTAATCGTACCAATTAGAAGCCACATAAAGATGAGCTGCAAAAGAGTATATGCACAGTATAGACTCATGCATTTGCAAACGTACCAAATAGGAAAAGAGAATAGTAGAAACATAATTTTTTTTTATTAGACGTACCAAATAGGAGTTCAAAGAAACCGATGTTCATTTTTTTCAACCCCATTGACATTCATTTTGATGTATTACATGTTAGGTTGAGCTGTAGTAGTGTAAATATCAATGAGTAATTGATATCAAATACTAAGTGACAGGTGATTGATGTCAATTAATAATTGATATGAATCAGTGATTGATAATTGATGGATACCAATTAGTGATTGATATGAATCAGTGAATCATTGATGATTGATATCAATCAGTGAGTAATAGGTGGTAGGACATTTACTCTTGTAAGCCGGTAAATAAGCAGTTGTTTGATTGTATACTGATGTGTATTATACGTACAACAACAAATTGTCTCCAAACTCTGTATAGTTTCTCTCAAACTCTCTATATAGTTTCTGTCTCTAGATTTTGTGTCTTCAAACATTGTTGTGATAAAATTTTAATAACATCTTTGCAGATAGCAAACATTTAATAATATTACTAGCTTGGTAGAAGTAATATACTTGGTGTTTTTAGGGTCAAACGTATTTATGATTACTATCTATCTGTTATAACTTATAAAAGACAGATAGTAATCATAAATAGTTATAATGAAGTCGAATGGATTCTAGTACTTATGTTCGCGGAATGATCGCTATTAATCGAAATTATTCCTTTTCGACCGAATTCATCTGCCACGGATAGAAATCGGAATAGCAATAAACGGTCTAACAAACAAACACCTCACAGTTAACATAGAACACTTGTGACAAAGAATAGGTGTTCAAAATTGAAATTTGAAATCGTAATTTCAGAAGTCAACTATCAAAAAAAAGATATATTTGAACAAATTTGAACGATATCGAAAGCACATGCCGAATGCGGTCGTATATTCGTGTATTCATACCAACAATTTTCTAAAACTTTTAAATAGAAGAACTTTCGAAATCCGAATTTAGCAATTAGGAAATTTCCTTTTAAACGCTAAACTTTCGTTTATAAGTACCAATTCAAAAATTCACAGCCTGCTATACCTTGTACAACAACTTGCATACTTCATTTAAATTTCATGGGCTGCCACGTAGTGCACTAGGCGGGCATCTCCATAACCAAAATGAAATTTCACGCGATTAACTGGTTTCATCATTTCAAAATTCTGGTCCAATTGTTGTGTGCAGACTGAAAGTAAGACGCATATACGAAGTGTATATGGTTGAAAAAAACTTTTTTCCCTTCAGATTAAAATAAAGAAAAATTCTAGATACACTTAAAGGAGTCGGCCAATTACTGGGATTATTGGATAGTCATAGAAAAACACAATTCCAAATTACATTTCGCATGACCAGAGGTTTGGAAGCGTTCTCCAATGCCAATTACTTGAAAGTTTATCACTGTATGTAATCTACACAGCAGAATGGAACGCCATTGACCATCAGGCAGTCGGGCACATACTTGACGAAATCGTCATCGCTTGAGTCAGTGTAGTCGGACAACTCAGGGTCTGACTTAAGCATTTCGTCATTATTTAACTGATCGACTATGAAGTCTGGCACAAGTGAATGCCTACGGGCGGCTGCGGCTTCGTGAAAATGGTGTAGTCGACGTTCCATTTGCATGACCTCCCTCTCAAGAGTATGAAGAACGACAGCGTCGTTTGATCCACATGCACGAGCAACATCTCCAGACGCTACTCTTGGCACACGGAGTGAATGAAACCGGCATAAAACCTCTAAATCCACCCTCCTGTTTTGCATATGTGCCCATGCGGGTATGTTCCCTCGCAGTTCATGCGTATCCGGAACAATACGGTATGCTCCGCCAATAAAAACATGTCCAGCAAGTCCAAGGGAATCCCTGGTGTTGAGAGGAGCATTTTTGAATGGACGTTTTGTTCCGAAGAACATTTCCCCATTGGGAGATTCATATGAATCCACAATTCGGTGGGTGGACTTGACTGTTGTCCTTCTCGCCCGATGAAGCTGAGATCCTCCCACGCCTTCCTTGCAAATTCCCACCACAGTTCATTCTTATCTTGATTATGAGGAGGAACAGTACCAGTACTCTCCACATCCGAAAATAAAATAATTATAAGGGATTTGACTAAGTTCCGTTTAAGTGCAGATATTGTGTGAAATCTCCTTTATCCGAGGCTTGGTTCGGGAAAATGGTGTTTTGAATGCTTGGACACCTGGTACAATGACCAATGAGTAGCCATAACATGTCCACCACAAAACAGCGGAGGCAGACGAATTTGTGGGGCCATGGAATAGCTTAACTTCACAAAGCACACCACGTATCTGCATGAGGATGTCTTTTTTGCTGCCATATACACGTGATCTGCATAATTGTTTTCTGGATGCATACGAATATTTCACAAGGAAAGTATAGCTTTGAACGTCAATAATGGAAAATGGTTTATCGTCTACCCTAATATGGTAAGGACAGACTGGCATGTGCAGTTGTCCGTTTGAATGCTTCGTTTGTGAGGACCTGAAATTTCTTGATTTATACACCCAAAAATTTCTTAAATTATTTGTTTATATTTCTTGTGAAAACCCAAAATTTTTCATGAATTACCTGTCATTTTATCTATTTAAGTGCATATCATTTTCTTTAAACATTGGTAGCATACAATTTTCATTAAGTGCATTATTTTCCTTAAGTACTCTATTTTGTATGTATTGTATGAAATTAATTTGGAATTGTATTTTACATATTTCATGCAGCCAAATACATAAACTTATATGGTATTAAGTGGATCACACTTTACATTAAGGGATTTGATGGGAATTTGCAAAGATATTATCCTATTTTTGGCCAAGAAGATGACACTTGTCAACAATCCAACAAAGCCTTGACTTAAGACTTTCTATTTAATCTCTCATCTTCAAAAAATTTGAACTAATTTTCCCTCCACTCTTCTCTCTCTTGGCCAGCCACATGAAGGAGAAAATCACTAAAACCCTAAGCTTGATTTAGCCATTTTAAGTGAGGAAAAAACATCTTCAAGTGAAACCCTAGCTTAGATTACTACTTGGGCATCAAGCTTGGTTGCAAGGAGTGAAGCTCTTGGGTGAAATTTCTCTCTCTACTTGCAAGGTAACCCCTCACTTATCTATGCTTTAATGAGTTTCAAATTCAAAGGGGATGCTAGTTAGATGAGATTAAAGTGCTTGTGGGTGTCTGGAGAGGAAAATCATGGAAGGGTTTCTTGTGTTTGATAACTAGAACTTAGGTTTTCATTGTAGGCTACCAAGTGTTTGATGAAATGTTTGTTGATTTGTGATGCTTGGATGATGGAAGTAATTGATGTTTAGCATTTTAAACACCTTGTTAAGTGATGGAATTAACTTTAAAGAGTTAATAGAAGAAGTTGCACCAAAGCTGGAAAATTTATCGGCAAATCAGGAATGGAAAATAGTGAACTTCCTGAGGTTACTGTTGACTGTAGAAAATGAATTATAGGTCGAGTCTTATACCGTTGGAAAGATCTATGAATCTGGTTTTAAACGCTGCTTACGGAGCTTAATTTCAATTTTTGTACAAGGAGTTATGACCATTTTTCCAAGGCTGTCTGACCAGCCTGATCTTAGCCGACAGTTTTCTTTGTGTCTCTGGGATCAGCTATTTGACCCTAATTAAGCCTGATTCGATGTCTGACTTCTTCATTAAAGTTGTAGGTCTATGTCTTAGCTTCAAAAATCTATAAAGTACACTCCAATCCGATAAGTGTAGCCACAGTTATGATCAAATTACCGAAGCTCGACGAACCTGTCCATTGTTAGTCTCACTTTCACAACTGCTTTTCTCATTCCTTTTGACTCTTGTGCATTTCTGCCATGTCCCAACCACTCATTTATGATTCTAATATGTTGATAAGATTTCCATTTGATCACCTTTATAATTTGGAATGGTTATTTTTTTTGGTTTTTGCATCCAAGTTGTATTTATATCAAGCTAAGAGAACAACTAGCATATGCATTTGGTTTTCATGTCTGAGGTAACCGAATCTGAATGCTTTTCATTTCATCCGCTATTAGATTTGGAAGGAGAAAATAAAGGATATTTGGGTGCGAGCATTTGAAGATACTTTGCTTGATTCGGTGAGTGTTCCAACTCCTTTTCAGATGAAAAATCCTGCTATTGTTTGCAAAGGAATGATTTGTTGAAATGATTTACTAGTATTTATAAGGAAATGATTTATCACTATTTCCAAGTAAAATTTGCTCTCACAAGTGGAATAATTTTGAAGGATTTGTGAGTGTTCCATGCCTGTGTACTTGACTAACTTGATTAGTTGAAATACTTGAATACTTGAATTATGTGATGATCCCGCTCTCATGATTTATGCAGCCACTTAATGCGATCGACGAGTGCGTACTTTATCACACCTCGATCTCTTCTCAAGAAATTTTGTACTTTGATGTTTGAATCCGTGTGAACTAGCCTTTGGCCTATATTCGATTTGTGAAAGGTCGTTTGGGTGATATCCCGTTGACTAATTTGATTCATTTGTTGTGGAGGCCTCACGTTTCCCAAGGTGAATCATAGGACCAGCGGCCGCCGGCCCAACTCTCGCCAGGACTCAGGCAAGCAATCAATTCGACTAGGGTTTGTCAAACAGGATATAACCTTAAAATAGATCGACATAACATACAACCCAACATCCATCAGGGTTTGATCCACAGACACTTATCACAATATTTCAAAGGAAATTTTAAACATTGTTATCGACATCATAATAGATTCAAAATACATCAATCATTCAAAAGATTCAACTGGCTTGTACTCCTTCAGCACTCATCTCAATACCTGGAAATCCTGGGAAGGAAAAAATATAGGGGGTAAGCTTCTAAGCCCAGTGAGAGTCCCAAACACATAGCAATTAAGCACATAGACATAACAAGCTTTTGTAAAACATTAATGTCCATATAGGACCAGTTTCAAGTATGGTAAAGTTTCCAATTAAGGAAAGTTGTAAACAGTAGTTTCTTTTCCACATAACAGGTCTAAGAAATAGTAACAATCATGGTGCTTATTGAGCCAATCAATCAAGAACAGTCACAGGAGGATACAATGCTCATGGAGCCAATCAAGCATAGTAGTCTCACTGTCGGGCCATTTTTTTCTCATTCTCCAACCCCTTACACCCAACTTCAGATCCGAAAACCAAACAAGCAGGAGGTGGTATACACTCGAGGTAACCTTTAAACAAGACCCAGGGTCCGTCGACGTACCCGACCAAGCCCTACTACCGGCTCGAAATAGGCCTACTCGCCTCTGGGGTTTGGGATCCCGGCCAACGATCATGCGCAGTTGACATACACAGGCACAATTACAGTGGTTTAGTTTATTATTTTAGAGGTGAGGGACAACTAACAATCAATTTCAACCTCGAGCCCCTTAGAGAGTGCACCTGCCTTTAAAGGCTAGGGGCCTTGAAGGCCAGCCTCTTCACCTCAAGCCTCAAAAGAAATCAAGTTTTATTGTTTTTAAAACAAAACATACTAAACCACCTAAGCACATTGAATCAAGTTAAGCAATACAACTTACTTTACATAAAACCCTAGTTTTAATCATTCAACAATAATTCACATTTAGAAACATATGTCATACAATATCAAGTAACACCTAGCAACAAGGATCAAGTAGCAACAAATAGGAACCATCACCTCAGTTTGGTCTAGGTTGAGTAGGTGAGTCAGAATCGCCTCAATGCCCTCGTTTGTATCACCGACGGGTCCTGAGGTACATAATTACTATATCAACTTTTAATTATTAAATCAATTTTGACCAATTCACTTCTTTTATGAAAACAAGAATGTATTTAAGTTTACTAATGAGTCGATATGGTGTAAAACGATGGTTCGAATTTTGAGGATATAGGTCTTGGTCAAAAATGCATGAGTTTCGAAAATTGACAAAATTAGGGTTTGAAAAGTTTTAATAGTTGATATTTAAAAGGATTTTTATAACGTAGGGTATTATATTGGAGAAAATAGAGGAAAACTTGCCTTGGTTAGAAAATTGACTAGTGGTGTCTAATTTCATTTGTTATAGTACAAAAATTAGTTTTCGTGACTTCAATTTGGTTTGGAAATAATTTGATTCCGTGTTTACCCGTTTTGGTCTTGGTAAAGTACAATACCTCTACGGATTAAAACAAGTTTTTATAGGTCAAAATTTGAGTTTGAAAAATGAAGGTTTTGTGAAATGACCAAATGTAGTAAATGAAAGTTTCATAAGGTAGATTGCATGAAAAACCAATTTGCCACGGTTTCTTTCAAAAATTGAATCAGAAGTTCTATTTGTGTGAATTGCATGATTTTGGAGCCATTTAAAACTAGATTCATCGTTCTTTATTTCTTTAGAAAACATCGAAGACCAACTCAATTTAGAAATCACTCAAATTTGGACAATAAAGTTCGAAACCATCATGTTTAACAAAATCACAGGTTTGATTTTCAGCGATGTTCGTCGATTCGCCACGATGTGTAGAAAATGAGTTACGGGACGTGTAAAGTACCAAAACGAAGCTCTTTGGGTCTAGTTTCGAATGCCACTAACGGCACGTGATTTGGAGTTGTAATTTAAAAGATGCAAGCATTCTGTTTTGATCCATTTTGCTCACTGATTTCTGGAAAAAGGAAAAATATATATATAACTTTGAACAACTTTGTGACATTTTCAATTATTTAGCCACAGTTAGAGGCCTGGTTTGGGTTCCAGCAATTTAACATCAAGTCATCATCAATTCTTAATCACACACAAAGACATGCACGCAAACATTAGGTAATTAAACCTTAATCAAAACAGTGAAATATCAAGCTTTAAGTTCATCAACTTAAAATTCCAGCTTATGGTCATAGTGATCCAAGTTCATCAACATTCATGAAAAATTGGAAACATGCAAGGCAGTTCTAAATAGGCTGCCAAGCAGCATTTTAACACAATGCTTGAATGAAATAAATTCAAGATTTTCGATCACAATCATCATTTCCAGCATAGGTGCTCAAGAGCTTCAAGAGTTGAAAGCACCAACATGCATGAAATTATTTTAGTAAAATCAACCAAAATAAGTTCAAAATTTTCAATACCAAGCCAATGTATCAAAAGTTCAGTTCATCATCAAGCCAAGACCGAGGCAAAATAGAGTTCAAAAGCAGCCCAAGGCCCCTAGTCACGCACACCTCAACCATCAACATTCAAAGTTCATTGAGTAATACAAGTGAATGTTTAACCATTCTCAAGGATCATGCATAGAATAGATAAAATGAAACTACCATTTTAAGACTTCGGTAGCTTAGTGAACTCAAGAATGTGGCTCCCCATCGGTAATCAAATTTCCAGAAAAGATGAAGAGGATGCATGTATGATACGGTAAGATTTCAAGTCAACTATCACATGCATGATCATTTACCCTTCAACATAACATTTTCCTTTAAAAAGAAGCTGTTTCTATGAGTTTAAGAGGATAGAAAATGATCCATACCCACAACCAGCTTCAAAATACAGAAGAACAAGTGATGTTGACTGCAGCTTCGGTTTTCCAGCTACAAGAAACGAAACAAGCTAAGGAGGGAAGAAGAAAATCTTCTAAGCTGCCAATGGAGTTGTATGAAGCTAACATTCTTACCCTGCTTAGACAAGAAATGGGAGAACAAGACAGCTCCTTTCAGGTTCCAGCTCCAGTTCCAGCAGCTTGCAACCAAGGTAAAGTTCTTGGAGCAAGGCTGAAGTAACCAAGAGAGAAGCAAGAGGAAAAAGGGAGAGAGAGAGCTCTCGGTTGAGAGCTTTTTTGGGGAGAGTTTTTGCTGAAGTGAATGAAGTGTGTGAAGAGTGAAATGGAAAAGGAATGAAGTATAATTCTGCTGAGAGGTTATGATGACCTTAAGAGGAAAAAAAATCTGAGCTGCCTTGCTCAAGTGAGTATAATGGCTGAACAAAATGCCAAGTGTCACACCCCTTTCTTCCATTGGGCATGAGGGGTTGTGATCATCATTGGCCTTGGCTAAGGTGATCTGAAATCTTCTTGCTCCAATCTAAGGAGCTACCGGTTGGGAATAGAGGACTCAATGGCTGGTTTAAGCTGCCCAATTTTTCAGCAAGAAATCAACAAGTGGCTACCATGAAGAGGTGGAAGTGGGCGGCTGGTTTTCTTGCTGATATGGTGAAAGAAATTCAAATTTGCTTGGAGAGAATGGTGGATTCAATTTTGCTGAAGATTAATTCAGATTTGCTGAAAAGAAATGGGCTCCAATTGCTATCATTTCGTTCAAGAAATTTGGAAGTGAAGCCGGTTGAGAAAGGAAGAAAGAAAGAAGTGCTTAGGGCTTTGTATACATGAGTGTAGGGTTTCATCAGATTAGTTTTGGGTACATTTGGAATCTAATTGTAGTGAAACAACGTCAAAGGCTTACTTAAGCTTCCTGAGCTATGTTTGGTAACGTTTTCTTTGTTTTCAAAAATTTGTGATCATGCACATGCCCTAGCAAAATTATGAGAACCGTTCATGAAAATTTTAAACAAGATTTTGGGTTTAGTTCACGGCCCTCACATTTGTGACTTTGTATACGTTGATGTGAAAAGTTGTTCGGGCGATATTCCGTCGACTAATTTGATTCGTTTGGGGCTCCGGAAACCCCAAAACCCTATTGGTGAGCCAGTTGTATCGAGCTAACATAGGCTTGGTCGAGAAGATCGGTAAACCATAGGTTATTCGATTTGGTTCTTTGGAACACGGTATACTCGAGTATTACCCACATTTGATTTGTTGAGGTGTTCGGGCCCGGTAAGGGGGTGAAACGGCGGACGGTGCTTGGTGATAAGTGGTGATCTACGGACTTTGGTTCTTGACTTAAAAGTTGACGGAGAGTCAACGGGCTATCTTATGATCAAGCTCTTGTGGAATTGGCTTTTGGAAGCCACCCATATCCTTTTAAATGTATTTGTTATTACATTTGTTTTATGACTTCTTGCTAACTCGAGCAGTGTTCTTCTCAAAAATACCATCTCCTAGTCGAGAGGCCCGATTAGTGTTCTTTAACACCATCTCCTAGTTGAAAGACTCGAGCAGTGTTCTCCTCATGAACACCATTTCCTAGTTGAGAGGCTCGATGTATTTTGTACTTGGTTGTGATATTTGTTTCTTTGATTTACATTTTAAATGTGATATTTGACTACTTGTGATATTCATTGACTCATGTTTCGATCAAACTTTTGTGATTTGAGTGTATTGTTTCATTTTACATTAAGTGTGAGTTTTGACGATTTGTTTTGCCTATTTATTGTATCATCTTAAATGAAAGATTTTAAAATATTTTCAAGATAAAAGTGTGACCGTGTTCTCGACTTACACGTACTCAGAGTCTTACAAAAGATATTTAATTCAAATGTCCACGAATCTGATAAAACGTGAAATTTCTTGTTTTCACTGAACATTCACTGAGCTTTTAGCTCACCCCAAAATATTTTATTTTTCCCCCTACAGGGCTCGAGATGGAGGAGCGGGAAGTGATCTTTCTTAGAGCGACTGGTTGGACCATCTCTTGTATTAATTGTAGTTTGGACTGTTGGACTTTTGGTGTATTTGGAATAGATAGTACTGTATTTATTATTTTGGAGATCGTGCATTGATGTATGTGATATGATTGTGGATTAGTAGTGAGTCCCAAGCAGAGTTAGGTAGTTTGAACCCTTGGTTCTAGCCTCGGGAGGTGGGGCTGTCACATCGTTCCCGTGAAGAGGTCAGTGAGTAAATTCCCTCCATAATTTATCCTTAAATTTTTCTGTCAACCGATTACATTTGCACCTGCTACACAAACCTCTTCAATGGGTATAAATACAAAGGGCTGTCATTTTTTTTGTTCCGCATCAACCAACATCTCTTGAACCCCAACACCAAACAACAATTTCTAAAACACAAACATGTCCACCATGCCTATTCACACAACCACGACATATGACATAG
The DNA here is from genome assembly GCA_013103745.1 of Gardenia jasminoides. Lineage (NCBI taxonomy): Eukaryota > Viridiplantae > Streptophyta > Magnoliopsida > Gentianales > Rubiaceae > Gardenia > Gardenia jasminoides. The sequence continues at coordinate 37,151,337 of CM023098.1, forward strand.
CAACACCCAACACAGTCACAGTCGAGCAGACGGCGGACAATCCAAATAATATGCTTAACTATACCTGGCTAATTGAAAAGGTGATGTTGCAGATAACTCCACTTTGGTCCTTATAGACACCAAATTTTGACTATTTCAATTGTTTTCTTATGTTTTTATCTATTAATGTTTAGTTATTTATTTTTGAATATTCTAACACATCTTTCTTATTTTTGTAGGTTTTAAAAAAAAAGTAAAAAGTAAAAACGCGGACCAGTTACGCGGATCCATCCGCGTAACTATTCCGCGTAACCTGATCAGAAGTGAAAAAAAATACGCACGCATTTTTTCCAGCCATTTTTCTCCTCATTTCCAGCTGTATTTTCTGCGCCTTGTGCATCAAGAAATCAATTTAGATAATACCCAACTCACCCTTAATCCCTTAACAATTCATCTAACGTTCAAAATCAACCCACCTCACCCCAAACTATCCAAACCCTTCATGCTAGGTTTTTGTGGCTATAAATAGCTTATGAGAGGGTTTTCTGGAAAGAGGGTTGGAAGCTGAGAGAGAAAGAGAGAAGAGGGAGGCTGAGAGAGAAAAGAAAAAGACAGAAAAACGAGAGGAAAAGAAGAGAAAAAATGAAAGAAAAGGATTCTAGGGTTTTGCTTTGGGAAGAGAAGGAAACCACCTTCAAATCCGGAACTTCCCCCTTTTGTTTTGAGATCAAGAGGCTCAGGTGATTCCCTTTCTCATCCCTATTTTTTTGAACGTGAATCTTGCTGAAAATGTGACCTTTTGGTGGAACCAAGGTCTTGAATATGTTTTTTAATGTTTTATAATAGTTGATGATGTTTATTGGTTGTTATATGAGTATGTTACATTTGGATAGCCTTGGTAAGGCTAATAGATTTGTTTTTACATTTAAAATCAGACGTTTGATGTTTCTGTGATGATTCTGTTGGATTTTCTGAAAACTTTCTAGAAAAATGTTCTTCACGTTTTGAAGATGTGAAGAAACGCGGGCGACTTGCACGGATTACTCCGCGTTTCCTCTTGAATGTTTGAAGATTCTGAAGAAACGCGGAGTCCTTGAGCGGCTTCGTTTGCGTAACAGTCCACGTTTCTGCTTGAATATTTGAAGATGTGAAGAAACGCGGGGCTGTTACGCAGGCCAGTCCGCGTAACTTCCCGCGTTTTTAGCCTGACAGTTCTCCTCTTCCCCCTTTTTTGTCTATTTGATGATGTTGATGCTTAAGATTTGGCCTTCTTCGGTTTTAGCTTGTTTTGATATGATCTGAATGATGATGTTTAATGCTTTGAATAGATCCCCTTGCCTCTGAAGATTTGTTTGTGTTATTTGTCTGAAAAACTGGAAGCAATCTTCCTGATATTTTGAAGATGGTAAGAGACGCGGACTGTTACGCGGCTAAGTCCGCGTTTCCAGCCTGCGTTTCCCCTCTGAATTTTACATTTTGCATGTAATGCGGACCCCGTTACGCGGCTCTGTCCGCGTTTCTACTCTGCGTAACCTCTCTGTTCCTCAGTTTTGTTGCTATTTCCTGCTCTTTTGTTCCAGAATCTTACTCTATTATTCGTATTTCCTAATCTTGTCCATGTTGCTTGCAGAATCTGTTTTGATACCTTTTCTTTGAATTTTTGATTAATTTTTCCTTTAAATTGGTACCTTGATCCCTTTTGTTGACATTGAATCTTAGATAACCATTACCCTCATTTAAAGATTCAATTAAGGCATCACATCAAGGGATGGTAACTTCTTTTCCCTATTATGTGTTCTTATGTGTTTTTGCATGATCTTGCATGTTTTAAATTAAGTTTTCCTTTGCTTTTTATTCATGCCTAGTCTTTATTTATGTCATTTTTGGGTAAATCATTTGGAGGCCTTGGATGCTAAGTTGTAATAGATAGGTTTAATTTTGCAAAAAGTGTATTTATTCTAGAAAATGTAATAGTTAGATTATTATTCCGAATTTTTTCCCCTTAGAATGTATTTAGGTTCCCCCCAATGTAATAATTAGGTTTTATATGCTTATTTTGCATGCTTGCATGATTATGTGTTTACTTGCTTTCCTAGGGTCTTGCATCTAGATATTATGCCTATGTGTTATGTGTTTATGTGTTTTATGTGTTTACTTGTTTTATTATCATGTCTACATGTTTATTGTGTAAATATATTGACGTCCCCACACTAGTCCAACGCTAGTTGTGGCCTTTCCTTTCGATTTCTCACTAATCCAATGTTAGTGAGAACTTTTAAATGAGGGCTAGTCCAATGCTAGACCATTAATGCCGTTCATGCATTAGATACAAATTTCACACACTTTTTACTTTTAGAGTTTCTTTCCCATTTTGCATGTTACTATTCTCCCATCCCGTATGCGAAACATCTCATTTAGTTTTCTTTTTCGTCAAAAATAGATTAGTGCATTTAGAGCATTACCCTTTGAATTAGGGAAGAGAGCGAGTATGGCTTCCTAACCTTAGCACACTTTTATTTTCTTCTATGAAAAGGAAAATTTAAAGTCACGAATTTAGTCCCCCGCACCCATTATGTTGCATTATCCCTCTTTAGGACATACATGTGTATTATTTTAAATCATTCTTTAAAAGTCAAGTTTCTTCTTCATATTTTAGCAAATCAAAAGTCTAAAAAACCGTTTTTCTTAAAATTGCATCTTTTGAAAATCCAAGTTCCTCTTTGCACTTAAAATTGATCTTTTCAAAAATCCAATTTCTTTTTCCTTTGAGATTTTATAAATTGCACTTCTTTTGAAAACCCTAGTTCTTCCGATTTTTTTTGAGTTTCATCATTTGCATTTTTCGTGACCTCCTCGAGGGATCAAACTTGGATGACACAACCAATGTAATCAATTCCAATCAAATCTCAAGGAGACATTTTGCCCCTCTCGATCCAACATTAGATTTAGGTTTTTGCATCCATATAGATAACATCCAAATGTGATAAATTTAAAGTTAGAATTAGGAAATTTTTAACTAAATCTTGCAACTAGCTTTGGCTAGGTTAAAAGGGTGCCTTAGAGACCAGTAACATCAATCTTTGCCTTCCCTCTTCAACTGACCCCTAACCTTTTCTCTAGTTTTTCAAAGACCTGAGTCGCCTAAAAGGTTTTCCTAGTTTATTTTCATTAATTAAAATTTTCAGTGACTTAGGTACACCTAAACTCCATACCAAATGGCGACTCAAACTTTTCTAAAACCCTTTTCTAGACTTTTGTTTTGGTCCAAACCGTCGCATTTTGTAGTCCCATGACCCCTTTCCCTTTCATTTTCAAAATCAATTTTCCTTTTCACAAAAAAATGGGGCGACATAAGCTTTGCTTAATCTAATCGGGAATTTCCCAAGAGGGTCCGAAAGCACTTGATTTAGTTGACTATTTCATTTTTCTAACTTTTTATATATCACATTTGGATGTTTTAGGTTGCATTTCCTTTTTCTTTTTCTTTTCTTTTTTAGGGTTTTTTCCACAGAATCACTCCTTACACATCATAGACATGATGAATGAATTATTGTTTATTTACTTGTACCGCGCCTTGCATTTGGGGTGGGTGTGCATCTACCCTAGAGCCTCGAGAATGTTTGGCATTTGAATCCCTCCTCTCAAAGGGAATCACTTTCATACGTGCATAAGTATTTTACTTTGACCCTATTTTTTTTACTTTAGTGGTTTGTCACGCCCACTCTTCCCTATTAGGATTAGGATCATCCACTTGACATGTAACCTGGCACCACGCACGTAGCAATGTCTAGGGATCACTCAACCACCACTGAGGGCATTTGGATTAATGACCTTTTGCCTTTTGGTCTAAGGTTTGGGAGCCTGTAACCTTTGTTGAGTCTAGATGCATTAGTGAGCCTCAACTTGCAAAACATCCATGTTAGAATTGCCTAGGGTAGAATCCACCACCCTGCCAGGATCACTAGACACCTGGGAGGGGATTCCACCCTCTTATTCTTGTGCAATTTGTTGCTCCAATGTGTTATGTGATATCCGTTGATTAAACTAAGCTTTTGTTGTTCTCCTCCCTTTCTTGCATTTCACAAACTCTAGAAAACAAGAGTTTGCACCTTTTAAGACAAGTCATCCTTCTAAATAGGCTGGCCTGACGCTTGAATTTATATCTATTACATTTAAGTTAACGATCACTTTTAGGTTACCCCAAGCATTCAAATGGGGCTCCTATACCATGTTTCATTTTGCACCCTTACCCGCTTTAATAAAACATCATGCATAAACCATAGAGGAACCCAGGGATCCCATAGAATAAACCACTTATGTCTCTGGATATATAATCCAATGAGACTTGCATGTTTATGTTTTTAGTAACATCCAGTGGGTAACGCATAAGGTAGGGTCCGATCCTTCTATGATGGCACCAAAGATATGGAGCACCTTCAGATGCTAGAATATAAGCCCCATAATCACTTTTGGCCATTTTATCAAAGTTGGTAAAATCCCATGCATAAGGACACTAAATCAAAAAAATTCACAAATAATTTCATTGTTGAGATAATGATTTTATCAAGGCCAAATCTTGATTTTAGAAGGTTTATGAGCTAGTGTGCCAAAATAAATGAGATGGAGTTGCTGTGTAAGAACCCACTTTGGGTAAACCATCAATCCCGTCGATCCATTTGAACTAGATCCATATTTCCTCAAGACTAGTCAAGGCACTATGATTCCTTCAAGAATAATCCTTTTCATACTAAATTAACCTTTAACCTCTCTTCACATATCAATTAAAGTAATGTATCCATTCAACTTCCCTCATAATGCTAAACAAGCATATTCTTTGTCAACCCCTGGTGGATTCATTAACGTGATATCAACGGAGTATCGGACCCATCAGGTACTTGTATGGTGCATACCCCGAGGATTGCATTTTTCATGCTAGCCTATCCTTGGCATAAAAAGGCCTCCCTGTGACATGCATCCCAATTATATAAACAATCACTAACTTCTGCTTCTTTTCCTTTTTTTCTTTCAAATAAACCTCCGCAGCTCCCCTTTGGAAATAAGCTCCTAAAGTGTGTTTCTTTTCCCACTTAGGTACTTTTAAAAATAGCTTCACGCAGAAAACCCCATCGCTAATCTCATCTAAAAGTAAAAGCTCAAAGCAGCTCGTAGCATGAGTTCGCACTGGCTCGATAGAATACTTTGGTTATTTCGTCCGACTTTGGCTTTGGAGCTCTCAGCTTAAGAAGTATTGGGAAGGTTTAATGAGATGACAGATGGCCATGCTCATTGATCAGCTAGTAATGAGGGCCACAAGAAGATGGAGGTGGTACCTCGAATGACCATGAACATGTTGTTAGCATTCCCCCGCTGACAAGTAATCCACCCCTTTTCTCAACCAATATTCAAACCACTCTTGTTCCACCTATTCCTAACCTTCATGAGATTGCTTTTTCTCACCACAACACCAGTTTCCATACATTCACCCTGACTATATCTTGCTGAGCCCAACCAAAAAGGCAAACCATTACACTTAACCCTAGTTCACCTTAAACATACCTCCCAGTCATACCAAGCCTCATCTTCATACCACGGAACCCTTTGTATGGGACATTGCCTCCTAAGGAAAGCCAGAGATGGATGAGCATGTATGATGCCGGATAAAGATTTGATGAAGAGATTGACAGGTTTGAGGAGTTTATAAAGAAGAACCAAGGTCCTGAACCGACATTATGGTGGATTACGAATGATCTGCCTATTTCCGATGTCCCTACCTATGGGTTTCAAGACCCCTAAGTTCAGCAAGTATGATGGTACCGGGAACCCTAAGACGACCTTAAAATGTTTGCCAACAAACTTGGTAAACCAAAGTGGATGATGAGAACTTGCTGCGCGCTCTGCTCTCGAAAAGCCTAGAAGGGATGCTTTGATTGGTACTCAACCTCAAATCTCAAGAGATCAAAACTGGTTGATTTGTCAATTGTGAAAAGATGAATTCACCGTGAGTTGGCAACCGACCTAACAACATTGGAAGGAATCAAAAAGGAGACCTTCAAGATCACAAACATATGCTGCTGGAGAAAATTAGCTACAAGGTGGAGCCCATGACCAAGAAGAGATTGTTCTACTTTCATCAAGGCACATGACCCACCTTATTTTGAAGAAATTTTTGCATGACTGGGAGTTCTTTTGTTGCAATTGTCAATAAGTTAGAGGAGTATGATGAGTTTGTTAAAATCGAAAAAATTGTCAATGTGACTGCCCTAAAAAAGCAATTGGAAGCATTGCAAGGACAAAATGGTAGTGGGAGGAAACTCCCGTTTAAAAAGAATGAAGGAGAAGCTACTTTTGTGTGGGATCAGAGCCCACCTTTCAGGCCCAGAGCTCGGAGTCACCCCACCATTTCAAACTCATACTTACCTTATCCCTACCATCAGCCTGTTTATCACACTGCCTGCATGCCTCACCCCCACCTATTCATTTGGACCCCCACTTTGCTTTCAACTTCCCAACCTATCTCCCACCCCGCAAAACTATGCTCCTAGACCTGCCTCACAAAATCCTGTCCAAAATTCTTTTCAGCATAATGAAATGCAAAATCGAAAACCTTCAACTTTCACCAACCAGCCCCATTGACCAGATGAAGCAGTTGTAAAAGGTCACTGGAAAATCAGCATCTGCCCCTCCCAAATTGTATCCCCAGAGGATTCCCTCCCCTGGTATGATCCCCATGCTATCCTGATCTTACCATTCGAAGCCCGTGACATTCGGACGATTAATTGTTGAGCCTTGAAGCATAAAATTCGTGGACATGGTGGATGTCGAGGACATAGTTCTCGAGAAGAAAGAATGAGCAAGGCGTCACGTCAATAGAAACCCCTCTCCCAACATAAAAACGTCGTTGGAATGATCAGTATGGAGGAGAAATTTGTTGACCATGCTCAGTTCATTAAGGAAGAAGATGAGGTGATGGGTGGTGGACCATTTAAGGAAAGGTCTGATGATGATATAGAGACGGGGTTATCTCAACCGCTTGTCTGGGCCATCCCAACATCGCCTATGGAGAATGTGGAGTTTCCTTGATTCCTCAAAAGGCCATGCAAAATTGGCTACCGTCACATTTCGCTTGGAGGAGGTTTCGTAAATTTGAGGGGATTGTCGCAAAAAAATGAATCATACTTTAATATCAATCATGTCTTCAAAACAATGCACTTGTTATTTTACTTTTTGCTTGTTTAAAATTATGCCTTTAATTATGCTTCCATGGTATTATTCATTATATTGCTTTTGCCAAATGAAATGAAATTTCTCCTTTGTCCTTCGCTATGTTTCACTCATTTTGCTCTTGTACATTTATTTTATTTGCTCTTAGATGACCACAAATAAAAACATTTGACCTTTGACGCCACCATTTGGAATTTGATGGATCTAAAATTCTGATATCTCATGAACTTGATGTCATCATTTGTAAGATGATCAAAACACAATCAATTGGCATGAGAAACTACCTTTTGGCATGTATAATTGCAATCGATTTCTACCGGGCAACACCTCACTCTCTCATGTATGGGATGGAAAGGTATTACCCGCTGAAGTTGAAATCTCATCTTATGCATTCTAATGGAAGCTCAGTTGAAGAAGCTTTGAATGGACCAAGCAACGCCACGAACAACCGCCTTTGATCGATGAAAGGAGGTTGAATGCCATTTGTCGTGGGCAATGTTATCGCCAGAGGATGGCTCGGCTTATTACAAGAAAGTTAGACCTCGTAGGTTCGGGGGGACAAGGTTTTGAAACGAACCTTCCATACAAGAAGAGGCTAAGGGAAATTGATCCAATTGGCAAGAGCCGCTCATTATTCAAAAGGTGCTACCTGGAGGAGCGCCTCATGGAGATGGATGGACAGATTTTTCCTCAACCAATCAATTCAGACATGTGTAAAAGATTTTTTCATATGATTGAGCAAAGTTTTCTTTAGAAATTGCCCGCATGGTCTAAAAAAGCCAACATTCTTTTCCTTTTCGCTTAAACACTTCAACCCCAAGTTCTCTTATTTGAGCCTATAAAAGAATTTAATTATTTAGCAAACCCTTGAGAATCACAAACCCCACGACCGGGTACAATTTTGTATTTTGAAAAAAAAGAAAAGAAAGGGAAAAGAAGAAAATGACCAAACTGGGGCAGATTTTAAATAAAAAAAAAATTTTGCGTCCGAGTTTAAAATTTGCCCCTACACCACACCTAAACCCCCTTTGCAAAACCCTAGTGTTACAGACTTCCAGCCTTTTTGTAAAATTTCTGAAAGAACTTTCTCAATCAAAAGGCAAATGATGCAAATACATTCTCTCTGAATTTTGTCGGGATTGTCTCAATCGATGCCACCATTTTAACAAACATGTTTAAATTGACAAATTTGTTTAAGTCGTTCATTTCATTATACCTACCTTATCACCAACTTCAAGACAAATCAAAGGGTACTAAGACAAGTTTTGAAAAGCACAAGGTAAAGGCAAAAGGAAAAGTTCATGGGACAAGGGGAAGTGATTACGCTTATCGTGCTTACCTTATATCAAGCACTCCCTTGCTGTCATTAAGTTCCAAGGAGATGATATCCAAAGGGGTCAAGTGCGACGCTTTTGTTTTAAATAATTTTCCTGGCGTTTGGCTTTTATTAATTTAAAATGTCATGTTTAGCATTCATTCTATGGTCATGATGTCAAAATAAATTTTTTTTTCTTTGCACATATTTTCATCAAAAGGGCACTTTCATCAAAGGACAATCCTCTTAGATTACCATGAAGGTATGGGTAATATGGGTCGTAAGCAAGCCGGAATCCACGTAACAGACCAGACCGATAAAACAAAGGAATTCAATGACACCGCCTGGCCGACGCCCAAGAACTCATGTTTACTTGCCACTGAGATAAAAGGGTAGAATGGTGGCGGGCGCATTATTTTTTTCACCATTTCTTTTCTTTGCAGAGAAGGTGGACAAGTGACCAATCGGTCCAATCGAGGAAGCCTTTATTTTGAGTAAATGTTTAGAATGCATGACTAGGCCATTTTGAAGCATGCATATAAAAATAAATAAATAAATAAATAAAGATAGATGTTTTGAAAAATCAAGGAAGGATAAATTCTTTAGGAAAATTTTGGAAGCAAGGTTTCTTACGCACACTATTAGGCATTATAGCCCACATTTTAAAATAATAATTTCCAAAAGAAAAATTAAAAAAAAAATTTGACTATTGACGCGGAAGGTTGCGTGGACTAGTCCGCGTTTCCTTACAAATTCATATCTTCCGAGAAGTAACGCTGGTTGTTATAGGTGGAATAGTCCGCTTAGATCCCGCTTCTTTGAAATTCATATCTTCTAGAGTGTAACGCGAGTTCTTATGGGATCTGTTCCTGCGTTTTCCCTGTTCTTTGCATTTTGATGTTTATCAAAAATGCGTATGGTTATCGAGTCACTCCGCTTCATCCCCCAAGGGGCGTTTTTATCCGACAAAGTTTCATGTTCATATGGTAACGCTGACCGTAATGAGTGGTCCCCAGCTCACCAAAGCTTCATTTCCCCAGAGCTCAAAGAAGCACAGCTGACGCCTTCTTCTTCACCGGCTTTCATTTCCCCTCCCGAACTCACCCCAAATCCCTCGAAACCCATTTTTCTACTATAATTCTCCACCAATACATTCCCTAGGCTCTTAGAACCTTTTATCCCAACAAAACATCACAAAACGGATCAAAAGCTGGATTGAGGTAGGTTTTCTGGAAACTAAAACCGCCGACATGTCGATCTGAAGCTTTTGTTTTTTGGGCTTCTTGCATCATTTCACTCCTCAAACACTCCACTACGGATTATGGTAAGAAATCCTAACGAAATTACTTTTAAAATTCCAAAAAATTTGAATTTTTTCCTTTCTCTAATTTTCTCATTTTGAATTATAATGATCATTGTTGTTGTTTCTTATGTTTATTAGGTTTGTTTATGTGATTAAAAGATGATGTGCCGTTTATTTATTTTATTTATTTTTATTTTATTTGTTTATTTATTATTTATTTGAATTGTGTAGTTTTGTCAATTTCAATTTAATTTTATTGTTGTTAACAGCTTTGATATGATTATTGATTAAAATTGATAACGCTAGAGTGGTCAAATGTAGAAATTGTAGAATTTTTGTTTTTAGAAAAGTTTGAAATTGTTGAATTTCTTAGTCCTTTTGAATTTTGTGGGATTAATTGAAACTTTGCACTGTAGAATTAATGTGAAAACCAAAATCATCGAATTTTTGATTTTGTAATCTCTTATAGAAATTTTGATAAAATTTTTGAATTGTTAATTGTTGTGGAAATTTGTTGAAAGCTTGGGAGTTTTGAAATTCGTCACAATTTTGTTGAATTTTGGAAAATTCGAATTGTTGTGTTTTTTTGCGAAATTAACCTGAATTGTTGTCTTTGTAGTTTTATAGAAATGGTTGAATTGTAGAATTTTGAATTTTGTGGAATTTTGTTGAATTCTTAGAATTTTAAGAATTTAAATAATTTTGTGAAATTTATTGAATTTTTTAGAAACCTTGGATTTTGGTATTTTTTGTGTGTAAAATTCATGGGATTTTTCATAGGTCTTGTTAAATTTCTTGAAATTTTTGGAAAGTTGTTGAATTATTGCACTTTTTGTTCTTTGCACTTTTGTTGAATTTCAAAGGAATTTTGAAATTCCTACACTTTTGTAAATTTGATTGAAATCTTTTAGAATTTTGAATTTTTAGGACTTTGTAGAAGTTGTTTGAATTTCAGTTTTTTTAGGAATTTTGTTTTAGGGTATTTTTCCAAGAGTTTCTAATTTTTTTATATATTTACCCATCGCTTTGATAAATTTGTTTGAAATTAATCTCAAATTAATCGTCTAAAAATTATCTTTCAAGGTACCATGTCAGCACGCAGTGTTAGCAACGAAGCCATCCTCCAGAGTGAGGAGAGTGAGCCGGAGACGCCATTGTTGAGAAAGAGACGGCGACCGAGACAGCCTCCGCTGCAGATTTTGACACCACCCGTTCTCCTCAAAGAGAACCGTGGAGTGGTATCGCCCGAGAGAGCATCATTTTGTATATGAGCTACACATAACTCTGTGGACTGCCCACCGACATCACGCCACAGACTGGCTGGGCCCCTCGACCCCGACATTGCCCTACCGATCTTCCCGACTTGGTTCATGAAGTTCTATGTGAACATCGAGGACAAGAAGGGCACGTGTGGAGAGAGATTGAGTCCTCTCTGTTGGGGTTCGATTAGTGATCACCCCGAGCACGATAGCTGACTGGGATGCAGACCTAGGGTCCGCCTGATTGATTGAAGAAGGACTTCTCGCCACCCGACCGGGATTGGGATCCCTCACATGCCATGGCACGTTCGAGTTACATAACAGGAGTTCCAGGTCCCGTGAGCTTACCTAAACCGATCTTTCCGCATGCCACCGTGCATATTTTGTACACCCCACCCATAACGCCATCCCAAAGAAGAGTACAGGGAGTTGAGGAAAACCGATCTATACTTTTAGATCAGATGTTCCACAAACTCACCATTCGCCGCATTCTCCAACATTATTATTAGTCATATTAGACGAACGGCGTGAGGACTTCTACATCATTTCATTTTTTCCACTTATCTCACTTCTTCTTCATGTGGCAGGTGATTCCACTGTATCCCACCTACTCCCCTCGAAGAGCCGAAGCTAGCATCGACATTCTTGAAGGATCTACACATAGATGTATCGACATCGCTAGCCCACGAGAGCCGGGTCCGTAGAGCTACAAGACATGAGGGAGGGAGAGGCTGGCTCATCGCCTCGCCGCACCACCACCACCGCCACCACGTCCGGTAGTGGCCGCCATGGACACTCCGGGTGGATTTCAGACCCATGCTCTAGAGATGGGATCATATGGAGACACAGCTCGACGCCATGGGAAGCGATGGAGGCGAGATCGGGCTTTGAGCACCTCGACTAGGTCGTGATGAGGCACATATCTCTGCATTCACCAGCTGGTACCGCCCCTGCAGAGGCCACCGGAGGCTATGGTGGAGTCAGGGGACATATAGATCCCCCCCCATTTGCAGCTTATTCCATTCTTGCTTTATTTCTCTTTATGTTTGATCTTGTGTTCTGATTTTAGACATAGGTTTAACTCTTAGGAAATACTTTTGATTAAATTCTTGCAGATGTGTATATTTGTTTAAATTTAGCTTTTATGTGCTTATATGTGTTGAATGTGTTTTGAAAATTGCTGTTGTGGGAGTTTTCATCCGCTTATAGGGAAATCTCGCCAAAATTTTTTTCAAAAAAAATAAAAAAACTTTATCTAAATTACACATTTGCCCCACAAATTGATTTGTTTTTTCAAAATTTGATTCAAAAAGGTGCAAATGTCCAATTTTGTTGCAATTGCTTTCATCCTTCTCGAAATAGGTTCGTGATGAAAAATCCTTTTCCATCTTACCTCGAAATAATTGTTATGTGATTAAGACATTGGCATTTTAGAAAGTATGTTTTGTAAAATAGGGAAAATTATGCCTCAGCTTTTTTTCCTATTAAATGAGATTTCTTCTTTATTGATTTTACAAGAAAATGATTGATATAGTTGGCAAATGATCCTTTTGCACTTTATGAAAAAAAAAGAAAAAAAAAGAGAAGAAAGAAAAAGCAAGAAAAGTAGCAAAGTGAGAATTAAAATTCTACCCAATGATTTTAGTACTAAGTAACTGAGGTTTAGCATCTACAAATGTTAACTTTATGTAAAAAACAGTTTGAATTACTTGTATGCAAAGCAGTCAACAAGTAAAATGTTGAGTAACCAGGAATCTTCACCTATAAGTGTTGATTTTCACAAAAAAGACATTTTACTATTTGAGCAAGAAGGTACATGTCGAGTAACCGAGTCTTCACCTAAAAGTGTTGATTTTCGCGTCAAAAGGCATTATTGCAATTTGAATAAGAGGATGTGTTTCAGTAAATTTTGTTTTTTAGCAGTAAAAATTTGAAAAAAAAAACTATGGAAAAGACAAGCTTGAGTTGACTATATGAGTCGTTTGATTGCAAAATTTGGTGAAAATGAGAAATCAAGCTTGAATTGTTAAAATTGAGGTATAATGGTCTCTCTTTTACTTGATATTATGAGTACTTGATGCAAATTGAAAAATTGCATAATAATGTTTTGCCCGGTTTATGAGGATTTGGATTTCGAGATCGTGATGGTTTATTTCAATCCCATAACTTGTTTTGATGAATACTTCCTACCATTTGAAAACAAGTAATGTTTCATGAACATAAGTATCTCATGAATGTGTTTTATCGCATGATTCTCGATTTCAATCCCATAGTTTGTTTTTGATGAATACTTCCTACCACTTGAGAACAAGCAATGTTTCATGAGCACGAATATCTGATGAATGTGTTTTATTGCATGATTCTCATACGTTTTAGTCATTTTAATGGCTAACAGTTGTGATCCCAAGAGAATTTGCACTTTATGGTTTAAAAAAAAAAGGAATTGAATTTTCATGGACTAATTGGTTAATATTTCATGACTTTTGCAGGATTAACGATTCATTTGACACTGGGGCAATTTTGTTTTAAGAGAAGTGATCTCCAATTTTGGATAATGCATTCAAAATTAATTTTGCTGAAAAGGTTTTGCGATCAAGAGGATGGCAACATATGTGTATTTGTTTCAACTCGAGAGGAAAGGTTTCGTTACACTCTTCAAATTTTCAAAATCCATCGATTCTTGAAAAAAAAATGAAAAAAAAAGGAAAAAAAGAAAAGAAAGAGAAAAAAAAAAAGAAGTCATTGTTCCTATCAATCACTTACTTTTCAAGATAAGAAAATCAAAAATCAGAAATGTAATATTTCATTAAGTGTATAATTACTTGCATTTTACATTTATCATGTTTGAACAGCTTGTATTTTATTTTTCAAAGTCTGGCAATCCAGCATTTATGTTTTCATCTCTCCCACTAGTGTCTAAATTTGGTCTAATCCCACCAAAGAATTTAGACCTAAGGTATATTTACATTTTCCTCTAGTCATTCAGCTTGGGTCCAATCCCATTGAATAGTCTAAATTTCTGAAAAGTGCACTTAAATTCTGTTGTTGCCTCAACCTCCAGCACCCCTTCTATCCCCCTTCAATTTAAATTTTGTTGTTGCTGCTCAGCCTCCTGCACTCCTTTTCTTCTTCCCGCTTTCACTTAAAGTTTCTGAGCACTGCCTCAACCTCATGGGCATCCTTCTATCCCTCCCGCTTCACTTAGCCTCATGTTGTCTCAACCTCCGCCCACCCTTCTACCTCCCATTCTTCAATTTAATTCCCTCAGGAGTCTCCCACTGCAATTCTTCTACCTCCCATTCTTCACTTAAATTCCCAGGATCTCACTGTACCTCTTCTATCCCTCTGTTTAATTCAGTGAGGTCTCTAACCTCCTGCAAGAACCCTATCCTCGCTTCACTTAATTTCATAGGAGTTCAGCCCACTGCACCCTTCTACCTCCTTCTTCACTTAAATTTCAGGAGTTCAGCTCCCAATTGTACCTCCTCTTCTTGATATTTTAAATTTCATAGTTCCAGCCCCGGCACCCCTATCTCCCGTTTGATATTTTAAATTCTGTGAGTTCAAAGATCCACGGGCACCTCCTATCCCCTTCTTGATATTTTAAATTTCATTGAGTCTCTCAGCACCTTCTATCTCCCTTCTTGATATTTAAATTCTGGGTGGTTCTCAGCCTCACTGCACCCCTCCTATCCCCTTCTTGATATTTTAAATTCCTCATGAGTCTCCTCACTGGACATCCTTCTATCTCCGCTCGAATTTTACAAGATTCAAGATCATTTCATCGCAGTTCATTTGCATTTGAACTACGTTTGACCTGATTTTCATGACGAGATACTTAGGCAACTCTATACGAGTTCGGTCACATTATGCATTTTAGTTTGAAAGTTGGCAATCTAACATTCTGTTGTTTACAATGGTTCGAGATACAAACCATGAAACTAGCATTTATGTTCACGTTTTGCCTAGAGTTTCTTCAAACCCGCAAAGAGGGCAAGTCAGACACCAAATTTTGACTATTTCAATTGTTTTCTTCATGTTTTATCTTAATGTTTAGTTATTTATTTTGAATATTCTAACACATCTTTCTTATTTTGTAGGTTTTAAAAAAAAGTAAAAAGTAAAACGTTGACGCTGATCCATCCGTAACTAGTCATGCTGTGAACTCCGACGTATGAAAAAAAATAATGAAAGATTTTTTTCCAGCCATTTTTCTCCTCATTTCCAGCTGTATTTCTCATGCTTGAGCATCAAGAAATCAATTTAGATAATACCCAACTCACCCTTAATCCCCTTAACAACCATCTAACGCTCAAAATCAACCCACCTCACCCCAAACTATCCAAACCCTTCATGCTAGGTTTTGTGGCTATAAATAGCTTTTGAGAGGGTTTTCTGGAAAGAGGGTTGGAAACTGAGAGAGAAAGAGAGAAGAGGGAGGCTGAGAGAGAAAAGAAAAAGACAGAAAAATGAGAGGAAAAGAAGAGAAAAAGAAAGAAAAGGATTCTAGGGTTTTGTTTGGAAGAGAAGGAAACCACCTTCAAACCGAACTTCCCCTTTGTTTTGAGATCAAGAGGCTCGGTGATTCCCTTTCTCATCCCTATTTTTTTGAACGGAATCTTGTCAAAATGTGACCTTTGGTGGAACCAGGTCTTGAATATGTCTTTAATATTTTATAATAGTTGATGATATTTATTGTTGTTATATGAGTATGTTACATTTAGATAGCCTTGTAAGGCTAATAGATTTGTTTTACGCTTAAAATAAGACGCTTGATGCTTCGTGATGATTCTATTGGGTTTTCTGAAAAATTTTGAAAAATGTTCTTCACGCTTGAAGATGTGAAGAACGGGCCACTTTGCTGATTACTCAACGGCTTCTCTTGAATGTTTGAAGATGTGAAGAAACGCTGGAAAGCATTACGCCACCGCTAACTTCCCCGCTTCTAGCCCGACAGCTTCCCTCTTCCCCTTTTATCTATTTGATGATGTTCATGCTTAAGATTTGGACTTCTTCGGTTTTAGCTTGTTTTGATATGATCTGAATGATGATGTTTAATGCTTTGAATAGATCCCCTCGCCCCTGAAGATTTGTTTGTGTTATTTGTCTGAAAAACTGGAAGCAATCTTCCTGATATTTTGAAGATGGTAAGAGACGCTAATCACATGCTGCTAAGTCCGTGTTTCACCCGCTTCCTCTCAATTTTACATTTTGATGTAACGCTGGACTGGCAGTCTCGCTTTCTACCCGCGAACCTCTCGCTCCTCGCTTTGTTGTTATTTCCCGCTTCTTTTGTTCCGTAATCTTACTCTATTATTCGATTTCTAATCTTGTCCATGTTGCTTGCAGATCTGCTTTGATACCTTTCTTTGAATTTTTTATTGATTTTTCCTTTAAATTGGTACCTTGATCCCTTTTGTTGACATTGAGTCTTAGATAACCATTCCGCTCATTTAAAGATTCAATTAAGGCATCACATCAAGGGATGGTAACTTCTTTTCCCTATTATGTGTTCTTATGTGTTTTTGCATGATCTTGCATGTTTTAAATTAAGTTTTCCTTTGCTTTTTATTCACGCCTAGTCTTTATTTATGTCATTTAATTTTTTGAGTAAATCATTTGGAGGCCTTGGATGCTAAGTTGTAATAGATAGGTTTAATTTTGCAAAAAGTGTATTTATTCTAGAAAATGTAATAGTTAGATTATTATTCCGAATTTTGTCCCCTTAGAATGTATTTAGGTTCCCCCCAATGTAATAATTAGGTTTTATATGCTTATTTTGCATGCTTGCATGATTATGTGTTTACTTGCTTTCCTAGGGTCTTGCATCTAGATATTATGCCTATGTGTTATGTTTATGTGTTTTATGTGTTTACTTGTTTATTATCATGTTCACATGTTTATTGTGTAAATATATTGACGCCCCACACTAGTCCAACGCTAGTTGTGGTCTTTCGATTCTCACTAATCCAATGTTAGTGAGAACTTTAAACGAGGGCTAGTCCAATGCTAGACCCTTAATGCCGCTCATGCATTAGATACAAATTTCACACACTTTTACTTTAGAGTTTCTTCCCATTTTGCATGTTACTATTCTCCCATCCCTGTATGTAAACATCTCATTTAGTTTTCTTTTCACAAAAAATAGATTAGTGCATTTAGGCATTACCCTTGAATTAGGGAAGAGAGCTATGGTTTCCCTAGCCTTAGCACGCTTTTATTTCCTTCTATGAAAAGGAAGATTTAAAGTCACGAATTTAGTCCCCCGCACCCATTATGTTGCATTATCCCTCTTTAGGACATACATGTGTATTATTTTAAATCATTCTTTAAAAGTCAAGTTTCTTCTTCATATTTTAGCAAATCAAAAGTCTAAAAAACCGTTTTTCTTAAAATTGCATCTTTTGAAAATTCAAGTTCCTCTTTGCACTTAAAATTGATCTTTTCAAAAATCCAATTTCTTTTTCCTTTGAGATTTTATAAATTGCACTTCTTTTGAAAACCCTAGTTCTTCCGATTTTTTTTTAGTTTCATCATTTACATTTTTCGTGACCTCCTCGAGGGATCAAACTTGGATGACACAACCAATGTGATCAATTCCAATCAAACCTCAAGGAGACATTTTGCCCCTCTCGATCCAACATTAGATTTAGGTTTTTGCATCCATATAGATAACATCCAAATGTGATAAATTTAAAGTTAGAATTAGAAATTTTAACTAAATCTTGCAACTAGCTTTGACTAGGTTAAAAGGGTGCCTTAGAGACCAGTAACATCACCTTTTGCCTTCCCTTCTTTCAACCGTGACCCCGAACCTAACCTTTTTCTAGTTTTCAAAGACTGAGTCGCCTAAAAAGGGTTTTCTAGTTTATTTTCATTAATTAAAATTTTAAGTGACTTGTATACCTAAACCCATACCAAGTGGCGACTCCAAACTTTTCTAAAACCCTTTTCTAGACTTTGTTTTGGGTCCAAATCGCAGATTTTGTAGTCCCATGACCCATTTCCTTCTTTTTCAAAAAAAATCAATTTTCCTTTCACAAAAATGCTGACAGTCCTATTATCCTCCATTGTTAAGTCTTATTTCAAAGCTGAACTTTGACAATGCGGAAGATTCAAAGCCTGCACTATGGCTCATTCCCCGTGATGCTCCCTGCTAAAGTCATTCCGTGTTGGCACAATGAATTGTCATGGTAATGAGGCCAACGCTGCTTAAGAATTTGCACAAGTTGCTTCATGAGACCCACAGTCCCAATATGTGGGTACTATTGGGTCCCGATGATGGAATGGGACCGACCTGTGTCCATAATACCACGTGATCAACTCCACCAAATGGAGGATACCAGAGAGGGAGTGGGACGCTACACAACTTGGTTTTTCTCGGAACCGCGGAATCATTGGACGCTACATTAGGGGTGGTGTAAGATGACAGCAGTAGCATTTACGCCACCATCGGTCAAAACTCCTATGATCTAATTCGCGGCATCCGCAATTACCCATGCCTGGATAACCCACACGATGCCCTCTCAACTTTGACGCTGTAATTGACTATCAATACCTCCCGCATTACTTTCCATTCCCATAATTTGCATGCTTTTTGGTAGCTAGCGGGTACGGGGATATATTTGTATGGCCGTATTCGAGGTGCCAGTCATAAATTGCACATTTGCGTTTGGTAATTAGATTGTATGGCCGTAATATAGAGATGGCCGTGATTAGATTGTATGTCCGGATATTAACTGAAACCTTCTATCATCTATGAACTTCATGAGAAGTAGAATAAGAATAAGAGTATACAATATTTAAAGTTGAACGACTTCCAAAAAAATATCAATGCCAACAATTAAATTAGGGATAATTTCAGAAACCTCTCTGAGATATTCGACAATATCATCTAACACCCTGAAGTTTTAAAATATCACCCCACTTTTTTTAAAGTTTTGTATCATTATTAACCCAATTCAAAATATAATATTAAAAAACTACTTTTGAGTGTATTGATAATTTCATTCCAAAATTACCCTTTTATTGTATTTCCTTAATTGTCATGACAAATAATTTACAAAACAAATAAAATCATCATACAACTTTATAAAATAACTTTTTTTTTTTTGCATCTGAGAGGATTACAAATTAAGTTGTACAGCCATCTCAAATAAGTTACAAATACAATTTTAAACACTTTTATTTTTAAATTTTCAAGCCATTGATATAGACTAAAAATGAAAAATTAAATAGTTTTATAAAATTTTATAAATTCACTCAAATTAGCTTACATAAAATGAAAAATTTATTTATTCGGTAACCTAAAAGGCACCTTAAAAAAAACCTAAAGAATCACCCAATAGCATATTAAAAAAAAAGGGGGACCCAACATCAAAGTTTTAAAATCATCATTAATCCCCTCGATTGCAACACTTTAGTAGAAAAAATCTACATTTTTGCCAAAATAATTAATCCCTTGTCATACTTTTTACATAATTGAACCTTAAGAAGGATAACAAATTGTAATTTTTTGGTTTTAAAACATTTTCAATAAAAATTTCCTTTTTACAATTTAAAAAATTTTGTTTTATTGTAACAACTGCGATATTATGTTCCATCATATTTATACCTCATACTTTTGCCTTAGTTTTGAAATTTTGATTAACATACTTTTTTAATTTGTAATACCAAGGCAACCAAGGGCAATATTGGAAAGAACTTTCTCGGTTTTTTCTTAAAATGACTATTTTAATAGTATATTTTGAATTAGATTTGAAATGATACAAAAATTTGAAAATAAGAGTAGCCATGTGTGATATTTCTAAACCTTATAGTACTAGTGATATTATCGAAATCTCAAGGAGGTTTCAAATTATCCCAAGAATTATTTATCTAAAGGCTTGTTGTCTGCCTTTCATATCCACATACCTTTTCAAGTAAGGTTAAAAAACTGTACAATGGCAAAGACAATCGACATCAGATCACCCCATCCCACGGTTCTTAGATTACACATTTAACAAAACAACAATCACATCCACCAATGCTCAAGAAAGTGGGTGATATACCGCCTTTACAAAACTTGCTTTCGGTTCCGTGAACCGATACATTAAATGTTGTGTGCCTCGTGTCACTACTAATAAGTCTTGTGGTCCACATTTCCCCATCGCACGAAAGCGCCTTGTCAAATATTCTGGTCAACATGATCTCGACGATATCGCCCAGCTCTCTTGTGAGTAGAGGAAGCGGTGCATTGTTGATTGCTCTCTTCCTCGCTTCCTCAAGGCCATCAGCACATGCTCAATCTCACCAAAAAATAAAAATTCTATTCAACCAAGTCAAAACTAAAACTTGTAATTATCACAAGCGCTCAACCTCCCACTCAAGCGATTTGCATACCTCAGTCATCTTCATAAGTTGCTGTCCCGACGACATTACCACCGATGTCAACTTCTTCCACACAACCCAGATCATGTTGGTCTCATTTACCGCTTCCATCAAATGCCGCGACCTGTGGAAACCTGGCTGTCATTCGGGTCACAAGTTCGGTGACCACTGTGCATGTTGCATTACAGGTGTCGCGTCGAATTCATAGCATGGTACAACCCCATCTCGTGAATTTCAAGAAGACGGTAACCTCAATGTCAATTCATGGCTGCACCTGACATCAACCCCCTTCTTCCCCGCCATCTACAACCGTTGTGGATAGTCTTGGTTGTTCAGGTTCTACAAATCTCATCTCGGCTTTACTGAACATTCCCTAGCCCACCGTGATTCCATCTTGTCTGTTGTACGGAATCTACACGGTCACGTTTCTACACATCTTCTCTCGGCTTTACTAATCATTCCCTATCCGACCATCATTCCATCTTGTCTGTTGTTTGGAGAGTGTGCTGCGAAGTCCTTAGCTAGCCAGAACTGTTTTGCAAATGAAATGAAACAACACATTTACATTTTTTCTTCTTCTTTTTTTTTAATATTCTGTAGGCATTTTGTTTTTCCGCGGCTAATCTATGCTAATATGGACTACCACTACATTTTTGCTTCCATCCTTATAATGATTAAACGGTCCGTACACCGATAACACTTGACCTAACCTCAATATTTACGCCGCCCATTTTCATTACGGACTTCACAGATGATTTCACAACTTCACCAATTTTCTGCTCTCCAAGGTGGACTACAGCCTCACTACATTGGCCTATACAAAACAATCTTTTACAAAAAAAGCTAACTCTTTTGTTTCTCCTCATCAAGACTTCTTTACCATAGCTCCCCTATCCATGTTCAACAAAACAAAACTATTCCGCAGACTTCTAAATTTGTACATATGAACCATCGTGGTCCACCCCAACAAAACAATCTAGTCCAATTGCCCCGCTTCCCATTATCTCAGTCTCCCATTCGCTATTTTGGCTCTTTCATCCATTCCTCCATGCTACTTAAAACCGCACCCAGCTGCATTGCTTTCTTTCTTCAAATATTTCAAGGGCTTAAATTGCTTTCTCAGAGCATTTTGAAATCAAACCGCAAATAGAGGAACATTGTACCAATAATACAGAAAAATCAGTTGAGTATTTAATTTTTCCTCTGCACAACACGCATTTAGGTAAGTTCAAGTATTGGGAAGTTGGAATCATGACAATCATAACCTCACCTCACATAGCTTGCCAGTTTCTTGTCCACCCACTACAATAGTCCATGAATTTCACCCACGCATCCCACAATCAAATCTGTCACAAATTGAACTCACCAACCGAACATTCTACACGCATAATGCTAATTTATTATACTTGTCCCATCACGTTCATGTAAGCATTTGTTTCTTACCCATTCTCTTGTCGGGGTATCCAGATAAAACATATATTCAACAGCCCAGTGTTCGCCTTTGTATATCCCAAAGAAATCCTATCCTCAAGGCTTGCCTAGTTTCTTGCAATCAATCACATCCCACTAAAATGTTACAGGCCTCGCTTGTATTGAAATCACATTCTAACAGAAAAATTGATCAACGCCTTAATACTCACCACTCTCCTTGTTCAAGACCTAGCCTAATCTCATCCGTAGAAGTTGCATCTCCACGCATTGAATCAATAAAGTAATTCCATGGTGCATCATGTCGACTACAAACGTACCAATGGTCGGCATGCCAAATTGGGCTGCGTATATTTATACCATTCAAACCGCCCCATTAAAAACACTTCATTCACTTTCAAACTTGAGCAAACTCAGAGCTCCATTAAGACGCCCCAATTTCACAGTATTTGAAAAACACTTTATTCAACATCAATTCAAATACATTACCTTCACACTCCGGGATCGGGCCGCCATACTTATTAACCTGCCGTAATTATGCTACAACCGTCTCCCCGTCATCTTTCTAGCCGTAATCATAGTTCATGAGTAATGCTCATTGTGTATACCGATCACCCTTTAACAAAAAACAAAATAAGAACATATATGATACTTTTTTCTAACTTGGGCTAGGCTGGTAGGTACCATACCCATATATGGATCGCCAAGAGCTGTTTCCTCCCTTGAGAGTGCCATTGCAAAGATAGCAGCCTACCACCTACATCAAATAAAGGATTCATACAATGTGTCCAGACCACCCACTCGTATTGAGAGATTACTATATAATGCTCAAACACTTACACAAGAGCAAGGCTGCAAAGATCGCTGCCTCGCCAAGTATCATCGCTTTCTCGTACATTTCTTCCTCGCCAATCCAGATAACAACCCAATCGTGATTGCCTCACCAAATACAGCACATCTTATATTATTATACATTCCATTTCTTTTCTTCAATAAAATAACAAACATAACCACATATCTAAATACTATTATACCATAATACCTTACCCTAAATCCTTCCTACTATCTAATAGCTATGTCTAGCATTGCTCATATCGCATTATATCACGTACGATGTCCACCTGCATTTATGATTTGTTTATCGCTTTCTTCGATTCAACACAACACAAACGAGGGTATACAGGGTTGACTTCCTTACCCTATCATTCAGATTCCTCGTCTCCTCGCTTTGGGTGCATTGTTGTAACTGCCCCTCAGATCAAACAATATTCAGATTCACATTAAATTATCTTTTCTATCTTTTCCGCTCTGTGATTTACTCATTCCCTTACCTTGCCTTACTATGCTCACCTACCATACCTTCTCATACTCTACATTTGTTCCCCTTTTTTCCTCTCGGCTTTTGTCCTCCTTCTACACGTTTAGCGCAATTTTTTTTCTCCTGATTGAAATTACCCATGCATCCGCCAATCACAATCCTTGACTCCATCTGCTTTTTTCCTTCGCTAACCTATCGGACCTTCTTTCTTGTTGGTTCTTTCATACTCTTGTTCATCATAGGTAACACTTGCTTGCTTGTTTGGTTCGACCTTTTATTATGCTAAATGCGCTTTGAACTTCGACATTGGTTGGTTATGACGCTTTATATTACCTATTATGCACCTGATAGACTTTTCTTTTCTCTTTCATCCAAAGCTACCCTCAGATTCACCTCATCACCGCTTTATCATTTTCCATCATCTTGTAATCTTCTTTTACACACAATACAGGTGTTTCTTCCTCACTATTCTTTTTTTTAGACAAACAAGCGCTTATTTTGTGCATCTACCTTTCTCTCCAAGATTGCTATACTTTCTTGCATCATTCTGTTTTGTTTTGACACTCCACCCACCATATGGGACAGAACTCCCACCTTTTCTAATATCTCGCATCGCAGTCTTCCAACTCTCCATCACATTATCCTTCACTTCCCGCAATTAGACTTTGTCCTCCTCAGAAAAAAAAAAAATTTACATTACTATGACCTAATTATATTACCCGACTGACTTGTAATCCCATAATTTTGTGTTTGATTATTCCTTACCTCTACTACATGACCCTTTCTAGCTGTTCCTCCGCTTGATTCTTCTTTTCATTGCCTCTTTCTCTTGTCCTTCACCACTTGCCTTCGAAGTTCTAGATGCTTCCATGCTCCTACCATTGTTACCATTTTTACATATTTACAACTACTTCACACATCATCAACTATTTAAATGTAAGGATTTTCCATTTGCACTGTTGAGAATTTACTAACATTTTTACCAAACTTCCGTTTGGGTTCCTTCTTCCTCTGCTTTTACGCCTTCATCCTTTAAGTCTTCGTTGTCCGCTTCACACCATCTGCTGTCCTTTTCCCCGGCCATCAGCACCAAGTAAGCAGCCTAGCCACCAATTTCTCGTTTTAATTAATTTTCCACTTCACATTTCCCACACACAAAATTCCGCTTTTGATTTCTCTGTATTTCTGCCTCCGTGGTAGATTGCCTCCTTCCTCAGTTTCCCATATTCGACCTCCTCACGCCACTCCTCTCAGAGTAGGTGCTCCCCTATGCTCCATCTTCGCTTCTTCTTCCATTCACCATTCTCTCAGATTGCCCATCACTTTCCTCTTAGCTATTGCCTCCTCTTCACTACAATGAGCATTTCATGTTATCAAGACAAATCCCACTACACATTCTTTTCACTTAGTAGCCCATCCAGTATCCAATCGTAGTCTATTCTCGGGTGAGCTAATATTCTGTCACAAGAGCTTTTACATCAACACAATTTATGCAAGCACCCTTAATTGATCAAATTACTAAGTTTTTCCTTTCCACCGAAGGTTAGTTCTATGCTTCATTGTATCATTTTAATAAACACCGTGGTGCAATGCCTAACCCAACGACTTTTCCTCAACCAGCAAACTTACCAATCAATGCGTCCTTCGCTACCCCCCACAACCACTATTACATCTTCGCTCGGCTGGGTTCTCTGCATCCACCGCAATGTACTGCCCTAATCTACATCCCTCTATTGATGAACTCCCTCAACTTGCTGTGTTTTCAACAAATTCCCACACCAAATAACGCCATCGCTAATGCCTGATATATCCCTTGCACGTCACCTAACCCGATTTAATCTCTCCGTCCGTAGTACTATTTTTCCCCACTTGCTTCGTATTATTCCAATTGACACAGCTTATGTATGTTACTTTTGTTTTTCCTCCATTTACGTACTACCATTTCGCCCTATTTTAAGTTTTTAACTTTACCTACTATCCCGATTGCCCTTACCCGACCCTACGTCCTGTCACATCGCAACAATTATGCATTTGCTTTATAGCATATGCGTTATAGCACCACAAACAGACCCATATATATATATATATATATATATATATATATATATATATATAACTTTCATTCATTCTTTTTTTTTTACTTACTTTTTTTTTGTTTTGGTGAAAACGTTGACCGATCAGTACTCTGCCATTAACAAGTGGTAGTATATTTTCCTATTGCAGCTGCTGAGGATGGCCTGATCAAGGACAAGATCAAACATTTTCTAGGGCTTCTTCTAGAATTACTTCAGGCGAGGTGTCTATTTCAGTTTTGGGGTTTAGTGAAGATTGGTGACAAAATGTCTTTGAGAACTTGTGACCACCCCTTTGCCCTCCGCTACGAGGATCCTTGAGACGTCAAGCCACTATGTGAATATAGGAAGCAGTGTTTGGATTACTTAATAGCAACGGATGATGATGATGATGAGATTAGTGTCGACGGAGTACAGCAGCTGACTGATGGTCCCCCTGGTCGGGTGTTCCATAGTGGATTGCCTGAATATGCACCTGATGTGCGTCATTACACTAGTAGAGAATGTCCTCAGCATGGTTATGCAGTAGGTCGTGTTGTGAAATATTGGGCGTCACCAGTCTATCATCCTGCTCAGTACCTCCCTTGTGGTGTACTGGAAATTGTATCAACAAATGCATTTTACATCCCTCCAAAAGAGATGCTGGCCAAGCTTCAGGTTTGAGTGCGACTCTTTCTTTCTAAGTTGCTTAAAATTAATTACTTTCCTTTTTTTCTTTTTATAGAAATCAAGACCAAACAATATTTGGCGCTTAATAAGAATTTCGTGCTAAATCTAGCTTGAATTAAGGATGCTTGACATGAATTTTGTATAGTGCCATGTCATCTACAAAAATGGGGAAATTGTGGTTTCTAAAGGCCATCGGTTTCCAGTTGTTAGGTGACAATAAGAGGGATGCTTTTATAAATTAATCTAATGAAAGGTCTCTTTGCAATATGTTAAACGACCAAATTTTAACTGCTATAACTACAAAATTATGGTGATTCTCACCCTAATAGTAATCTTTCTCTTCTAAGTTATTTTTCAATTGCACGAAGTTAATTCTAAAAAATCTACGGTGTTGAAGGAGGTTTTGGCTTTAGTTGAGTAAGCATACAAAGAGCTTATCTGGTTGGTTTTTTTTCTTTTTTTTTTTTGGGGTGCAAATCCTTTGTTGTCAAACAGTTTTTAAAAGCCAAAGCAAACACTTTGAAAC
The DNA here is from genome assembly GCA_013103745.1 of Gardenia jasminoides. Classification (NCBI taxonomy): domain Eukaryota; kingdom Viridiplantae; phylum Streptophyta; class Magnoliopsida; order Gentianales; family Rubiaceae; genus Gardenia; species Gardenia jasminoides. The sequence goes on from CM023098.1 coordinate 37,177,796, forward strand.
TTGTATATAACACTTTAATTTATTTAATTTTTCTTTGTTATGCACTACCCCCAACCTAGTTTGCGGAAGAGCTCTAGCCATTGGATTATGGCCCAATGGTTACACTTTATTTTATAATTTATAGTGCATGGATAATGTGTTTGCCAAAATCTACTACGGGAGGTGGATCTAACACCTACTTGTGTAAGCCTCCAAGAAATAAGTTCATGTGAGTACCTCAAGTATTTTTTGCCCTCCCCCCTTCCAATACTGCATGATCTTGGCTGAAGCTTTAGGCTACTCATTCCATGCTAACACTTCTAAGCCAAACATCTACAGGACAAGTTGAAGAAATTGCTAACATTGAGAAAGTATTGAGGGTGGTGGATACAAGACATCAACTGCCAGATACTGAAATTTGGCCTACGTTTGGAGAAATACTAAGTTCTTATCATAGCAAAGATTTTATTTGAAAGGGACAAGGGGTAGTTGGAAAAGCATTTTCATCCAAAAGTGCATGTTTCTGTAGGGATGTAAAACTATTAAGCATAACAGAGTACCCGTTGGTACCCAAAGCACAACACTATTAGGACTCTGCCTGTTTCACAGTTTGTTTGCAGAGCTCTTGCTCGAACAATTGCATTTACGTGTTGGAGTTCTTTTTCTCTAAGAATCAAGAAAACTATGGGGATCGTACAACATTGTTGCACATGCTAATGGAAATATTGGAAGAACGCCTCCAAAGTTCTTTTAAGATTGCTTCAAGACAAAATTGGGGTAGAAATTGTGTGTTGAGATTGTAAAGGTCTCTCTAGAGGATGAATTTGATTATTTTGAAATCTGCACTAGTACTGGTACTGAATCCACACCTAGGCTTGGAGAAGTACAAGGAGGAGAAGGAATGATGGAATTTGAATTCTCATCTCAACAAGTTGATGCTGCAAATGCTTCTATATATGGTATCCATGAACAGCAGAATGAAAGTGTTGGATCTCCACCTAGAGCAGAGCACGCGCAGGGCTTTGTCAACATATCTTATCAAGAATCAATAGCGGTGCAATTCAATTCACCAAATCTTGTAGGAGTTGATGCTGCAAACAATTCTACCTATGGTATTTACGAATAGCAAAATAGAATTGCTGAATGATCACCAAGACAGGAGCTCGCACAGAACATAGTCAGCAGGGCGCATAATGAACCAATTGCGGAAATCAATGCTGCAAATCCTGAAACATATTGTGCTGTTATAGAACAGAATGGTGATGAAGTGACTGATATAAAAATACAAAAGTCAGCTTGTACTTTGAAAAACGACCTTGGAATAACTCGTGAGGTTCTTGAACAAAATTCTTGGAGGAATCTTGGCGATGCTGCAAAAGTTTTTGGAGATATTTCTTAACTGAACCTCTTCTCTAGATCAGAATTGAATTCAAGTGTTGCTTAATGCATGTTGATTTGCATCTGAATCCGTTTGGGAATATCTCATATACAGGTTGTAAAGGCTTTTTCCTTGACTGATATTTCCTTTCTGAAATCTGTAGTTAGTCGATCTACCGTGAAGCGTATATGTAGGGAGTATGGTATTAGAAGATGGCCACCTCGTAAAGCAAAAAGGTTTAATCAAGCCTTTCCTGCACAAAGAGTTGCTCGACCTTCTACTCAAAATATTGAAGAACACCACCGGCCACATACAACAAGGCTAGAAGATGACAGTAGCATGTGGGTGATGGCAGAATATCATGGGTACACCATGAATTTTAGGCTTGCATTGTCAGCCTGTAAATCCGATTTGGAGGAGAAGGTTGCACAACGAGTGAATCTAGCGATTGGAAGTTTTAAAATTGAGCATCAGGATGAAAATAATTATTGGATTGGATAGCCTGTGATGAAGATTTGATGACCTGCATGAGCACATTAAACTCACTAGGCAGGACAACAATTAAAATGTTGGTCAGCTGATTGCATAATTATGAGCATTTGTATAATTAATCTATTTTTAAGTCTTTGGTGCTCTAGTCTGCTGTAGCTTCCAAATGCCTGCAATTTTAAATTCCCTGACTAGCTAAATATTGTAGATGAAGAAGATGATTTTATCTCCCACACTTCAATGATATCAGTGCATTGTGTCCATTACATACTTCTATTCCTTTTGGGAAAACAAGACACTTTTGATTAAAAATGCTTCAATGAAAAAATGGACTGAAGTTAAATGACTGTTCTCAATAAGAAAATCCGTTCCAAGGTGTAGCAACTAATTATTATTGTTATTACGCTTGCTTCAACTGGGTTAAAGTATGTTTACTCTTCACTTATTAGTCAAGTAAACCATTATCTTTGGATAGTAGTTGCCGCGTGTTTCCAAACTACCTAAATTTCAATTTTTGTTGTTATATAATTAAGGGCAAATTACTTATAACCCCCTGTGGTTTTGACTGTTGCTATATGACCCCCTTAACGTTTCAAAATATCCACTTCACTCCCTTATGGTTTTATGTAAAGTGAAAAGTAATGAATGCTACGTTTGTACCAAACGCTTCTAATAGCATGTGATAAAATCTTAATATCCATACAACCCCTTATGATTCATATAAATTTACACTTACCCCGTGATTTTTTGCAATCTGTAATTCCCTATGCTTTTATATAAAGCAGTAAATCCATCTATTGATTTAACATTTAAAAAAGGGGTAATATCAGAAACCTCCCTTGAGGTTTCTCTTAATATCACCTGGTACCCCTAAACTTTTGAAAATATCACTTACCTCCCTTACTTTTGTTATTTGTGTAACAAAATTTATAAAAATCCCAAACTACCCTTTTGCTCATTTTGCTAAATAAAAATATTCCTAACCACTTTGTTTGTTCAAAAAAAAATACCACCTAAAATAATTTCTACTGCACTAATTATATCACAAATCTATAATTCATAAAAATAAAAATTTTAAAAATAAAAAAAGATATTTGTAAAGAAATATACTAGTACCAATTTAATTTATATATTTAAAACTAATTCATTATGAGCCTTTTTTTTTGGCTAACATTTTCACAACTCGTGACCCAAGTCTTTAAATTGTACTAATTCATTATAAAAGTCAACTCAAAACAAAGAAAAAATCATACATTCATATTCCATATTATCACAATTAGAAAAAAATAAATTTTAATTTATTACAATTTATAAGTAAAAAATTGTACAGCCATACAAAAAAAAAGAATAAAAAAATGTTGGATAAATAGAAAAACGAAGAAAATGACTTTTGATTCATTTTCTTTCATTTTTGGACATCCATGTATTTGATATGTAAATCATGTACCAAGTGAAGGTTAATATAGTCAATTTACAATTATCAAGGGAGGTGAGTGATATTTTTAAAACTATAGGGGTGCCAGGTGATATTAGGAGAAACCTCAGGGGAGGTTTCTGATATTATCCCTTTAAAAAAGGGCATTATTGTCATTTTAACTAACAACGTTACATAGGGTATTTACTGTCATGTTTCTACTTTACATAAAATCATGGGAGGTGAAGTGGATATTTTAAAATATTAGGGGGGTTATGTGGTAACAATCGAAACCTCAGGGGGTTATATGTAATTTAACCTATAATTAAATGAAATGAAATTCAATTTTTGTTGTTATAATTAAATGTAATGTAATTAAAAGTCAATAGCCACGCTGCATCAAATTCTTCACTCTGCCGCTGACCATAAACAATGCAAAGTTTGTCCTTAAAAGATAGTTACTGGAAGTTCAGCTCACCTAATTCAGCTGACTATCTTGTACTTTCAGTTTCACTGGAAATGTCAAACAAGTTGAGCGTTGATGCTGAGTATTCACTCTACATCACAGAAACAATCGAAGCAGTGGCTCAAGCTGTCCTAAACAGCAGCCCTGCAAGGATCGGCACATCCATCGCCAACATTTTGTTCCGTGTCATGATATGGTTATATGCTAAATTTGTCTCAATGCTTGTACCCCACCTAGGCTAGGAGAATCACACCCATGTCTCAATTCAGCAATTGCTGGAAACAATAGATGGGTTTAAGATATATATATATATATATATATATATATATATACACACACACACACATATATTGAAGATTTTAATTTATTAATCTATGATAGATCAAACTAACATGGTCTCATCATATACGATGAAACTATCAACAGTTGTTAAGACCTTAATCCATTTCAACTTTCATTTTCACTTATTTTTCTGTTATTTCAATCCTTCGAATGCTTTGTAAGCGCACGTTGCACCAACATGATCTTTTAGGATAGAAAGATGAGTGAGTATAATGTAAGAATCAAAACATTTTTATAAATTTGAGTGACTAAATTAATAATATTTAGTTATGCATGTGAAGGATTATTTCAGTAACTCCCCAAAGAAAAAAAAAAGAAAGAAATTAAAGCATGTAAATATATTCTGGGCAAATTAGTTGTATACTATCCCCCCCTACTTACGCATCCATGGAGAAATAAACATGCATGCTTTGGTAGCTTTTGGCCGAGTAAAAGTCTGGAATTTGCATACATAAGCGAAATCCCTTGTAGAAATAAAATATGAAAAATGTCCTTCGCTCTACAATGGAGTATCATTTTTATGGGTTCCTTTGTAACTATTTTTATCTTGTATTGATTCATTTTCCCTTCAACCACAAATGATGAGCAACCCTAGGGGTAAACCCTCCTAGAATCTTTCAACAACATTTTATCAGAGTTTGGACCTTTTCTCTTCAACGGAAATTGATCTAGATTTGTTCACGTGGACTCAAGACCTCTGATACACAACGGCAATCAGCAACCTCAAGCAAATATAGATGGAAGATTAGACACCACGATTAGGGAACAAATCTAATCGATAAAGTCTAAAAGAAAACTCAAGTTAAAGAACTCAAGAATTCAATAGAAGTTCAATCGAGAACTTGAAGGAAAAACCTCATGTTTGTAAAAGTCCCCAAAAATAGTCACAAGAGTGGCTATTTATAAGCCTTACAAGACAAACCCTAATACTACTTGGACTTGCTAAAAAAACTAAAAAAATCCTAATGAAACTAGGAATGCACCGAAGACTTGTGGTCGTGGCGTGCCACGCCTTAAATCGACACGAAATATGTAAACTGTAAGACTTGTTGTAAAGGCATCTTAAATCTGTCACAGTAAATATGTCATCAAAAGACTTGCAGTTGTAGTGCCTGGTCAAGATCATTCCTTCACTTCAACGCGTATAAGTGAGCAAGATGACTTCATGGTTCACCACCTTCAAACTTAGCTTGCTCCTTGTTGCCATGATGAATGATCAAAGCTTGTAAAACTTCCTTCACCCTCTTGGATCTCGCTCTTGTGATCGGACCAACAATGTTGGTTAAAGGATCCCGAGGTTGAAGACGTACATCCCTGCTTGTGTCCTCATCATTCCCTCTCTCCTCGAAAGGATTCGTTCTCGAATCTTCAAAATCTGTATCAAAATCAAAAGGAGAAAGGTCAGACACATTAAAAGAAGCACTAATGCCATACTCACTTGGAAGTTCCAATTTGTAGGCATTGTCGTTGATGCGTTGAAGCACATGAAATAGGCCATCTCCTCGTGGGTGTAGTTTAGTTCTCCTCAAGGCGGGAAACACATCTTGAAATTCCTGCAAAAGAGAGTAGATTGCACCAGGGAGAGAATCTATTATGCCAAGTGTGTAAAAAGAGTAATAATCAGCTTCTCTGTACATGAGTATTATGAGAAGACTTTGTGCATTTAAAGCCCTATCTACCTTATGCACACTTGCATAGAAACTTCTTTTCTTTTCTAGCTCTCCACTCAATTTTTCTTTGCCTTTCTCTCTCGAATTGACCTTCTCTTTTATTTCTCTCAAAATTTTCTTTTCTTTTGACTCGCTTTCTTCTTTCTTTTTCGAGTCATTCTCTCTCTCATTAGGCTTTTTCCTTTGATCACTCAGTTGCCTTTTCTCTCTTTCTCTTTTCAAGTGAAGTTGCTCCTCATACACCTGCATAGGTGTCAAGGGTGAAAATGTGATCTTAAACTTATCCATAGTGAACATGTACCTATTAGTAAGTTCAATATGGTCCGCTTGTTGATCATACTCCCAAGGACGCCTTAGAAAGACATGACTTGCTTGCATAGGTATTACATCACATAATACCTGGTCCTTGTATCTACCAATGGAAAAAGAGATCAACGCCTACTTTGTGACCTTGACTTCCCCACCATCATTCAACCAAGTTAGTCGATATGGCTTAAGGTGGTAAGTCCATGGAATATGCTTTTCCTCAACAAAATCAGCAGCCACACAGTTTGTACAAGATTCGCTATCAATGATCATAAGGCATACCTCATCTCTAATTTTGCATCATGTATAGAAGATGTTGGTGCATTGGAGATCATCATCCTGAGCCTGTGCGTTTAGCAACCTCATGGTCACCATAGCTCGTGCAACTGGCTCTTCTTCAACTTCCACGACCTCTTCATCCTCCTTTGGGTCGTCCTCCATCAATGACGGCATGTCCGCGTACTCCTCCTCATCCTCACTTAGCCATATACCATCCTCAGTCATGGACATAATGCTCCTATTAGGACATTGAGCCATTAGGTGGCCAACTCCCTTACATTTGAAGCATTGCTTTGGGGTGTTCGGCGATGCACTAGGAGGTGCGTTTGGCTTGGTGAAGTTCTGCCTTGGTGCCGGTTTGGAAGTTATGGCACTAGAATGGGAGGCTTGTTTGCTGTCCCTTTCCCTATTACCTTGCCTTGGCCAAGTATTCGGTGTCTGACTTTGGCTTCTTTTCCAAGGAGGTGTAGGGGTTGTAGTGGCTCGTCCACTAGATGCTTTGGTGGACACCAGTTGTCTTTCCATCTTTTTAGCATATGATACCATGTGTTGAAACTCGTAGTGGTCTTGGAGCTCAACCTTCTTCCTTATCTTCGGATTCAATCCATTTAAGAATCTGGCCATGGTCGCTTCCGGGTCTTCCTGGAGGTTAGCCCTGATCATGGCTATCTCCATCTGTTTGTGGTACTCATCCACAGTATTGGACCCCTGAGTGAGTCGTTGGAGATAGTTGTACAATTCCGTAGTGTAGTGGAATGGCACAAATCGTTTCCTTATCACTTGTTTCATCTCGGCCCAGGTGTCTATGGGTGGATCCCTGTTTCTCCTTCTTGTAGCACATACTTGTTCCCACCATATAGACGCATAGTCCTGAAATTCTACAGCGGCCAATTTTACCTTCTTCTCCTCTGAATAGCTGTGAATTTCAAAAACTTGCTCCACTTTTCGTACCCAATCCAAATAAGCCTCGGGGTTATTCTTCCCATGAAAAGAAGGCATTTTGGTCTTAATGGAACTGAGGTTGTCATCTATTTTCTTAGATCTGTTACGACCTTCTCTTGCTCCCCTTTGGCACGGATGTGTTGGAATGATAACCCTCATCATCTGCGTCATTATCATCCCAGTCTGTGTTGTGGGTACTCCTCATTTCAAGTGCAGCCAACCTATCACAATTGTGACATGACAAACTCATGTATTTCTGCTTGTTGGCGCAAAGCTTGGAGCAATAGTTTATTAGAAACCTCAGGTTCAGGTGTTTGTTCCTCTTTCGACATATTTGAGAATCCTGCAAAGAAAGTTAGGTAATATCCTAGTCTACCTCACGAGCTCTCGTATTTCTCACAATTTAAAGGAACACTCACTCTCAAATTTCCTTCATAAAGTTCTTAAAGGAACTTAACTCTTGAAATTCAAGAATTTATAACCCGAATATTCAAAAAAGACTCAAAGAATAAAAGACACAATTTCGAGCACCGAGTAGTGACTCGGATGTGCAATAGTTACTTAATTCACCGGTCTCCAAAGAGTTTGCTTATTCCTATATGCTTGAATTCAAGAATTGAATAAAAATTGACAAACAAACAAGACACAATGCAGAAATTTATAAATCTTAGAAAACCCTAGAATTGTACCTCTTTCTTGGATGAAATTTTCGAACAAAGATGTAAAAGGAAGGTTTTAGGTGTGAATAGGTGTGTTCCCACTCGGTCCGTCTCTTCTTCTTTTTTTTTTTCAAATATGGAAAGACCCAATCAAAACAGATTTGAGAAATCTTTTCCAAGCAAGATTTGGGAAAGACCCAATCAAAACAGATTTGGGAAATCTTTTCCAATCAAGATTTAGGAATATTTTCTTTGATTTTGATTTTGGCAACTTCCCAATAACAAGATTTCAGATTTCTTGTGTAACAAATTTAAGATCAAACACAAGAAATTTTGGACCCAATCTACGAATACTCAAGAACTTCAAGAATCACAGTTTTGATTTTCAAGAAGATCAAGAACAATGAAAGGTATTGCAAACAAGAATCAAGAATCAAGAAATAAAGGTACGAGATACACGAACAAATCACAAACTAGAAAACCCTAGCAAGAATAGAAACAAGAAATTTTTTTTCTGATGAACAGTAGCGTGAACAGTATGATGAACAGTATGCTACAGTAATGTGAATAGTAACGCTACAGAAATTTTTTTTTTTTGACTTGGATAATACGGAAGAAAATTCAACAAATAAAAAGGATATGAACAATTCAATTGAAAGAGAATCAACCTGATGCTCTGGATACCAACTGATGAGCAACCCTAGGGGTAGACCCTCCTAGAACCTCTCAACAACGTTTTATCAGAGTTTGGACCTTTTTTCTTCAACGGAAATTGATCTAGGTTTGTTCACATGGACTCAAGACCTCTGATACATGATGGCAATCAGCAACCTCAAGCAAATATAGATGGAAGATTAGACACCATGATTAGGGAACAAATCTAATCGATAAAGTCTAAAAGAAAACTCAAGTTAAAGAACTCAAGAATTCAATAGAAGTTCAATCGAGAACTTGAAGGAAAAACCTTACGTTTGTATTTTGTCCAAAAAGTCCCCAAAAATAGTCACAAGAGTGGCTATTTATAAGCCTTACAAGACAAACCCTAATACTAAGAATTGCTAAAAAAACTAAAAAAATCCTAATGAAACTAGGAATGCGACCAGAAGACTGTAGTCGTAAGGCGTGCCCACGTCTTAAATCTGACACAGTAAATATGCGACCAGAAGACTTGCAGTTGTAAGGCGTGCCCACATCTTAAATCTGTCACAATAAATATGCCATCAGAAGACTTGCAGTTGTAAGACGTGCCCACGGCAGTCAAGATCATTCCTTCACTTCAAACATACAAGTGAGCAAGGTGACTTCATGGTTCACCAGACCTTCAAACTTAGCTTGCTCCTTGTTGCCATGATGAATGATCAAAGCTTGTAAAGCTTCCTTCACCCTCTTGGATCTTGCCCTTGTCATCAGACCAGCAATGTTGGCTAAAGGATCCCGAGGTTGAAGACGTACATCCCTACATGTGTCCTCATCAACAAAGCACAATGATGGCCTTTTTCAAGGAAAATACATCTACATCTACATCTAGTGCCATTTATTCACCCGAAAAAATGGATATTAGTTTTAAAAGAAATTTGCCAAAAAATTTTTTCTTTTTATATTTTTTTATGGTTCATTTTTGTTTTTGTTAAATCTGGATTTGGTTTTGCGGGGCAACTTTAGCATACTTCATCTCTACTATCGTAGATTAATTGAGTTCATCATGTTTGAATTTTCATATCTATTAATTTCAATTTTTCTGGCTTTATAGTCACATTAATATTGAATAATATTAGGAACAAAATAAATATTAAAATTACAATTTTTGCTTTTTTTTTGGAAAATTTGCAAACTTAAAAAATTACAACTTTTAGTTCAATTGAGTTGCATGTTTTGCACCAACCAGGTTTTCAAATAATTATTGGTGACTAATGAGGATTAATTTGAGTTGAATGCTCATTCAATCTAATTCATTATAGAATGATTAATTCTTATAAGAATCAACAAAACCTAAAATTAATTAGTAATCCACCAAACTTCAAGTATAAAATTCTATCTATATTTAGTGTAATTATCTAGTTTATTTACAAATTTTAAATGTAAAAGATTATTAGGAACTATATTTACCTTTAAAATGAATTGTGTAATATGATATTTTTGAAATCCATTCCATAACTTGTAGAGTTAGGGAGTAATTAAATTCATCAAAAGATTCCAAATAAATTTTGTTTTAGAGGAATTAAAAAAAAGAATAAAAGTTAAAATATGATATAAGAAGGACAAAGAACTAGCACATGGGCTGGTGGCTCAGTGATAATCAGCATGCACTCCTTGAATGAGATCGTGAGTTCGATCCTTGGAACATCACAATGGTTGCTTTACTTGTCTGATTAGATTTGAAACCCAACACGGCTCAATAGCCGATTCACTGAATTGATCAATTGAACCGTCGGGTCGGATCGGATTGAATACTATAGTTATAATCCCAACCTACCCAAATACTCATTGGGTTTATTTTGGATTGAATTAAATTGGGTCAACTAAAATTCATAGACCCAATTATAATCCAACATATTTTCTCATGAACTCTTAAATATTTACTCTTTTAAGTCCATAAACACACTTGCAAACAATTTCTTACACAAAAAAAAAAAAAAAATTCTTACACACACACTCTCCCCCCCCCTCCCTCTCTCTCCGTCTCTCACTCTCACACACACACCAACACATTTTTCACACGCTTTCATTTGGAAGAACACTAACAAACTATTTCTTGCATGATTCCTGTCTCAACTCACACTCTCTCACACACTCGCTCTCACACATACAATTCCACTCTATTTGCACATTTTTGCACTCTATGTCAACGTAGATATGCTCCACTATTTCCATAAGATATAAATGACAAACTTCCGAATGTTAGATTATGTTATGGATCAATGTAGTAAACCCCTAGGACTTTCACCATACGATTTCATGTTTTATACATGTACTATTTTGTAAAAGAAATCTTTGTATACATAAAGCATGAGGTCTAGGTTTGGTATTAGATTTTTTTTTTTTTTGGTCAACTTGTATTTTTTCATTGTTACCGTAATAAAATTAAAGATTTAATTAATGTAACTATAAAGTTAAGCAACTTCCAATAACTTCCACTAATATCTTTCTTTATTGTTTGCAAAAAGAAAAAAAAACAGTAAAAACAACTTGATTTTTTTCCCTTAATTTGCACACCCAAATAACTTGGTTTAATTGAGCTAGCACACTTGAAGAAAGAAGAGAAAACCAAACTATAACTTTCAGAATTCATAGGTGATATCTAAGGGCAAATTCTATGAACTTCTGACAGTGATAGCATGTCTAATTCAGAAGTCGGGTGTAAGATCGAGACTTTAAGAAGTGGAAGTGGTTGGCTGCCTTTAAACTGGAAAGATAGATGGAGTTTCATAAATTGTGCGACAGTGGCGTTGGTCATGAGAGAAGTAAGGCCAAAGCTGGAGACGGAGGAGCATCTGCTTTACCTTATTTTGTTTGAATTTGATTCAAAAAAAGAAACAGGTTGGATAATGGATATCCAAGGAAGAGACCCAACCCAGCTCATAAACTGGTTGAGTTTATTAGACCCAACCCACCAAAACTCATCACCCAACTAAGCCAATCTAACCTTTAAAATAGGTGAATAGGTTGGACGAGTGGTTGGATTTTTAGTTTAATTGCCAGCATTAGGTGAAATAGTGGAGCCTACTTGCACCACGAATAATTTTTACTTGTTGGTTGTCTTCATTTATTTATCTTGCCTCTTCTCTGTTTTGGTCAAGATGACAGCTTGGAATAGATCTTTTTTTATAATCATTCTTCAATATTATTTCTTTATTTCTTGTTTATTATTATTGCTGCACCATCTCTTTAATTTGTTCTTGTACTATGAACCGCGTAGAACCATTTGACCTTTTTGCACCCCTGCTGAACTGTTTGGACGACCACTTCTTATTGGTTGTCTGAACCATTTTGGCCTTGGCCTTGGCCTTGGCCTTTCTTTTGTTTGCTTCCTTGCTATTTCTTACTTATCCTTCTTTCATGTCAGTCCTTTTCTCTTGTCATCCACTGACTTTAAAAATCTTCTGGTGAATGTACATACATAGATAGCTGGGGGAAAGCATCAATCCAGAACTGGGGGAAAAGCTGAGAATTGCGGGACAGGATCAATCAGAAGATTAGTAATTTTCTCTTGTACAAATGGAAATGGTAGTAGAAACTTCTTCCTCCTTTCCTTTTTCTACAGCAGGTTTGGGTCCCTGTGAACTATCGTGCTCCCATTTTATTTGCCGTAATTTTTCAATTTCTCACCACTGGGTTTTCTGGAGCGCATGCGGCGAGAACAAAGTCCAATGCGTCAAGCCTCATTTCGCCGCCTGTAAGTACCGATTAGTGCGCAATTCTTTTGGTAGTCTCCATCGAGAGATGTAACATGAATGTGGATATTTTGTTTGAATTTTTTTTACAATTAAATTCTTCATAGTTTTGGTAAACTCCTGTGCAATAAATTCAAACATTTTGGACCAGAAAAAATTCTAACTAATTTCATTACAAAACTATTCTATGGATAATAGAAGATACAAGGCTTGGCCATATAATTGGAAGGTACTGAGGGCGGTGCTTAAAGCCTTTGGATAAATGTTTGGGAAATATTTTTCACCAACACATCAAATGTCTAGACTGAGGTCGGAGGGCTGTGAATTTAGCTCTCTCAAAATGAAATTTAAACTTCTTCTAAACTTCAAAGGATAATTTCAAAAAACTCTCCTGATGTTTTTGATACTTCCACTGGCCTCCCCCAACTTTCAAAAATCTCACATGGCTCCCCTAGCAGAGAATTGGCCCCTGTTGCTGACATTGGGTGAGGTGGAATGTTGATTATAACCTCAGTAATTGGTGATATTAATGACACAATTCTTCAGAAAATGTTTATTACAACATAGAAGGAGAAAAAAAAAGTAAAAATGGAAAATTTTCAAATTTCTTTCAGCAAAATGGCATGAAGATCTCCCTCCCAAAGGCGCTATTTTCTGATATGATGTTCCATCAAAGGAAAGTTATGTGTATATACCATGTCATAGCTTTGGGAGTTCTTACATAGAGTAGAGGCCATAATTCTCTCTTTCTTTGAATGCTTTTTCTGTTTACTACTATTCATCTCATTCTAATTGCCTTCATAGCACTGAAAATGTCTGCAATTTCTACAACAAAAATACAACTTGTTTGGATTCCTTTGACTCTTTGAAATCTTGATTGCAGCTTTTCTGTTGCAATGACAGTAACGATTTTTAATTGTGAATGAAGTTGGTGAATTCCAAAACCCCGCTCTATAGCATGACGAAGCCATAGTTGGATGGCCAAAATCTTTGCTGTTACACTTTCCAAATCTGCCTTGCACTTGATTAAATTAATCCCCAGCTTCACTTTCTTACTCCGAGTTTTAGTTGAGTTACCTGCAAATTTAAACGTTGAGAAGGAATAGAGCTGTTGGTTGAACTTGCTATTGCAATTGAGCTGTTGATCCTAGACAGATATTTCTACATTTAACTTACACCTCCAAGCCTTTGCTTTTTGTGTCTCAGTTTTTATTTCATTTAATAATCCAAAACCAAATAGTTCTAAAAACTGAAAAGGGCATTTTTGGTAGAGAATTGCGTTCTCTCTTTAAAATTGTTTTTCTATTGTACCTTTTTCTGATTTGGGCTGACAGGTAGCAAAGCAATTCAAAATAAGGGAGCCATATTAGATTTTTTAAAGTGGCGAGAGGTAGTGGAAGTGTTAAAAATCTCAGGAGAGGTTTCTGAAATTATCTAAACTTGAATTTGCTCCATTTACAATATATTCTTTTTTTGAGTCCCAATGTTGTTAAACCCGAATCGGGTAATGACTCGGGTATATTATTGGGTCAGGAGTCAATTGGTCGAATTGGTTAGACTATTTTAAAAAATCCGTTAATGTCAACATGATGTCATAATTATTTTATATGTGTATAAGTTTTCAAAAATATTAAAATTAAATTCTTAGTTATATTTTGATAAAATATACAAAGTGTTTCAAAAAATTAGGTTTATTATCAAATATACACCTAAAAATTATAAAATCTAAATTCATGTCTAAAATTATCCAAAACTGTTTGAAAAACTAAATTAAAATAAGTTATATCCAATTTGAGATCATTCTATTGGAAATATGGTTTTGTAATGTAAGTTGGAATCAATGATGATAAATTGAGAATATGATAGGGATGAAAACTTCTTGAATTAGAAATTATTTAAGAATGTGGGTGATTTTAGTCTTCACACTAAATGGTTTGGGTTTTTTTTATTCCTTTAGATAAATAGAAGTTTTACAAATTAGATAACTTAAATCATGTTTAGAAAAAATAAGAAAGAAAAGTTTAAGAACCGGGTCAACAAGTCAAATTGGGTCACTGATTTTGTTGGTTTTTGACCAAAGTGGTTTTCTATTACTCATCAATCCGGAAAGAAGGCCAGTTCACAGTCTGATGGTCGATCCGATTTAGGTCTAACAACACTGTCTTTGACACCTTTTTTTTTTCGGTTTCAGCGAAGGCGAGGACCAATTAGTACTCTGCAATTAATAAGTGTCACACTAGTACTAGCCCGTGATATTTTTACTGATTTTCCTATTCCAGCTGCTGACGGTGACATGATTAAGAGCAAGATCGTATGTTTTCTACGACTTTTACGACAAACTGTTTTGCCGGATTGTCTAGTTCAATTCTGGGGTTTAGTGAAGATTGGAGACAAAATGTATTTGACAACTCGCGACCAACCTTTTGCTCTCCAGCACTTTGGTGATCCACGGGTTAAGCAACTATGTGAATATAGGAAGCATTGCTTGACTGACTTAATCCCCGTGGATGATGACGAGATTAGTGTCGACCAAGTAGAGCTTGGTCCGTTCGGACGGGTGTTTTGCAGCGGATTGCCTGAATTTATACATGATGTGCGTTATTATACCAGTAAAGAGTATCCTCAACGTGATTATGCGGCCGACCGTGTCAAGGGATACTGGGCGTTTCCCGTGAACCATCCTTTTTGGGTCCTTCCAATTGGTGTACTGGAAATTGTATCGTATGGTTATTTGTTTGGTCCACATAATGTGATTCAGAAGAAGCTTCAGGTTCTACTTTTTCCCTGCATGGTGGTGTTGTTTATGATTTATTAGATTAGATAGTAGATGAAATGGGTGCAAAATGAACTTCAAATACGAAGCTTAGGCAGTAACTAAAAATATGTCATAGAAAAGCTCATCTGACTCTAAGTCATGGTTTGGTTTGTGCTTCTCTTTCGAAAAATTGGTCTATCGCAGATCATAACTTTGATAAGAGTTACTAACGTGTCTCAGTTTTATGGTCACTTCAAAGTATATTTATTGTAGTGACGAATTTAAGGATAACTAATTAGTTTATCATTTGTAGCAGGTAATGGATTTAGTGGGTACTTTATAAAAATAACTAACCATTGGGTGACAAATTATAACACCATCTATACTAGGCCATGTGCATTATATAGTATAAGATTTGTGATAGCATGACATTAATGAGTTAAGTTGTTGGAGAAATCGAGACCAAACAAAATTTGGTGACAAATCTAGCATGACTAAGAGATGCTTGACATGAATCTTATATATGTCAATGTTCTTTACAGAATTGGTGATAAATTATGGTTTCTAGAGGTTGCTGGCTCCCAATTGTTAGGTGGTAGTAGGAGGGGTGGTATTATAAATTAATCTATTGAAAGGTCTCTCTTGCAATGTGTTAACAATTGCTTGCTTGAAGTGTTTATGACCAAGAAAACAGTGGTGGCTGTCACCCTAATATTACTATTCTCTTTTTAAGTTGATTCTAGCAATCTATGGCTTTTCAAGGAGGTTTTGTCTTTTAAACACTTGTATACCAAAATTAGTTGAGTAAGCATACAAAGAGCCTTTTTTTTTTTTTTTTTGGATGCAAATCCTTTTTTGTCAAACAGCTAAAGCAAACATTATGAATACTGTAAATAACACTTTAATTTAATTACAGCACATGGATGGTTAGTTTGGCAGAATTTTCATGTTCACGGATTTTGTAATACTGGGCTTGATTTGTATTCTGTCACAGGAGGTGAATCTGACGACTACAAGCTTAAGCATCGAGAAAGTAATTTCATGTCAGTACCTCAAGTATTCTTTTCATTGTACACTCACAATATTAGCTGACGCTTTAGGCTATTCATTCCATATTAACATTTTTTAGCCAAACATCTGTAGGGCAAGATACAGAAATTGCTGAAATATGCAGAGTATTGGGCATGGTACGTAGAAGACATAAACTGCCTCGTACTCAAATTTGGACTACTTCTGGAAAAATACTAAGTGTTCCTCATGGCTTGTATATTATTCGGAAGGGGCAAGGGGTAGTTGGAAAAGCATTTTCATCCAAAAGTGCATGTTTCTGTAGGGAAATAAGACTATTAAGCATAACAGAGTACCCGTTGGTACCCAAAGCACGATACTATCAGGACTCTGCCTGTTTTGCGGTCTGTTTGCAGAGCTCTTACTTGAACAATTGCATTTACGTATTGGAGTTCTTTTTACATACCAATGAAAAGGACCTTGGGGATCCTAGGACATTGTTGAACATGCTAATGGAAACATTGAAACAACATCTCCAAAGTTCTTTTAGGATTGCTTCAGGACAAGAATTGGGCCAGAGATTGACCGTTGAGGTTATAAAGGTCTTTCCAGAGGATGAATTTGATTCTTTTGAAATCTGCAGTACTACTGGTATTGAATCTACGCCTAGGCTGAGAGAAGCACAAGGAGGAGAAGGAATGATGCAATTTGATTTCTCATCTCAACAAGTTGATGCTGCAAATGGTTCTATGAATTGTATCCATGAGCAGCAGAGTGGAAGTGTTGGATCTACACCTTGGCTTCCTAAAGCACAAGGAGAAGGAATGACGCAACTTGATTTCTCATCTCAGCAAGCTGATGCTGCAAATGCTTATATAAATGGTGTCCCTCGGCAGCAGAGTGAGACTGTTGGATCTCCACCTAGATTAGCGCATGTGCAAGGCTTTGTCAACATATCATATCAAGAATCAATGGCAGTACAATTCAATGCGTCAAATCTTGCTAGTGTTGTTGTTGCAAACAATTCCATGAATAGTATTTATGAACAGAGAAATGGAATTGTTGGAAGCTCACCTAGACCGGAGATCGTGCAGAACATAGAAAACATAGAGCATGCTGAACCAAGTACAGAAATCGATGTGGCAAATCGAGAAAGAGGTGGTGCTAGTATAGAACAGAGTGGCAATGAAACTATTAATATTAAAAAGCGAAAGTCAAGCTGTACTTTAAAAGTCGACCTTGGAATTACACGTGAGGTTCTTGAACAAAATTCTTCGAGGAATCTTGAGGATGCTGCAAAAATCCTTGGAGGTAATTCTTAACTGTAGCTATTCTCTAGATCAGAATTGGATTCGAACTTGGTTAATATGTGTTGATTTGCTTCTTCTATGTATCTGTTTTGGAACATATAAGTTGTAAAGGCGTTCTCCTTTTCGATATTTGCAGTTAGCCGATCTACATTGAAACGTATATGTAGGGAGCACGGAATTCACAGATGGCCACCTCGTAAAGCAAGGAAGGCTAATCAAGCCTTTGCTGAACAAAGAGCTGTTCAACCTTCTACTAAAAATATTGAAGAATGCTGACAGGTGCCGTACAATAATAAATATTAAATCCTAACTGTCCACAGGAATACTCCCGAGTTAAATCTGGTACTGGAGCAGGGACTCCGGATGTGCAATGGGTTACTAGCTTCACCCTGATTCCAAGGAGTTTACTTAATCCGATATACTAGAAATTAACCAGAGAATTTAATTAATTTGTAAAAGTGGCAAGTAGGGTCGTCTCCTCAGGGAACGATAGGAAATTGTTTCTTTCCAAGTTACAGGAAAATGGGGGGTTTGGATGGAATAGAACTAGAAATAAAGTAAATAAATTAAGTAAATGAAAAAAAATGAAAATATCAGCTAAATAAATCACCAGAGAACGAATAGAAGATAATTTAATAAAAATGCAAGTAATGAAATTCTACCCAAAGGAACAACTTCTCAGGCACAGTCCAATCATTCGATCATCGATGCAAGAATAATTCAATCATTTGTCACTAGGTTAGTTATAGTTATCAACAAACTCTGACAACCAATTTTTCCTTACTTTTTCGACAGCCAAGGTACGACCGTTGACTGCTTCCCTAACCAGATAACAACCCTAGGTACGACCGTAGGAATTTAATTATCCAGTTGCATTAAAAGTTAGAAAAACCCAACCCTAACCAATGAACACGCTAAGAGGGTCCATTTAAACTAGATCATACGTTTTCCCAACATAAACCAATTATGGTGGTCGTCACCTGTAATTAACTAAATGAACGATTACGTATTCAATTAGTTAATTTGACAGTAGGCTATTAAGTTAATTCAAATACCTGGCCACGATACTCAATTAACGAAGTAACCCTCAATCAATTAATCCAGAAAACGTACGAATAGTAACAAATTAAAAGAAAGGTTAGAGATTCGATTAGATCTCACAAATTTCCTGGACCGCGCCTTCGAGTCGCCCTTTGAGTAGATTAAGGTTCTAGCCGCTCCTCATGGAGGATTTCATCCAACAATTGTTTGGGAAGTTCTCGGCCATAGGAGTAACGAGAAGGGAAAATACAATGACGAAAACAGCGAATTGAGAAGTGAAACTTCCAAGTTAATAACACAATGAAACCAGCCGCTGAGTTCACTTCCTTGTGTCACAATCGAGTGACTAATCACAAGGGAAAGGGACAAAACGAAAGGAAGAAAAATGAAGACGCAGGGGAATCTTTTCCTCACTAAAACTCAGTGATCAATCACGAAGACAAATCGAGGAAGCAAGAAAACGATCAAGATTTCGTTTCTTGTCTTGCGTCGTCCTCCTCCCTCCTCTCTAGCGACTTGGATGGTAACCAATTAATAAAAAGCTAAGCTTCCCTATTCACTTAGGAAACCTAGTCCTAATTGGAGTCTATTTTCCTAAAAAGCATTAATAAAGTAAATAAGGAAACTAATCACTAAAAATCCCTAATTAAAAGGGTCTTCAACCAATTATTGAAAATAAATAAAGTCTTCCACCAATGGTAGGAATTGTCAGGCGTAGGATTTCTTCCACAGAATTCCTTCTTCACAACCCAATGTAGCGCGCCTACGGCCTATCCTTGAAGGTCTTCTGGAATTTTCACCAAAAATAGAGCTTTTAATCTTCAATTAATTCCAGGAACCTAAAATCAATACCAAAACCAAATATGAGTAGAATAAAACAATTAAAACCATATCTAGGCCATAATTGAGGGAAAATGTCCACAAATAAAGCATGTAATTTAAGACTTAACAAATGCCACCAGCCAAATACAACAAGGCTAGAGGATGATGGTCGCATGTGGGTGAAGGCAGAATATCAAGGGTACACCATGAAGTTTAGACTTCCATTGTCAGACCGTAAATTCAATTTGGAGGAGAAGGTGGCACAACGATTGAATCTGTCAATTGGAAGCTTTAAAATTGAGTATCAGGATGAAGATAATGAATGGATTTGGATAGCTTGCGATGAAGATTTGAGTACGTGTATGAGCACATTGAGCTCATTAGGTAGGACAACAATCAGAATGTTAGTCAGGTGATCACATATTTATGAGCCTCTATATAATTAATCTATTTTTAAGTGTATAGTGCTCTAGTCCGCTGTAGCTCCCAAATACCCGCATTTTTAGATCCATTGACTAGATAAATATGGTAGATGAACAAGATGATTTTATCTCCACTTCAATGATATCAGTGCATTGTGTCCATTCTATAGGACTTCTGGCACTTTTGGGAAACCAAGACAATTGCAATTGCAATTGTAATTGTTTCAAATGAAAAAAAAAAAAAAAAGACTGAAGATAAATGATTGTCTTCAATGAGAAAATCCTTTCCAAGGTGTAGCAACTGAATTATATTTTCATTAGTCTTGCTTCGATTGAGTTAAAGGATGTTTATTCTTCGCTCATTAGTCAATTAAACCATTATTTTTGGATAGTAGTTGCCGCATGTTTCCGAACTACTTAAATTTCAATTTTTTTTATATAATTAAATGTAATGAATTTCTTTTGTTCTATTGTAAAACTGAGAGAAATTAAAGCAAATGATTTCAAACTAGAAAATAAATGTCAATACCAACCCTGCATCAAGTTGAGAGAAACAGTGCAAAATTTGTCCTTAAAAGATGGTTACTGGAAGTTCAGATCAGCTAATTCAGCTGACTATCTTGTACTTTTCGATTTCACTGGAAATGTCAAACAAGTTGAGTGTTGATGCTCCGAGTATTCACTCTACATCGCAGAAACAATAGAAGCAATGGCTTAATCTCTCCTAAAAGAAAGAGCCCAGCGCATCCATCACCAATAGAATTGCCTTGGTGGACCAGGATTCAAATGTGTTAGAGCCCAAGCAAGGATCAGGCGAGAACAAAACAAGCTGCCCTGCAATATTGAGACTAGTTGCAGCTGAGATTGGTGATCTCGATCTTTTTGTAATATTTAAATGATGAGAAAAATCAGTTTTTTATTTTTATTTTATCTTTCCAAGCAATCCACATTTTTCCCTTGCGTTAGTCACATTTGTAGTATGTGATGTTTGGAATTTTTGATTTGTGAAAATTACTTAAAATTAGCAAATGGATATTGTTGAGGTGAGTCCAAACTGGAGAGATCAATAGATTTTTAAAAGTCTAGCAGAAAAGTAATGGAGAGTTGGGAGCTCTGTAAAGGATATACATGTATATTAAAACAAGAGGGACCAATAATGATATCGACATTGTACTTTTTTTCATATTCGTATAACATATTACTATTCGATTTCAAGAGGACCAAAATTAGTTGATTTTAATTTCACAGAGTATGCTGTACTTTGAATATTTAACCAAGGCAATTTGCTTTACAAGGCTAGCACAATATTTAAAACATAATATGTTGTTTTGTTTTAAAATGATAATAACTTTTTCAAGTTGAGATATTTCCATTTGGTGGCTAAATCAAATTGATTACCAAGCAAAAAACGAAAAAACTTTCATCAAGCTAAGAATTTCATCCTCCGAGTTTAGGGATGGGGAGAAATGGGATAGGAGTTGGGGCGGGGGTCGGGGAATTTTTCTCCCCTGCCTTAAAACAAGCGGAAGGCACCGTCTCTAGTATATATATATATATATATATATATATATATATATATATATATATATATATATATTATAACAGTTACTAGTCAAGTCAACATCATCATGGCTAATATAAAAAGCAAAATGCACCAACTAGGTTCTGAATTAATTATCCTTAGTTATTGATAGGGATTAATGGAATACTGGAGCCCGCTTGCAATATGAATAAGTTTTACTTGGTGGTTGCTTCATTTATTTTTCCCGCATTTTCTCTATTTCGGTCAAGATGACAGCCCGGAGCAGCTTTTTTTTTTTTTTCCTTTTTTAACTACCATGTTTCAATTTTTATTCTTTTTTTTTTTGTTTATTTTTATTACTCCATCATCTTTTTAAAATTTTCTGCAAATCTAGGAGAGGGGGCAGGTGGGACTGTGGGGGAAGAGAAGAGAGTGGGGGAGGGTGGTGGTGGTAGTGGTGAAAAGTGTGATGGTGGTGGTGGCGGTGGTATGGTGGGGGTGGAGGAAGAAGAAGTTCATATGACCATATAATCTCTAATTTTTTATTTTTTTTGGCTATAAAATCTGTGGGTGTTAGGCTTAATTTGGATGGAAAATAAAAGGCGGAATATGGGTCTTTAGATGTATGTTGCCTTTTAGATTTGGTATTTGCTTATTTGTCGTTGGAGGTAGTAAATTAGTGTTGTCATTGAATCATAGAAGTTGCAGCATATGAACAATTGGAGAGGACGAATAATACTTTCAAAAACTATAATTTGACCCATCAAGTTTTGACCCATCAAAATGAGAAATAAGAAGGAAAATAAAACATAGAAAATAAAAGGAAAGGAAAAGCAATTTAAAAAAAGAAAGAGTAATAAAGGTTATCAGTATCATAGTAGGTATTCCACATCTGAACTAATAACAAAGGGCTTTTGTGTTTTTGAACCATAAAAGGTTTCCGGACTTTTAGCGATGCTAGAGAGAAGTTTTCTCGATTCTACCTAAGGAGAAAAAAAAAACACTTTTATACCATGTGTAATGTATCACTGTTACATAAAAAGTAGTTATATCTTATGTGGTGTATTATTTCTTTTAAGCATCACTTGTTACATAAAAAGTAGTAAAATCTTATATGGTGTACTAGCCTTTTAACTATTGATAATAAGTAGAAAGAATTTTTTTTTTGTCCATTTATCCTATTATTTCCAATAGTTTTCATAAAGAAAAACAATAGCAACAATCTATTATATTTATCATTTATATAGACGATCTTACTTCAATATGTCCAAGCTACCAAGCATGTATGTGCGTGTAGCTAACACAAATTGGTTCAATTGATAAGAATTGGTCACTTTCTCACAAAAGATCTTGTGTTCGAATTCCATTGCTGATGTAAGGGCTGTATTGGTGGGTGATCTGTAAGTATCTCCAGGGACGGATCCAGGTGGGGGCTTAAGCCCCCAATAAGCCGCCGGAAAACCCCCTATATATAGGGGGTTCCCTGCAGTTCCGACGGCCAGCCCCCACCTAAAGATAGAAGACAGGAACTCAGGAAGCAAGCTAGAACAGAACAGGGGAAGACGAAGATGAAGAAGAAGATGTTGCGAATTTTTTTTTTTTTTTTTTTGCCCTTTAAAGACAAAACGACGTCGTTCCATGGAACGACGTCGTTTTGCCTATCTGAAGTGAAAAATAAAAATAAAAATCAGATGAAGCCCTTTTAGGGCTTCATATGACCATTGGGCGTCTTTCTTAATCAAAATCGCATCAGGAGCCTGCAAGCGTGAAGCCTCCAAGGACAAAGTCTCCAACTTCATTCACTGATTCAAGCGAATCAAGCCTCCAGCCTCCAAGCTCCAGGTTCCAACTTCTCTCCAACTTCATTCAAGCCTCCAAACTCCAAGTCTCCAACTTCTTTTAAGTTAGTTTTTCAGTCTAAAACTTTAAATTACAATCTTCATCTTTATATTTTTGTTAATTACATGTTTAAATTATTTTTGAATTTTGAGTATCTTGATATTAATTTTGATTAAGATTAATTTTTATTTATTTTATGTTAATGTAATTTAAGAATTTGAAAGATTACATTAAGAAATTTATGGATATTAAATTTAAATTAGAAATTAGTTTAGAAATTGTATAGATTTTAGGTTGTATTTAGTTGCAAGATTCAAGTACCTTATACTATTAACATCTCTCACATTACTCAACTTATTTGAAAATTCATACATTTTAATAGCTCAATTATTTATAATTTTATTGAATTTGACCTCAATTATTTAATTGTGACAGAAAATGGAGAGATTCTTTAAACCTAAACGAATCCGTAGTGATGAATCTTCAAATGAGCCTAATATTAGTGAACCAGTTCAAATCAATCTCGTGTGGAATTGAATTTAGATGATATTGTTAGTGATCCGGGATTACGAAAACCAATTGAGAAATTTGATATTTTTCTTCAAGACCATGTTCGAAGAGAGTATTTGACTAGGGGACCTTGCCAACCGATTGGCCATATGTATCCAAAAACATCATTTGGTAAACAACATAGAAGTGTTCAAGATGTTTGGTATAAAAAATTTGTATGGTTAGAGTATAGCATATCAAAAGATGCGGCGTTTTGCTTTTGGTGCTTTCTTTTCAAAACACAAAATAAGGGAGGTCGATATACCGAGGATGCCTTTACAAAAACGGGATTCAAGAATTGGAAAAAGGCAATGGAAAGATTCAATGAACATATTGGAGTTGTGAATAGTTGTCATAATGATGCTAGAATACAGTTTGAAAGTTTTCAAGATCAAAGGCATAGTGTGTCAAATATGTTACGAGCAAATGGGCGCGAAATAGATCTTGCATATCGCACCCGTTTACCGCTGCTTTGAATGTGACCCGCTTTCTTTTGAAGCAAGGTTTATCTTTTCGTGGAAATGATGAGTCAACTAGTTCTTCAAATAGAGGCAATTTTCTTGAATTGTTTGAATGGTATAGCCAGCGAAATAATGAGATTTTTGAGGTTGTAAATCAAAATGCTCCTGCAAACAATCAACTGACTTCTCCAAAAATTCAAAAAGATCTGGCACATGCTTGTGCCTCAGAGATCACAAATGCTATAATCAATGATGTTAGAGGCAATTTTTTTCCTCTAATGGTTGATGAGTCTCAAGACAGTTCAGTGAAAGAGCAAATGGGAGTTGTTTTGAGATATGTGAACAAAGAAGGGCGTGTGATTGAACGTTTCCTTGCAATTGTACATGTGTCTGACACCACATCTCTTTGTTTGAAAGATGCAATTGATTCTTTATTTGTGCAACACGGATTATCATTATCCAAATTGAGAGGTCAAGGATATGATGGAGCTTCAAATATGCGAGGTGAATTCAATGGTTTGAAAGCCCTTATATTACAAGAAAATCCCTATGCGATGTATATTCACTGTTTTTCTCAACAACTCCAGTTAGTTATTGTTGATGTTGCTAAGGGAAATGTCATTGTTAGTGAATTCTTTGTCTATGTCTCTATGATTGTCAATTTAACTGGAGCATCATGTAAAAGGAGAGATCAATTAAGACAAATAGAACATGATAAGATTGTTGCACTTTTAGATAGTGGAGATATTACTCATTGAAAAGGCAAAAATCAAGAAACTAGTTTAGTAAGACCAGGAGATACTCGTTGGGGATCACACTATCTAACATTACTTCGTCTATCCTCTATGTGGCTTTCAGTGATTGAAATATTGGGAAATATACAAGATGATGCCACCACTCCTGACAATAGAGGTATTGCCAGAGGTTTGATTGATAGAATGAATGATTATGAGTTTGTTTTTGCGTTGCACCTAATGAAGTATTTATTGGGAATCACAAATGACTTGTCACTTGTTTTGCAACAAAGGGATCAAAATATTGTCCAAGCAATGAGTTTGATTGATACTGTGAAATCTCAATGGCAAGACTTTAGGGAAGAGGGATGGCAAATAATTTTAGATGAAGTCAACAATTTTTGTGAGTTGAATATGATCCCGTGCTTGATATGGAAGACAATATAGCAATCCGGCAATGCCAGCTTGAGAGGTCAAACCATCACTAATTTTCATCATTATCGCGTGGAGATTTTTTGTGAGGTATTATTTTTAAAATTATTATTTCTTTACATTTGTTAGCAGATTTTCTTAGTTATTAATTTTATTATCGTTGTGATGTCAGGTTTTTGATTTAATTATACAAGAGATGAATAATCGTTTCTCGGAAGTTAGTACGGAATTGCTTAGTTGCATAGCATGTCTTGATCCAAAAGTTCTTTCTCTCAATTCAGTAATGCGAAACTACTCGTCTTGCGATTTATATCCTGAAGACTTCTCAAGTAATGATTATTTATATCTTGAATCTCAACTTCGAAATTATATTTATAATGTGCGACGCGATCCTCAATTTTTAGAAGTTGGAGATTTAGGAAGTCTTACTCAACAAATGGTTAAAATTGGTAAAAGTACAGCTTTTCCATTGGTTTATCGTCTGATCCAATTGGCATTAGTTTTACCAGTTGCGACTGCTTCTGTTGAAAGAGTATTTTCTGCAATGAATACTGTGAAGACTGATTTGCGTAACAAAATGGGAGACCAGTGGATGAATGACTATCTGATTGTATACATCGAGAAGGATATTTTTGCAACAATTGAAAATGAGCAAATATTGCAACGTTTTCAACGGATGAAGACTCGCAGAATGCAATTACCTTCCCTTCGTCATTCAAGTGCAACAAATGCCACTACTTTAAGTGTTAATTAATAACAAATTTTTAGGTATGTATAATTATATGTTTTTATTGTTTTTATAATTATTGCTTCGAAATTTTACTTATTAAATATATTTATTTTGTCACAAAAAAAAATTAAATGTAGTTCATCCCCTACCAAAATATATTTCTGGATCCGTCCCTGAGTATCTCTGTAAGCGATCTATGGTGCCTGAGATCTGTCTTGACTTATAGTGGTGATCAGAACCGAACCCATCTAAACTTTTATTTTACCCCAAAAAAAAGGTATGCACGTGTACATTTTTTTTTTCAAAAAATGCTACCTAGTGTTTTTTCTGTAAGAATAGCTTTTGAGATGCAAAATATTTCAAGTGGCAACAAGATGGGCAAATTTCTTAAAATATTGACGATTCCAAAAAAACTCCGCCATCTGATGCTATTTTTTTTGCGTTTCTCCATCTATCGGTGCCGCACATTCAATGTGCGGCACCAGAGAGGATTTTTTTTTTCAAACAATTTTCGGAAGCCCCTCTGTGCAAATTTTTTAAAAATTTTGTCGTTCAGACATGTAATGTAAGACTTTTGAGAATTTCCATGTCTCTGGTGCCGCACATTACATGTGACATGGAAATGCCACATGCAATGTAAGGCACCGACAAAGTTTATAAAAATTGCACAAAGCGGACTCAGGAATTGGTTATGATTTAGTAACAATTTTAGTAGTATATATTTATATAATTATTATATATGTATATATTTATATATATTTGTATGTATATTTATATATATGTATATATTTATATCTCTATATATGTATATGTATATATTTTTATATATATTTATATATTTATATATATAAATTTATATGTGATATGTATTTATATATATGTTATATATATTTATATAGTTATATATATATATATGATATTTTATATGTATGTTATATATTGACATATATTTATATGTATATATATTTAACTATTTATATATAACAATATTTATATATGTTTATATATTTATATATATGTATAAGTGTTATATATATTTATATATGTTTATACATATGTTTAATGTATATTAATTTATATATTTATATAAATTTATATATTTATATATATTTGTATATCTATATATATTTAAATATCTATATATATAAATATATGTATTTATATATTTATATAGATTTATATATATTTATTAAATATATTTATATATATTTATATATACATTTATATGTTTATATATATATTTATATATACATATATGTTATATATTGACATATATTTATATATATATTTATTTATGTATATATATTTATATATGTTTATATATATTTATATGTCTTTCTTGTACACTTTATTTGTGAGGCGACTTGATTTGAATGATTTATCGATGCACATCCTAACCCCATAACTAAACCATTAAAGGGATGGTAAGTTTGGTCCTTAAAACTAAAACCCAAACCCTAAACCCTAAGTAAACCCTAAACCCTAAACCAACTAAAAACCCCAAACTCTAAAACGCTAAACCCAAAACCCAAACCCTAAATCCTAAAACACTAAACCCAAAACCCTAAATCCTAAACCCAAGGCCCAGAACCCTAAACCCTAGTATAGTAAACCCTAAACCCTAATCACTTACCCCTAAACTAACCCGATAAAGTAAACCCTAAAATGTTATAGCCTAATCGATATAACTGCATTTTAACAAACCCTGAAACCTTTAAACCCTAAATCCGAAAAACCCTAAACCTTTAATCCTTAACCTTAAAAGCATTTAGTGTTTAGTGTTTAGGGTTTGGAGATTAGGCCATAGCATTTTAGGGTTTACTTTATCGTGTTAGTTTAGGGGTTAGTGCTTAGGGTTTAGGGTTTACTTATATTAGGGCTTAGGTTCTAGGGTCTTGGGTTTAAGGTATAGTGTTTTTGGGTTTAGTGTTTAGGGTTTAGGGTTTAGGGTTTAGGGTTTAAAGGATTATAAATATAAATATATACATAAATATATATAAATATATATGATTATAAATATATATAAATATATACAAATATATAAATATATATAAACATATGCAAATATATACAAATATAAATATATATAAATATATAAATATACATACATACACATAAATATATAAATACAAATTTGCATACATATAAATACATACAGATATAAATATATATAAATATACAAATATATATACATATATACAAATTTATATATATATATATAAATATATATATATATATATAACCCTAAAATGTTTAGGGTTTAGGGTTTGTATATTTTGGGTATAGCCTTTTAGGGAAATTACAAATTTATTAGGTTGGTTTAGGGTTTAGTGTTTAGGGTTTAGGGTTTACTTATATTAGGGTTTAGGGTTGTGGGTCTTGGGTTTACTGTTTTTAAGGTTTAGGGGTTTTAGGGTTTAGTGTTAGAAGATTAGGGTTTAGGGTTTTAGGGTTTAGGTTTTTTAGTTGGTTTAAGGTTTAGGGTTTTCTCATATTGGGGTTTTGGTTTTAGGGTTTAGTGTTTAAGGATTTAGGGTTTACTTATATTAGGGTTTAGGTTTTAGGGTCTTGGGTTTAGGGTTGTGGGTTTTGGGTTTAGTGTTTTTATGGGTTAGGGTTTTTAGGATTTAGTATTAGGAGATTACAGTTTAGGGTTTAGGGTTTTTAGTTGGTTTACGGTTTAGGATTTTATTATATTAGGGTTTAGGGTCTTTGGTTTAGCGTTTAGGATTTAGGGGTAACTGTCCAATCTTTTATAACATGTTTATAATTATTTACAAAATTTAATACTAAAAACAAACAACACTAAAACTAATTTAATACTAAACACCAAAACCATAAATCATAAACAAATTTACTACTACAATTATTTACAAAATTTGCATATATATTTACGGAGCCCCTTTTTGCAAATTTTAAAAAAATTTGCTTGGTTCCACACATCCAATGTGCGGAACCAGAGACAAAATTTTCATGTCTCTGGTTCCGCACATTGGATGTGCGGAACTAGAGACAATGAAATTTCATGTCTCTAGTTCCGCACATCTAATGTGCGGAACGGACTTGCAAAAAAAAAAAAAAATTCTATCTCTGCTTCCGCATATTCCATGTGCGGTATCGATAGATTCGGAAACGGAAAAAAAATAGCACCAAATGGCGGAGTTTTTTTGGAATCGTTAATATCTGTGTTGTTAAACTCGGACCGGACCGGCCGGTTCGACTGGTTGAATCGAACCGGGCATCGGTCCGAAGTCAACCATCAAAACGGAAAGTTAAAAACGGTCAAAGTCGGTCAAAACCCGGTTTGATTCCACCGATGAAGGTTAACCGGTTGGACCGGGTTTGACTTTTGACCAGTTTTTTTTTTTTTTTTTTTACCTTTAACCCATTTATATCCTTTCAAACTCACTTTTTAAGTTTTAGTAAATATGCTTTAACCTCTCATCATTTTAATAAAGTGTAAAATTAATCCAATACATTTTTTAAGTTACATTTCTATCTCTATATATATATTATATTCTTTAAGTCAATTTATTTATTAAATATAAAATTCTCTAATTTATATATAAAGTCATAAATTACCAATTTAAGAAAATTTTTTATATATATAAAGTTGAAAACTACCAATTTGAGGGAATTTTTATATATTATTTTTTAAGAAAATTTTTTTATATACTATTTTGATTGTATATTATTAATATATATATTTATGACGTCATCCGATTCGACCCCCGGTTGAATCCGGTCGGACCCATCGACCCCTGACCCCTGAGCTCGGCCGGTTCGATGCCCGGTCCGAGTCTGAAAACATAGGTTAATATTTTAAGAAATTTGCCCAACAAGATGTTCCCACCTAAGGAAGTTAGCGGTCAATGCCACGTTTTTTTTTTTTTCCCCCTTAGTGGTCAATGCCACGTTAGTAGCCTTGGGTCCAACATCACACATTGGCCGCACATGAACAGGGGTCATTTATATTTTGCTATAAGACAAAATCACGAGAAACCCAATTTTCTGCAGATTTGAGGATATGGAGACTGGAGACCAAGGCCAGGGTCCTTCTCTCACTGACTTTATTTATTTATTTATTTATTTATTTATATGGTGGGTTTGTGCTTTTATTTTGGACTTGATTTGGAGACTTGACATTGGACCTCGCTGCATTCTCTTGTACCCAAACATTTCATTAGTCAAATAAAAGGCCCAAGTACTTGTACTCAAGAGCAAGACAAACCCACTCCCACTCCCAGTTTTTGTCTTTTCTTTTTTATTTTAAGTAACATCGTATTTCCTTAAAAATAAAATGCCAAAACTAAGCTAAAGGAGGTAAGTTCAAAATAATGTTGCATTTAAAAATCTGGGTTCATGCAAAATCTATTAGCACACAAGTTTCAAATTAGAGTCGAATTCAATATCATACAAGGGGTTCTTCCACGAGTTACTAAGACATAAAGCCTTAGAGTTTGCAGATGGTCCAATGATCTAATAACCTTCCGTAAAGGGTAGCCTCCAAGATCCATTCAAAGTGTGTGGATGGGGCATAAAAATGGAGATAAAACTCAAAAAGTGAGATATTGATCGCAACTTCAACTAATCAAATCTGACTCTCGTATTAAAGCTCCGACATTGAAGCTTTTGCCAGTTTGACCTGTGCAGGTCTACCTAGCATTGGGCAGATCTTTATAATAATTTCTATTCTTTTATTGTTTTGATTCAGTTTCATCTCTTGTTTATTTTCTTCTATTAAAGCTGGTTAGTTTTTGCCTCTTTTTATGATAAATATTTTTATTTAATTTATCAATTATATTCTAAATCTATATTAGAAATTATGAATATGTTTCTCAATTTTATGGGTAAAGTTGGTTGGACTCTGGATCATTGAACATAACTGAGTATGGATTGGATTGAACGACTGATTCTAACATGGTTTAGAAATAATAAAGTAATTTTTTAGACATTGTTATAATTTACATGTCTATTTATGTAGGATAATATATTAAAGAAGTCTTTGGATTATTTGATATTGTATATATTTGTGCTCAAACTTAAAATTGTATTTTTCAATTGGATGACTAAGTTTTGATTTATAATACAAAATTAAGTCATTGTGATTGTCATAAATAATCGGTTATGGATAAATTTCTTAAAAGAAAATCATTATGATTTATAATACAAAATTAAGATCAAGTTGATAGTGGCGTGCAAAATATTTCAAACAAAAAGACAAAAGAGCTCTAGTTACTTACATTAAAAAAGATGTATTCAACAAATTGATAATTTTGTAACATCTTTGGAAAATGAGTACTCGTAGAGGACAATTATTTAATTGTTACTTACATAATGTTGATAGTTTTCACTTTTTTATTTTTATATTATAATTGTTTCTTTATAAAAATTTTACTATACTATCAAAAAAAAGTTTTATTATAATTGTTACTTTATAAAAATTTTACTATACTGTCAAAAAAATTTTATTGTACTAAAATTTGACCATACATTACCACTCATTGTAGAGTCTTGGCACTGCCCCTGTTTGTAGAAACTTTTATCATGCATGGGTTTATTCTCCCTCCAAACATGAAGCATAATGATGGCCAAGGAAAAACACAACCACATGTACATCTGATGCCATTTATTCACCCAAAAATATGGTGTTACTTTTAAAAGACAATTGCCAATAAAGTTTCTGCCCTTTGCCTTTTTTTTTTTTGGTGGTTTTGTTTGTTTTTGTTAAGTCCGAATTTAGTTATAGAGCAGTTTTTTAGAATACATTATCGATCAATTATATTTTTTAGAATACATTATCGATCAATTATATTTGAGCCCATCGTATTTTAATTTTAACAGTTATTTCTTTGAATTTATGTGTTTTCTTAATTGCATTAATATTGAATAATATTAGGAACATAATAAGTATCAAAATTACAAGTTTTGGTCCAATTACTCGCATGTTAAGAACTGTTTTCTAGTCAAATCAGCATCATCCCAAATACAAAAAGCAAAACCAGCAAGGTTCTGAATTAACCATCCTTTGGTGACTGATAGATTCAGGTGATGAAAGAATCAAATCTTCGAAGTTGTTAATTTTGATGCTCAAATTTGCTAAAGAAATATGAATATGTTAGTATCCAAAACTGACGAAGAGCAATATGGGAGCTTTTTCAAAGTTTTCCATTAGCCAAAAAATTGGCTGGGAAGCAAAGGAGAATCCCAGAAAAGCTGGGATAAATGTGTGGGACCCTTTCTTCCCGTTGTAGTACTAATCTTCATGGTACGATTGTATATGAAAGCGTCGTGAAAGTGTACATTAAGCCCCGGCTTGGTACATAGGAATGCTCAGAATGAAAAAACTTTTCTATTGAAAATGGGTGGAAGAAAAAAATTTATTATTCCAGTATTTGGTAGACAAGTCAGAATGGAATGTTTACTTAATTTTTAATATTTGGTATAATCAATATTTAGATGTCATGATTGAATCTATTAAATAGGAAATTGACTTAATTGCTCTAGATTAGTTTATAAGAAGTAATATGTGAGGGTCCAAAAATTTTCTTCTATAGTTATGCATTTATCTTGAAAAATCTAAGATGTAACATTTGCTTTATTATTGATTGATTTATGTGTTAATTATTTTCGTTATAATTCTAATGCACACATACACCTTAAACTATTATAGTATTAACTACAATAAGAATTAGTAGGGTAATGTTGTAACCACTATAATTGAAATTATTTTGTACAAAAAAAAAAAAGAAATTTGACAAATGTCATCATTTGTGACAAGTATTGGAATTTTCATTAAAAGACCAAGCTACCCTTCATGTTCCTTTAATTTACCATGCAACCAAAGAGATTTTAATAAAACCAATTTCTTTCAAGCAAATTTAGCCATTTTCTTTTGTTTTCTTGAAAGTTTAGTGAGAGAAGTAGAGAGAGAGGGTTGAGAGTGTGAGAGAGAGAGAGAGAATTGAGAGGAAAAACTTCATTCTTGCTTCAAATTTCTTTCAAAACTAGGAGAAAATCTAAGGATTTTGTGTTCATTTTGCTTAAAATAAAATAAACATAAAGGAAGGAAATTCTTGCTTGGAAGCTAAAGGAACCAAACCTACATCTAGCTTTCTTTCCTTGACGTGAAAATGAGGTAAACAAGCTTTAGAAACTCATTTTGAACTTTTATACTTTTGAAAATAGCATTGCATGTTAAGTTTAAACTTTAAATCTTAAGTTTTCTTAAAGAAAAGTTCTTGCTTTAGGTTGATTGTTGTTCAGAAATTTTATGTAAGCTGGCCGAATTACTATGAAGCTTATGCATCTTGATTTTGGTGAAATTTTGCTAGATGACTTATATTTTGATTATATATGAATGCATGTTAAATTTGAAATGAATTGCATGAGTTTTAGTTAAAGAAAGTTGCATTTCTTGGCTAGTGAAAATGATATATATCTACTTGGGATATGACTTGTTTTATAGCCTTAAGATTTGAAATTTAAGGTAGATTATAGGCTGAAAATATTTGTTACTTGCTTAAATCATGTCGTATTGTGTAGGATGCCTTTGAGTTAAGTAAGAAAATGAATAATTTTGGAGAAATTTTGATGAAATCATTAGTGAAATTTTGGTTTAGAATAAAAGAAGGAAAGCTGAATTTTCCAACCGTTGTCTCACAATTCTTGGCTGCAAATTTGCTATACTTTGATTAACATACGTTATATTACTTTGATCTAGACATGCATGTAATATTTCCCTTGAGTTGAGCAAGAAAAGTTAGTAATTTTGGGTGAAAATGTTAAGAATACAAATGGTGAAATTCTTCGCAACTTTGGAAAACAATTTAAGAACTGAGTTTGTCATAGCTTGTAATTTAAAAATTTTGGTGAATTTTGGATATATTATCACTGTAAATAGGTAGTAGCTTGTATGTCTTGAGTCGCATTTCAAATTCTTGGAATAAAAAATAAAGAAACACGAGAGTTTTGTTGAAGGTATGGGTTGGACTATTTAACCAAAAACTTGAGTATCGCTTAAACTTCTTGTGGTCGTGTTTAAGGGCTGAAAATTGAAACACATGTGAGAGTTTACTCTAAAACGAATAATCTTTGAGTTGAACTTTGGCCCGATAGAAAACTTAAGGGTTTGCGAGGGTTATGTGATAATTTCTAAGAACTTAATTAGTGAATAGATGAGTTTTGTCTTCGAAGAATCTGAATAGTTTTGATAATTATAATTGTCAGGAGTGGAAGGTGGACAGGAAAACAATTCAGAGATTGCGTTATAAAACTTCTGAAGGTAAGTGTTCCTTATATGCAATTTGTAATTTAATAGCTTCCATGACTTGATTGGTGAATAATTGTTCATTGAGAATGTTTAAATGAATTGTTGATTGTCTATTGTTATAAGCGAGTGTGTACTTTATCGCATTCGACCTAATTGAAATGAATGTGCATGATTGTAAGCCGAATGCATACTTTATCACATCTGTTGAATTGGGGCCCAAAACTCATTGTCGGTCGGCTTTGTCGATAGTTCTTGTGTAAATAATCGGTATACTCGAGTATTACCACCAAGTGAGGAGATCACCAAAAATGAAATGAAATGTACTGTCCAGTATTGTTTGTTATTTTGGAGAGTATAAGGAGTAGAATGGTGGAGTGTGCAGTGCCAGTGAAATGACTCATAGAGAAAACCGTATCCTTTGATTTGAATGACTTACTGCTTTAAAAATGTGAATGATATATCTTGAATGTGCAATAATTGTCGATTGTGTTAATTATTTGGAATCTCACTGAGCGTAAGCTCATTCTACTAGTATTTTTTTACTTACAAGGGTTGAGCACTAGGGCGTCAGGGGCGGTTAGAACAAGTTGAAACTTTTGTTCACTTGAAAGACTTTTAGTTGTATTATTGTTCTGACAAACAACTTATCTTTCGTATACTTTGGAATGTAATTTAAGTATGAATTGCAAAATTTGGATGAATTGAACCAAATGCTATTTGTTAATGTCTTTTGGTGATTGAGATATCTAGTGAGTCTTGGCTTGGTCCACTTAACCCTAGGGGATGCCCTAGGGGGTAGTGGATTCATCACATAATATGTCTTATTACTTGTTTATTTATTCTATAATAATATTTGTCAATTTATGTAAAATTTTGATATTTTTATTTCAAAAATAAATGAAGACTGATATCAAAATTCTTCAATTGTAATGCTTGACTCCATTTAATATATAGATTTTTAAATTAAAATTTTTTATTTACTAACAATATAATTAGCAACATAAAATATAAATTACACAAAGTTAAACAATTATAATTTATTCTTAATCTATTTTCTATTTTGATTAGAGCTATAAACGAGCCGAACTGAGTCGAGTTTTTCTTGTTTGAGCTCTATTCATTTGTTGTTTGAGACTGACTCGTGTTCGTTCATTAAGAATTTCGAACTAAAAAAACTGTTCAATTTCGACTCGTTAATTGAATTTCGAACTCAAACTCGAACTCAGCTCATTTAAGTTAAAACGAGTTGAGCTAGACGAGTCGAACCAAACAAATTCCAACTATTGATAGAAGCAAACAATCAGAGAAGATAGATAGAAACTGCTTCTATGATAGAAATTGAGAATAAAACTAACCCTACTCATTGAAAAGACTATTTTACCCTGCTCACGAACATTAACGAGGGTTTGCGAAAAAAGCTCGAGCTTGTTTGCAGATTTTATGTTTGAGTTTGCCTCATTTAATTTCTCGAACGAACTT
Source organism: Gardenia jasminoides (assembly GCA_013103745.1). NCBI lineage: Eukaryota > Viridiplantae > Streptophyta > Magnoliopsida > Gentianales > Rubiaceae > Gardenia > Gardenia jasminoides. The sequence continues at coordinate 37,213,487 of CM023098.1, forward strand.
CTATCGAGATCGAACGAAATTAAATGAGCCGAGCTCGTGAACAGTTTATTCTATTTGCAGCTCTAATTTTGATAAGATTCAAAAAAATTCTTACATAATTATTCAAAAGTCAAAGGATAAAATATGTTAAAACATTTGTTTCCTAGTTTAAATGAAAAAATTATTCCAAATAAAAGAAAAATAAATTATTGTGAAAACTTATATTCAAATATTAATTGAGCTTACAAATAGGTTAAGATATCATGATACAGTATAAAGATTTATAAGGACAAATTTAAGATTCTAATATTTAGACGTTCTAAAATGAAAGTGGAAAGAACTTTCCGTAAGTTTGTTTAAGGAATGAGATTTTAGGAAAAAGTTGGAATAAGCATTTTAAGGGGAAATTGCTTTCCTGTTTAAATGAACCATACCACACCCTGAAATGGAATTGACAAGTGGGAAAGACATTTCATTTCCAGACTTTTCCTATGCACCAAACGACGGATAAATAGTATTCCATCAACTCTGCAGGTGACATTTGCGGCATTGAATAAGATTTAAGTAAAAGACATTACTCTACCTATAAACCATTGGGGATTGGACTTTGGTCCATGGTGAGAGAGAACCTCTTAGAATCCTCCTATATAATAGGTCGGAGGACCAATCCCGTCTAGTGCATTATAAGGAAGTATTAACTTAAAAAATCTAGTAGGTGCAATAGTATACTTATAGTCCCCAACTTCTATACAAACCCAAATTTCTTCGAGAACATTCCAAAAAAATACCTAAAGGGTGCAGTAATGCACTAGTAGTCCCCAAGTCCATCCCCATAGTCTAAGATTAGTGTAGATTGTTGCCATTTGGAAAAAAAATAAAGAAAAAGAAAAAGAAATACTACAAAGCATGGAGAGATTATTCAATTGCCAAATTCAAGATTGAAATTTATTTATCCATTGTGGTACCTTTCATGTTCAATGATGGTATACTTTTTCTATTTAGTAATACAAAATTGTGTTCTTGAATGTACATTCACTATTACTGAGTAAAAAGTTCAAATCATTTTCACGTAATAAATCCTACATTAACAGACAGTACAATTATGGTATATTTATGGTTGAACATGACTTTTTGAGGGCATATTTTATTTTTATCAAATAAAAAATTTCAGGTCATTTTTCAGTAGTCATTTTAGTGATAGTTTAATAAATAAAACATTATTCCATATAGCACCTTGAATATTATGCCAATACTCTTGTGCTATGAAAATACAAAATGGTTTCATAAAATATTACTAAAATTATAAAAATCTTAATTTTTAAAATTTCATTTGCTATGAAAGAAAAATAACTGAAAAAATATAACTTAGACCACCTTTTTTTAGACCAGCAGTAAAGAATTCTTCATGAATTCCGAATTAAGAACCACATATTAATAGACAACTTTTTTTTTAGATCACGCATTACTAGTATAAATAATATAATTTTCCAATGCTTTTCTTTGATGAGTTTCACTAGCAGTGGTGGTGCTGGGTGAGGGTAGCAAGCCCCACCATCGCTTCTAGTGGCTTTATCACTTTCCCGTTAATTTACTTTTTCTTTTGGGACCTTGGTGATTATTTAAATGCCTGTTTGATGAGGGGTAATTTTGTCAATGGATGAATGTGCAACTCACATGTTGAACCGTTAGTTTAGCTAACAGTAGTGTCCATCAATCTTTTTTTGTCAAACGTACAGTAGGGCGTCCATCAAAAGGGTGTAAATTGCCTATTAACGTACAGTAGGGTGTAAAATGCAATTGAAGTAAAAGTTTGTATAGGTTTTCTGCAATTAACCCATTAAAGAATCTCCCTAAAGTACGTATAGACGACTGCTAGCCTTTTGTACCATCAAAACCATGTGAACCCCTAGACTTTTTCGAACTTGTTGAACTATTTGGACCACCTCACATTAGCTGTGCTCTCTTGGCTCTTGCTTTTGCTTTTGCTTTTGCTTTTGCTTTCACCGTGACACGATTCGCATGTTTCGCTAGCGGCTGCGCTCGTTGCACGATCGTGCTCATTCGTTGCATGATCGGCCCAACATGCACTACTACTTATAAGAGATGTAAGGAAAATATTAGGACCAGTAGGTAAAATGCATCCTTTTAGAACTTGTAAGAATAAGGTCATATGAGCCATGAGCAATGAGCAATGTCTAGGTGCTCTTGTAGAGTGTTAGTATATTTATTTTAGTGTCGAGAAGTGTGTGAATAAGTCTAAGGCACACCGGAACATTCGAGGCCGTTCTAAACCATTCTTGAAACTTGCAAGTGGAAAGGAGTCTTTTCAAATTTTTTAGAAACTAAGTGTCGATACAAGTTGTATAGAGGTTTGTAGGACCTCATGGGTTGCCTATAAATAAGCCTAAATCCCCACCATTTGTAATCATTCTAACCGTTGTGTAGTGAAGTGTTCAAGAAATATTAGAAGCTTTCTTAGCCTGTCAATCGTTTCTTTCTTTGCTTTCCTACTTAGCTTCCGCACAAATCCGCACAACTAGAGATTAAGGCTAAATTAGCTATCTTTCATTGCCGAAGTCTTGAGCATCGTTAGGCCGCACGGCAAGTCTGCTTATAGTAGAATAAGCAGCCCATGATAGCTATACCCTCTTGGCCCTTGGCTGCTATGCCATTTTGCTTATTCTTCGTGCAAGTCCTTTTTCTCTTGTGATCCATTGAGTTTAAGTAGTGAAGTCTTCCACTGTGTACAGTTAGCCTCTTGAACCATTAGAATTGTTTGAAGGCTCTGAACTTGTTGGACCTATTGAACTGCCCGGACCACTTCATATCAACTATTATGAGGTATTAATTACAACCCATCTACATTGGTTCCTCCAACCCCTTCTATTAATAAATGGAATTGAATATGCAATAGATTTTGAATGGATTTAAATGGTTGATTCAATTAGACCTATTTAATTGGTAGATAGTGGTTGACTTGTCTTATGCATGTATATCTATTTAGAAATTATTAAACATTCAAATTCAACTTTTTATAGGTATTAGAAGGGTAAATTTGAATCTCTTACTAATCTAATCACAATAAAATGTTATTATTTTTGTCAAACAACATGCCAAAAAATAAAAAAGGCAGAGTTTCAAGCAGGTCCTATACCCATTTATTTAAATGGATATTGATGGATTGGTTCATTTATATTCATTACCTAATTATGACCGCCCAAACCACTTTGAGTAACCCATTTTGACACCTATAGCTGTAGCCTCTTGGCTCTTATTTTTGCTTGCTTCCATGATATTTTGCTTATTATCTGTTCTATAGATTGGCCTCTGATAAGTAAAGTTAATTGTATGTGCAAAGAAAAAAGATAATAATGCCCTCATTATAAGGATATTGTCATAACCTTTTTTCATTTTTTTTCTTTCTTCTTCTTCTCCTTTTCTTTATTATCTTCACATCTTTTTTCCTCATCTTTTATTCCTAATTCTAAATACAACCTTCAATAATAATGCGTTCAGAAAGTTTACTTTTATGGTCAAATAATTTTCTTACTAAAAATGTTTGGTTATTATTAGTTATTCCAAGATATTAAGTAGCATTTATTAACAAATTCAAGCACTTTCTATTGATATCAATTACTTATTATTCATCAATTTTTATTAAAAATGGAAATTACGTAAAATGTTCTTACTAAACATACCCTTTTTCATTTAACAATAATTAAACATATTGTACAACAAAACATCACAAAATATATATTTAACCCTCACAAGAAATTATTAATAAGCATAAAGAAGAAATGAAGAAGAAAAAAACAAGGATAAAATTTATATCTAATTTTGACCTTAAGGAGAAAGTGCTAGTCAAATTATCAGGTAATTGAATTATCTTTTATAAACATACATTACTATTTGATTTCTCAGAATGGTTTAGGATAACTACATTTTTTATAAGAAAATAACAATAAATGTTGAACCAGAAAGAGAAATTGACCGGCACATTTTCATCAAGACTTATATATTTTAATGCAAATGAAAAATGAAAAAGGAACATAAATAAATAAATAAATAAGAAGAAAAAGAAAATAAAATGACAAATTTCCTATATATAGGCATAATTGTCTTTTCTGACTCATACATATACTTGACTTTTAGTCATTCTAGAGCAATTCGTACTTTTTATGATTATAGGGGATGATTTGCTACTCATCCCCAATATTAATTCGTACTTTTTATGATTATAGGGGATGATTTGCTACTCGATCCCTAATATTACAGGGGCAATATGTGATAAATCTTGAAAATATTTTTAAATTTTTTTTAGTAGGAAGGGGTTGCGATTTAAAAAGGGGAGAAGGCACGAGGGCTTGGAGATTAAGCCTTGAAAATATGTTCATGGAAGTGCGTATGAATGAAGCCCTTTCTTTCGATTTTTCTTGTTAGTCTTCATCGTAAAAGTAAACTAAAGCGTTCGGGAAATTGTTCATCAATCATGGACAACAACTTTGCAAGTGCCACATGAAGCATCAACTTTGTTCCTCGACCTCATTCCGCACATTCCCACCATATAAGCATCCAAAAATAAAAAGCACACTTTGACCACTTTTTATCGGCTGTCATGAAGTGTTAGATCCGTGGGAACTCTTAGACCTTTTCGAACCGTTTGAACTGTTTCCCTTTGGGCTTGGCGTTGTTTGCTTCCTGGTTGTTTTGCTTGTTCTTCTTCCTATCCGTACTTTTTCTCTTGCCGTCCATCGACTTTGAACTTTGAAGCCTTAGAGTGTTTATATGTTGCATAGTTTCCTATACAAAAGATAAAATAGATTGAGTAGTGAGAAACTGAGAATCGGGGATCAGGATCAATGCGGAAGATTAGGAAAATAATAGTATATATTTTTAAATAATATTTAAAGAAGAAAAAATATTTGATAATATTTAAATATATTATATAACAGAATAATAGTACATATATTTAAACCTTAAAAGAAATTATGAATAAGGATAAAGATAAAAAAAAAGAAAGATAAAATTAAAATATTCATATTATATATGTAATAATTTTGATGCTTAATGAGAATCTATTAGCAAAATTACCAAGTACTTGAATTCTCTTTAATAAATGCACACTACTATTCAATTTCTCACGATGGTTCGAGATAACTAGCTTTTTAATAAGAAAGTAACAATAAATGTTTAATCATAAAAATAAATTGACTAGCCCATCTTTATTGAGATTTATATATCGTAATGCAAATAGAGGAGGAAAAAATAATTTAAATAAATAAAGAAGGAAGAAGAAAAAGAAAAGAAAATGTGTCATTAATTTCATCTATATGGGCATAATTGTCTTTCCGTACTCATATGTGCTTGACTTTTAGTTATTAGGAAGCAATTTGTACATTTCGTGATCACAGGGAATGATTTGCCACTCGTCCCGATCACAAGCGTCAATATGTGATTGAGCCTTGAACATATGCATGTATAAATTATGAAAGCATAGAGAAATATGGGGCCCTGATTAGGTGAAAGAGGTTGCTCCCACAAAAATAAAAAATGAACAACCTTTACCCATAAACTACAGATAAATAACTTCAAGAAGTGTTAGAACCGCGTGAACCATTTGACCTTCTGAACCTATTGAACTGTCTGGACCCTCTGGTCCTGCTGTTGTTTGCTTCCTTCTCGCTGATGCTTCTGCCTTGTCAGTCCATTCTTTATCGTCATCCATTGACTTTGAACTCTGAAAGCCTTCATGTGTATTATATATATATATCGCTGATGCTTCTGCATGTCAGTCCATTCTTTTATCGTCATACACTCTGAAAGTCTTCAAGTGTATTTTATATATATAATATATATGCATAGTTTCCTATGTGGAAAGATAAAATAGAGCGAGTAGTGAGAAACTAAGAATCGATCCAGAAGATTAGCAATTTTCTCCTCTGTAAATTAATGGAAATGGAAGCTCAAACTCCTCTCTCTCCCCCTTCCTGTACGTTAGGTTTGGGGCCCTGTGAACTGTCATACTCCTTCCATGGTAACCATTGGGTTTTCTGGAGCACATGCGGCACTGATGGAGTACCCTGCGTCCGGTCTCATCTCGGCGCCAGTAAGTATCGACCTAGTTCTTTCAATAATCTCATAGAATATTGTTGGACTATTTACCACAATTAAATTTGTCATAGCCATAATTCTGACTCTGATAAACTCCGGGGGAATAATTTGGAACAATTTTCGAACAGGAAAAAAAAAAAATTCTAGTAACTATTAGTTTGATGACAAAAATGAAACTATTATATGGCTGTTAGAATGATACAAACAAAGGCTTGGGCCATCCAATTGGAAGGTACTTGGGGGCGGCGCTTAAAGCTTTTTTCAATTAATTTCTTTGGGAAAATTATACTTGAGATTTGTAGAGTCAGGTTGGAAGGCTGTGAATTTAGTTCTCTCAAGGCATAATTTGACTTTTTCTAAACTTCAATGTGCTTCATTTATAGTACTTGTATACGTAACTCCTCTTCTTCTTCTTCTTCTTCTTCTTTTGTGAAAACACGGGCCAATCACTACTCTGTGATTCATAAATAAATAAATAATGACACAATTAAGTAACATTTTTTTTTTATAACTACTGTTTTTCCTATTGCAGCTGCTGACGGTACCTTGATTAAGAACAAGATCAAATTTTGCCTACAGCTTCTTAGAGAACCATATTGGGTGCCGTTTATAGTTCAGTTTTGGGGTTTAGAGAACAAAATGTATTTGACAGCTTGTGACCAGCCTTTTGCTCTCCGGTACGACTATTACAGTCCAGGCCGCGCCCTGCGACTATGTGAATATAGGAAGCAGTGTTTGAAATACTTAATATCGACGGCGGATGATGATGATGAGATTAGCATCGACGGAGCACAGCAGCTAATCGGTGGTCCTCTTGGTCGGGTGTTCCGCAGTGGATTGCCTGAATATGCGCCTGATGTTAGTGATTACACCAGTACAGAGTATCCTCTCCGTGATTATGCGGTCGGCCGTGTTGGGGGATACTGGGCGCTGCCAGTCTATCATGATCCTACTCAGCACCTCCCCAGTGGTGTACTGGAAATTGCATCATCAGAGCCCGATCATCTTACCATGGTTCGAAATGCGATTGTGGAGATGCTTCGGGTATGACTTTTCTCTTTATTAAGTTGTTTAATTAACTACTTCCCTATTCTTCACAAGAACCTGGGCGGTGGTGGTGTCGTTTATGATTTAAGAGTTGTAATTAGTGTGTACTTCTTATAAATAAATTAGATAGTATATAAAATGCGTCCAAGCCTCTTTATATAAAAGAGGAACTTAATTAGAAGACAAGACCCGGACTCTAAATTAGTATTTGTTATAGAAAAGCTAACTTGACTCTAATTCATCATTAATTTGGTTGGTGTTTCCCTTTCCGAAAATTGCTCCACCACCGACCATAACTTTGATAATAGCTACAGATATGTCTCACTGTTTTATGGTCACTTCAAAGCATATTTATTGTAGAGACTAGTTTAAGGAATAACTGATTAGTTCATTATTTGTAATGGGTAATGGATTCAGTGGGGTGGGTAAATTATGAGATTAACTAATCATTGGTATATTTAAAATAACAATGAAAGAGATAAATAATAACACCGTAATGTAATGGGTCTTGCATTATGTAGTGTAAGATATGTGGTTGTATAACATTAATGAGTTGAGTTTTTAGAGAAATCAAGACCGAACAAAATTTGGAGCTCAATAAGAATTTCGTGCTAAATCTGGCTTGAATAGGAGATGCTTGACATTAAATTTGTGTATTTCCACATCATTTACAGACCTGGGAATAAATTGTGTGTTTTCTAAAGGTCATGGATTTCCTGTTGTCAGATTTTATAGATTAATCTAATGAAAGGTCTCTTTTGCAATATTAATCTTCTCTTTCTAATACTTTTTAAGCAAAAGAAGTTGATTCTGAAAAATCTGTGGGGTTTGAAGGAGGTTTTGACTTCTTAGTACTTCTATACCAAAGTTACTTGAGCAAGCATACAAAGAGCTTATCTTACCTAATCTTTTTTTTTTTTTTTTTCTGTTGGGTGCAAATCCTTTGTTGTCAAACAGCTTTTAAAAGCCAAAGCAAACACTTTGAAACTTGTAAATAATGTGTTTGCTAGGCTGCACTACGGGAGGCGAATCTGACAACTCCTGGTGTAAGCTGGGCAGAAGTAAGTTCATGTGAGTGCCGGAAGTTTTTTTTTTTTTTTTCTTCATTTTCCTTCTATGCTGCATAATCTTGGCTGAAGCTTCAGGCTATTCATTCCATACTAACACTTTTAAGCCGAAGATCTACAGGTCAAGGTGGAGAAATTTCTGAAGTTGGCAAAGCATTGAACGAGATGAGGGCAATACATGGACTGCATGATACTGAAATTTGGACTACTTCTGGAGAAATAATAAGTTCTCATTATGGCAAAGATTTTATTCGGAAGGGACAAGGGGTAGTTGGAAAAGCATTTTCATCCAAAAGTGCATGTTTTTGTAGGGATATAAGACAGCTAAGCATAACAGAGTACCCGTTGGTACTCAGTGCACGTTACAACGGGTACTCGGCTTGTTTTGCAGTTTGTTTGCAGAGCTCTCGCTCGAACAATTGCATCTACATATTGGAATTCTTTTTACCTACCAATGAAAACGACCTTGGGGATCCTGGGACATTGCTGCGCATGCTAATGGAAACATTGAAACAACGTCTCCAAAGTTCTTTTAAGATTGCTTCAGGGCAAGAATTGGGCCAGAAATTGTCCGCTGAGGTTATAAAGGTCTCTCCACAGGATGAATTTATTGATTCTTTTGAAATCTGCAGTACTACTGGTATTGAATCTACACCTAGGCCTGGAGAAGCAATGATGCAACCTGATTTCTCATCTCAACAAGTTGATGCTGCAAATGGTTCTATGAATTATATCCATGAACAGGACAATGGAAGTGTCGGATCTCCACCTAGGCTTGCAAATACACAAGGAGGAGAAGGAACGACACAAGTTGATTTCTCACCTCAGCAAGCTGATACTGCAAATGCTTATATAAATGGTGTCCCTGGACAGCAGAGTGGGATTGTTGGATCTACACCTAGATCAGAGGGTGTGCGGGGCTTTGTCAACATATCAAGTCAAGGATCAATAATAGTACAATTCGATGCATCAAATCTTGCAAGAGTTGATGCTGCAAACAATTCTATCAATAGTCTTTATGAACAACAAACTGGAATTGTTGGAAGCTCACCTAGACGGGAGATCGTGGAGAACATAGAAAACATAGCGCATGATGAACCAAGTACGGAAATCAATGTGGCAAATCCTGAAAGAGGTGGTGCTAGTATAGAACAGAGTGGGAATGAATTGATTAATATCAAAAAGCGAAAGTCAAATTGTACTTTAAAAAGCGACCTTGAAATTACTCGTGAGGTTCTTGAACAAAATTCTGGGAGGAATCTTGACAATGCTGCACAAGTCCTTGGAGGTAATTCTTAACCGTACCTATTCTCTAGATTAGAATTAGATTCAACTTGGTTAATTTGTGTTGATTTGCTTCTTCTCTTTATCTGTTTTGGAACATACAAGTTGTAAAGGCACCTTTCTTTCTGATATTTGCAGTCAGTCGATCTACATTGAAACGTATATGTAGGGAGTACGGGATTCGCAGATGGCCACCTCGTCGCCCAAGAAAGGTGAATCAAGTCTTTGCTGCAAAAGGAGTTGTTCAACCTTCTACTGAAAATATTGAAGAACACCACCGGCCAGATACAACAAGGGCAGAAGATGATTGCAGCATTTGTGTGAAGGCAAAATATCAAGGGTATACCATGAAGTTCAGACTTCCATTGTCAGCCCGTAAATTGAATTTAGAGGAGAAGGTTGCACAACGATTGAATCTGTCGATTGGAAGTTTTAAAATTGAATATCAGGATGAAGAGAATGAATGGATTTGGATAGCCTGTGATGAAGATTTAAGTACCTCTATGAGCACATTAAAGTCACTAGGTAGGACAACAATCGAAATGAAGGTCAAAAAATCGAAATGAATCTATTAAGTAGCCGCATTTTTTGATTCAATGACTAGATAAATGTGGTAGATAAACAAGATGATTTTATCTCCCACATTTCAATGATGTCAGTGCGTTGTGTCCATTTTATAGCACCTCTGGTACTTTTGGAAAAACAAGACATTTTCAATTAAAAATGTTTCAAATGAAAAAAAAACTGGACTGAAGTTAAATGATTGTCCTCAATAAGAAAATCCTTGCCAAGGTGTGGCAACTAATTATTATTATTATTTCACTTTCTTCAATTGGGCTAGATGATGTTTATTCTTTGCTCATTAGTCAACTATACCATTATATTTGGATAGTAGTTGCCGCATGTTCCTGAACTAATTAAATTTCAATTTTTTTCTTATATAATTAAACGTAATGATATTCTTTTGTTCTATTGTAAAATTGAGAAAAACTAAAGCAAATGATTTCTTGAATAGATAATGAATGTCAATAGTCACCTGCATCAAATTCTTGACTCTGCCACTGACCATAAACACCGCCGAAGTTTGTCCTTAAAAGATAGTTACTGGAAGTTCAGATCAGCTAATTCGGCTGACTATCTTGCACTTTTCGATTTCACTGGAAATGTCAAACAAGTTGAGTGTTGATGCTGTGAGTATTCACTCTATATCACAGAAACAATAGAAGCAATGGCTCAGTCTGTCCTAAAAGACGGGCCCCAGCACATTCATCACCAACAGAATTGCCTTGGTAGACTAGGATTCAAAGTGTTAGAACCCAAGCAAGCAGCAGGCGAGAACAAAACAAGCCGCCCTGCAATCTTGAGACTTGTTGCAGGTGGGATTGGTGATCACGATCATTTTGCAATATTTAAAATGATGAGAAAAATCAGTTTCTTTCTTTTTTTTGACCTTTCCAACCAATCCAGATTTTTCCCTTGCGTTAGTCACATTTGTAGTATGTGATGTTTAGAATTTGTGATTTGTGGAAATTACTTAAAATTCGTAAATGCATATTGTTGGGGCGAGTCCAAACTGGAGAGATCAATCGATTTTTAAGAATTATAGTAGCTAAAAAAATCTAGCAGAAAATTAATGGAGAGTTGGGAGCTCTGTGAAGGTTATACATATATATCAAAACAAGAGGGACCAATAATGATATCGATGTATACTTTTTTCATATTAATTTAACACATTACTATTTGATTTCAAGAGGATCAAAGTTAGTTGATTTTAATTTCACAGAGTATGCAGTACTTTGGACATTTAGCCAAGGCAATATGATTTACAAGGTTATTAGCTCAATATTTTAAATACAATATGCAGTAATATTTTGAAATGATAATAATGTCTTCAAGTTGAGATATTTTCAATTTGGTGGCTAAATCAATTTTTTTTTTTTTGCATATTTTAAACCAAGCATATTTAAAGTTTATTAGTTTTAGAAGTTGATTTATTATTTTGGTAAGTAGGTTAGAATTGGGCATCAAAGTCTATTTACAAAATAGGGTTAAGTCATGTTTTGGTATCATAATTAGAGTAGGATTCGTAGTTATGTTTCTTTATTTAAGGACCTGAAAAGATAAGTTTCTTGGAATAAATTTCTTTATTCGTAAGATTTTAATATTACTTCCGTTGCATGTTTTTTTGTGCTAACAAGTGATATCAAAGCTCTAGATTCAAGAGTTTGATCATGGGGTATGTGCGGTGTTTGGATAGTTCAGAAATTTTGTAATAGATAAACCTATACCACAGAACGGTTCGGAGGTTATGATAGAGTATTCGTATTGAAGGATTAGACCACAAGGGTTGGTCTAGAGTATTCATTGTTGATTAGAATTAGAGAAAAAGTGACATTAATTGGATAGAGGTCTAAAACAAAAGATTCTATCAAAATTGTTGGTGGTATGCAGTGATCGGAAAAAGATCTTGCCAAATTGTTGATTATTTTTAGTGAAGTTTGATCAAGTCTGAAGTAAGGGAGGTCAAACAAGCAGGGACGAAAAAAAAACTATTTCTGAAGGTACGTAAATTATTTTGAGTTGCCATGAAGAGAGACCTTGTTAATGGTGAAAATTATTGCCATAAAAAGATTATGATAGGCACGTTTTTTAGTTGAAGATCTTGTGGATTATCATTATTCAAGAAAATATGGCGACTCTGATTGCGAATGGATCAATATGGATGACTTTTTTGATCGAGGAGAATTAGCAATAAAATTGCTTCCAAAATATAAGTTTCGTCTACCTCAACGAGTGAAGAAGAAATTGAAGTTTTGATGCAAATTGGAGTTGCATGTCAGTTATACTGCTGCAGAGGCTGCACAGACGATTCAAACTTGTGATGGCATTAGAGATGATGAGATCAATAGCTTGGTTTAAGGTAGTGTTTTTAAAGCCGGACTGGTGACTGAATCGATCAGGCTACCGGTTCCCGGTTTAATAGTTCAATGATTCAACTTTTTTTAAATAATTTGTTTTTAAAAATTTGCAATCTCCATCACCATTGACACACTTGGGCATAAAATGATCTCAGATCCCATCTTTTGTTCACCACTAATGATATTTTCCAAATCTTTTGAGAGGAAAAAAAAGTTTAAATCCAACAATTCTGAATACATCAATCCAAGAGTACTTTGTCTTGAAGTGCCCTATAAAATTTTCTTAATAACATGAAAATTCAACAACAATTTTCTGAAAATTGATAAATGTAATTTCTTTCCAGACAAAAAAAAAAAAGCAAGGCTGAAAAAATTCGGAATAGAAGAGATACATCTTCAACCGAAAATTGGAAAAAAAAAAAAGAAAAGAAAAACAACATCAATAAATGAAACGAATTCAAAGTTTCAAATTAAGAAAAAATCCACATACAAAAAATAAATAAAGGGAAGAACACTTGTGCAGATTAAGATAAAGTTGTGGAAGAAAACTTCAAGAGATTAAACTAAACACATGGAGATTTAAGAAAGGGCGAGAGAGAGAGAGAAGGGTGGAGGAGGTGGATAGAAGAAGAGGGAAGAGTAGAATTTGTACAAGAAATTTATTTTGATAACCCTAAAAACTAGTGATTAAAAGAGGAGTGATGGACGTAAAATTGGAAAGGGTGCAAGATTGAAGTCTCTGACGGTGGAATTTAGTAACCCTAAAAACTAGTGATTAGAAAAGGAATGATAGAGGTAAAATTGGAAAGGGTGCAAGATTGAAGTCTCTGAAGGTGGAATATAGTGACCCTAAAAACTAGTGATTAGAAAAGGAATGATAGAGGTAAAATTAGAAATGGAGAGAGGCATCAATGGGTAAGAGTGGTAGAATTTGTTTAAAAGATGGAAAGAGAGGATGTGTTTGCTTAGGAAATGGAAGTTTCCATTTTTATTTTACTTTTCATTAGTCTTATAAACTTTTGAGCTCATCTAATTTCAAAAATATTTCTTGGTGTGGTGGTTAGTACACTTGTGCCGTATACATGAGGTTTCAAGATCAAATCTCACTACCACCAAGTTTAATCTTTTCATAGAACTTCAAAAAATGAAAAAAAGCTAAAAATGCGATCTGCACGGTTCGACCAGTCTTTGATGGGTTTTGACCACTTCCCAACTCTTATACAGAATCGGACCAGTGGCATGGCAGGTTCGCGACTCGATCCAGTCCAGTTCTAAAAACACTGGTTTAAGGGAGGCATAGTTGGCATATTTTACACATATTTAGAAGTTTATTAGTTTTAAAAATTGATTTATTATTTGATAAGTAGGTCAGAATTGAGCATCAACATCAATTTATAAAATAGGGTTGAGTCATATTTTGATATCATAATTAGAGCAGGTTGAGTAATTATATTTCTTTATTTAAGAATCTGAAGTCCTACACTTATAGTTGAGGAAGATAAGTTTCTTGAAATAATTTTCTTTTATTCTCTTGTGTCTTTCTTATTCGTAAGATTTTAGTATTACTTTCGCTATGTATTTTTTTGTACTAACAAAATTGAATACCAAGCCAAAAAAAAAAAAAAAATCATCAACTTAAGGTTTATGGATAGGGAGGAATGGGTCGGAAGATGGGGCAAGGGCAGGGGTTTTTCTACATCGCCTTAAAAATGGGCCTTGGGGGAGGCGAGCATACCCCTACTTGTTCCCTATATAAATAGATTAAATATGAAAAAATTAATTAAATGTGCGCGCGCGCACACACTATAACCTAATTAGTAATAGATAGAGAGAGCACAATATGCAGTCCTAGCCGCAAATTCTCCTTTTTTTTGGTAAGGTAAAGTTCAGGTGGGTTCGACTCCGATCACCACCACGGGTCAGGGCAGGTCTCAGGAACCATAGGTCGTTTATAGAGTTACTTACAGATCACCCGCTAACACAGCCCTCACATCGGCAGTGGGATTCAAACACACCCGCTAACACAGCCCTCACATCGGCAGTGGGATTCAAACACACGACCTTTTATGAAGAAGTGGTCCGTCATTACCAACTGAGCCAACTTGTATTGGTAGCCGCAAATTCTCAGCTCTCAGCTCTCAGGTCCTCAATCCTCACGCCGTTGCGACTCAAGCCAAGGGCCAGAGATCCATTCCGCCACCTAATTCCTCTCAGCCTCTGCCTTCACCACCATTCTCCACCGACTACCGTCAACTTGTTCCAACTAATCTCTCCCTTCCTTGGTCTTTAATTCGTCAGTCTTTTTCAGTTCGACTAGACCTCTAGTCCGCTCTGCTGACATCGTCAGTCAGACTCGGACTCGGATAGCATCGTTGCACATTCTCCATCACCACTGAAAATTGAAAAAAGATCAATTCCATTCTTGCCTTCTTTCAAGATAGGTCATCTTGTTTTTGGCCCTTCCATTTTTTCTAAAACATATCCACCTTTCTTTCTTTCTCTTTCTTTATGTATAATTTATGTCATGCATGATTTTTTTTTTTAATCTTTCAAATCAATGTATATTTTGGTGAGTTAATTACTGGCTTTACTATTTAATGTTACATATTTAGTAATCAAGTTCATATATTATTATTCTTTGCCTTCCAATTTGTAAAGCCTGGTAGTTGACTTAACGGAATTTAACTTTGATTTTTGGGAAGAACCAATAATCATAGTAAGT
This sequence comes from Gardenia jasminoides, assembly GCA_013103745.1. Taxonomy (NCBI): domain Eukaryota; kingdom Viridiplantae; phylum Streptophyta; class Magnoliopsida; order Gentianales; family Rubiaceae; genus Gardenia; species Gardenia jasminoides. The sequence goes on from CM023098.1 coordinate 37,228,615, forward strand.
TAGTTTGCGGACTTGACTATGTTAAAAAGCTTTTTTATGCTATGTTATTGCAAGTCATCATTGATAAAGCTAGTCTGTAGACTTGACTATGTTGACTATCCAAAGCTTTATGCAGAAAATATCATTGGGGTATCCTGTCGTTTTCTTCCCTCATGGGCACCTGCAAGGGAAGCGGGGCGCGGGGAAATTTTTTGGGCAACGGGGACGAGGACCCGCTCCCACCCAAACCCACCCCTCCGGCTTAATAATCCTTTTCAAAGGAACCTTAAGGGTATACTCGTTAGTGTGTATTTGGTAAGCGGCAAGTTTTGGGATTTATAGTCAGAAAGGTTAGGTTCTAGAAACGAGCTCAAGTGAGTTATTGGTAGTCAGGTCTGTACAAGAGGGAGAAGTGAAAATAACGAAAATATAGGAAGATATGAAAAAATAATAATAAGTCTGGATAAAAAAACTGAAAGGCAAAAGCAAAAGATTAAGTAAACCAATACTTGTTGCCATCGAGTTGCAGTTCTTTATGCAATTGTCTCACAACAAGAACAAGAACAACAACAACAACAACAACAAAGAGCTGAGATTGAAGTATCTGGAAAATGTAGGCTCAAACTGTGAACTTTTACATTTAAGTTTTCAGAACCCTTTTTCCTTTTTAGTTTTGTCCCGAAGGACCCTGATTCCGCTGGTTAAGATTGCCTCCAAATATTAAGATTGTGGAAAAGTGAAGATAAACAGGTAAAGTGTATAAGTAATAGCAAAGGAACAAATATAATTGTAAGCATTTATAAGGTTAATCAGATTTGCTTAAACATTGTCACTTGGCTTTCGAAAAATCCTTTTTTATATAAGAGTATTAAAATTTTAAATTTTGATTACAAAACAAGTTTGAAAACTGGAATAATCGATTAATAGGTCCAATTTGGCGTCCTTATGCACTTGCCACGTATGGAGTACATCATATTTACAGAGATTTTGACCATTTTGCATCCCTAAATATGTATAGAGTACTAATTATCTCATTAAATGGCTTATATCAAGGTAAAATATACGACAATAACTTGTACTTGGCAGAAAAGGGCGATCAACAATAACAGAATACTGGCAGACTACAAGTTAAGGGGGTAAAAATGGTCATGTATTAATTATCACCACAGCTTTGCATTGATTTTCATTCTATTCCCAGGTCTTGCAAGTTATAGATTGTGGAAGGCCATGCTTATACGCCATTGAAAATGATGTGGGCAAAGCATATGCAGAATTACTTGTCTAGAGGAATGAGAGGTCTATGCACGTTTTTGTCCTGGTGTGTGTGAGTGTGTGTGTCTATATATGTATATGTATATGTATAGGTATATGTGTGTGCGTGTGTGTTCAAAAGTCACTCATGGAAGACCAAAAATCGTGCATGGAACAAATAAAAGAGAATGTGCAAGAAATTAGAGCATCTGCTACATATTAGTCTCAAGGCAAATTTATAAGAAAAAAAATGGAATTTAATCAACAAATTAGTTGTTTTGGGTCCCAAAGCCCCAAGGCAAAGTCTATCACGCTAAACACAAGACGAACCAACTTTTATGGTTATTGCTTGTGACTGATTTTGGTGTATGGATCTAGATCCAGATGTTCTAATTAAGTGCGTTTTGTTTTTCTTTCTTTATTTACTAAGTGCTCGTCATACAAAAACATTGGCTCAATGTTTTAGCAAATTTTGTTTGTGTTGGAGATAGGAAGTTAGGACTTCACAAATTACATGCAGGGCTATCTAGTTTCTCTCTCTTCAGGTGCAAATCAAGAGATGAGGAGGAAATTAAAACTTATATCTGAGACTGTGAAGTGGGATATTAGCCATGAAATAGCCATGTTTTGGATATTTTTCCACCAATCCAATTTGAGACTAAAGCCCAATGGCTTACTAATTATTAGAACCATGATCATGTAATTTTCTTTTCTTTTTTTTACATGATTATACATGTAAAATAATCTATGCCTTGATAAACAGAATAGCGAATGTAGAGAATATAAAACCAAATTTCTCAATGAATTTGTATACAGATGGCGAAGTGGCATTTTATGAACTAAATTCAAAACGGAATTCATCATGCCATCCCAGTTGTCAACTTGATTCATTATCGTATCAAGTTGTAGCCATTATACCGTACAGAAACACACATTACATGTATATCAAGAAATGTGATATATTGATTTTCAACAATTTGAGCATTAAATCAGACTTTTAATGAGAATTACTAGTGCAGGAAATTAGACTACGTCTGAACAGGTCTCCAAAAGTCCAACTCATAGAAGAGTCATTGAGCAGGCCATTAACATGCTTAATTGTCACAGAAGAAGCAGTGGTGCAACATCACATTCCTAGATATTAAAATGAAAGCATATTACTAGCTCCCCAAGCTCAAGGGAACTTGGTTGTTGTATATCAATTATACTTTTGGATATTAAACCGTTGCATTATGAAATGACAGAGCATATGGTGATTCAAATTTGTAAACATGATGTAGCCGCTAGAATAGAAGCTTATCGACAAAAATGAAAAATGCGATTACATCAATATTCATTACTCAGAGTTTCGTCAAAAGTTAAATTTCAAAAGTTCTTTGTCTAGAGAATTTCGAATATTCAGCTTTTTCATGGTTTTACACATTTCTATTTGGAAAACCCTCAACACTACAAGCCCACATGACTAGACTACTAATGAATCAGGAATTTATGCAATAAACTCAATGAGTTATATGTATGATTTGATCTGTATGATTGCAAAAGCATGAACCTTAGCTACAAAATTCAGAATCCTAAAGATGCAGAGGCACTCGGTTTAATAACATCTTATTCCTAAATTAAGAAGTTCTATATTATTGAAGGACCCGACAAATATTAGATCAAAAGTAGCAAAACCATGAAGGAAAGACCAAGAAAAAAGCAAATAAAAAAATAAAAGAAATGTATCTATAGCCTTCCCTTCTGTAGATAAAATTTCAAACCAGCAACTTCCACCAGGATTTGACAAAGATTTTTCTTCAGAACTTCTAAGGACCACTTATTTGACAGAGAAGAATCCAGCCACCACCGCATAGCTGAAGTCGCCCTTATCGAGATTGCAATAGGTAGATCCGCTGGGAAACAGTCGTCGGACAAGCCGAAAGAATTGGGAGACAAGAAAGTGGCGCTCAATTATTTTTCTTTTATTTGACCCGAATCCTAATTTTACCTGTTTTAAAACTGTGTGTGTATCCATTTGTGTTTCCTTCCCTTAGTTTCCTCGCGCTTTGGTGAGGAAATGGGAGGAAAGCATTTTTAGGCAAAAGTTGCTTTCAGTTTCCTCACCATTTTTTGAGATTTCCTTTCCCTCGTATTTTCTTTTGTTATCAAACAGAGGAAATTAGTTTCTATGGAATTACTTTCCATTTCCTTGCCCCTTTCCTCGAACCAAATAGGGCCTAAAGCATCAGCTACATATTATTGTCTCAAGGTAAATTTATTTTTAAAAAAAAGGAATTTGATCAAGAAATTGGTTGTTTTGGGTCCCAAGGGCCCAAGGCAAAGTCTATCACGCTAAACACAAGACGAACCAACTTTTATGGTTATTGCTTGTGACTGATTTTGGTGTATGGATCTAGATCCAGGTGTTCTAATTAAGTGCATTTTGTTTTTCTTTCTTTATTTCCATTCATTGATCATTGGTCAGCAATCACTAGTCGGTTTCTCAAATACATGCTCAATTACAAGAATGAAAAGGACAATACACCCCAGAATTAACAAAGGGAAATTGAAGATAGAGTTAACAAACAAAACATATTTTTTAAGATGATATGCTCCTTAGATTACGTCATCTAGGAGCTATGCTAACTACATTTGTGTATGACATACTGAAACTCTTCGAGGCAGAAATTTTGAAAATTTTGCAAGCATTTTTGTCAAAGGATGCAAACTCCAAATGTTAAAGATTCATAACTGGCTTAAACAAGCATTTTTGCCATGATACAAGAATTAATGTGCTTAGAATTGGAGCTTTTCAGAAATGAAATTACAATTCATAGCGTCTTTTTCTTTTTTTGAATTGTTAGACTACGCAAGGTTTCAGAATGGAGTGATACTCTCTTTCGCATTGACAGAACAGTTCTAAAACAGCCATTAGAGGAGCCAAAATAATTAAATGATAAAGGAAAATACAAGATAAGATACATTACCCGAAAACAAACATTATAAAAAATTGCTTTCCTCTGTTAATTTCTTGTTCAATTTTTACCAGATAAAAGTTATACAAGAAAACTGGTAAAATTGTTCCTTGTGTGTTATTATCCCACCTTCTGTGCTTCATTGTTAAAAAAAATGAAAATAAAAATAAAAAGAAGGAAGAGAAACAGGTTGCTGATGCTGCCCAAAAAATTTTTTTTCTTCAAGATATTATTTTAGTCCTCAAATTTAGAAGGAAGCATTTTATTCCATGTCATGATATGGACATATTCCAAATTAGTACTTGCGCCCATACCTCACCGGGTAGGCCAGCAGAATCACACCTGTGACTCAACTCAACAATGACTAGATACGGTTAATGGCCCAAATGGACCCAGTTGATGTAATTAGACTTGTATTTTTAGAATTTTTACCTTGTCAACCTGTGATAGGCCAAACTAATATAAGTTTGATCTACTAGGAATCAGACAGATACAATTGAGTTAGATACAGTTAAGCACGATTATTATACTTTATTCACAACTTAGTGTATGCATAAAGATATAATTGTATTTATATAGTGAATTAGTGTACAAAAATAAAATCCATGAGAACAACAATATTATATAAGAGACATATTATTATGTAAAAAGCAGAACAACGATGTAATCGCTACACTAGTATATTGCAAATTGTTGGAAAATAAGAACAAAATGACAAATAATCGTACAGAATATAGGGTACAAACACTTACTTTCAAATTGTTTAGTTCTAAAAAAGCTTGGTCAGAAACATTTAAGATGTGGCTTGGGGCTCAAAGCCCTAAAATTCTGATTTCTTGGGGTCAGAAACATAGCTAAGTTCAATTTTTGACTATAAAAGCTAATCCGGAGCATTACAACTTGGTTGCGATTAGGATAATCACAATGGACTGAAAAAGTAGATTAACAAATACCTCAAATTGCACCCAACTTCAGCTGAAGCTCTGGTTTCACCCAAACTCCAAACCCTAAATTATGATTTCTTGCCACTAGCAAAGATGAAAAGTGCATTTGATGATGTACAGGGAGAATCAAGCCCTAAATTCTGATTTCTTGCCGCTAGTACAGATGAAAAGTGCATTTTGATGATGTATAGGGAAGATCTAGGGCCAACAATAAGATTTAGTGAAGAACCCTTCTGCTCAATAATGTTACTTTCCACTCATCCAAAAGAAATCAAACTCTTTAGAATGACAATTGCAAGAAATCGATGGCCAATTTGGTGGAGGAAGAGAGTAGAGAGAGGGACTCTTGTGGCGAGAAAGTGTTTTGGAGTTATGGAACTAGAGACTGGTCAGAGAAGATGGAAGTTCTGAATAGAAAATTGGCAAGTGTTTTAGTACGACGATTGCTTTCTTGAGCGGACGACGTCGTTCTCCAAAAATAAACAAATGCCCGCTCGCGTCTCTTTAGCTTTTCATCTTCGCACACTTGTTCTCTAACTCAAAAAATGCGCTTTCTTTGTAATATGTAACTACAAATACACGCTTTTATTTACTCTTTATCCCATCTTTTTAAAACTTTTTTTTGAACATCTGTTGGTTTCTTTTTATTCATTAATTTTAAACAATTAGTAATTAAGTTTATTTATTATTGTGAGCTTTTTCTTCTCGCAAGTTGTATTAAACTTTTGGGATAATTTCACAAACCTCCCTTGAGGTTTATAACAATTGCAGGAAGCTCCTCTCAAGTTTTAAAAATTACACTCACCTCCCCTATTTTCATTGTTTGAGTAACAATATAGACCCAAGAGACTATGCTTTTTCTCAAAAATCCTAAAATGCCCTCATGGATATAACTGGTAACAAAAGAGAAGAAAATGACTTTATGAATCCATTTCATCCCATCATCCTTGCTTGCATAATACCAACTGAACAGGTCAGCTAAAATTTCTAATTCTAGCAGATTTTAGCAATTTCAATATTTTTCTTTCACCTAGATGTTTCTACCTGTAATAATTGAATTAACTAAAATCTCTCCATAAAATATCCAAAAAGTCGCCTAAAATATTATGTCTACCTCAAATTTTTTACCTAAAATCCAACATACTATCCATCAATCTAACACCTTATACTGCACTTGTGACAACCCCACCTTCCCCTAAGGCTAACCAGAGGGGTTAGCGGGCTGCCTGCCCAACTCTCGCCAGGACTCACGCATTCAAAAGTACTAACTTAAAAGATAAAACCAAAATTCACCTCAACAATAACGTCGGAAATTGTAAAGTGACGTTTAAACTTAAAATGACAGTTATCAACTCAAAATACTTAAAAACCTCGAGCCATAACTTAATATATTTCCATAAGACCAAAACATTTAAATTCAAAAGAATATACAATTCGTTTCTCCATACTCGAGACAAAAGCCAAAATACAGAGCTAAACCTAGTTAGATCTCTTGATTCTCGTCACCTGTTAAGGAAAAAAACAAAGGGGAACGGGGGTGAGCTAAAAGCTCGTGAATTTTCAAAAGTCATGCACATGCATATAAACAGTAAATTAATAGGCGGTAATATAAACACATGAAGAAAATAAATTAAACACGCAAGCAGGATACGTTGGCTCTCAGGAGCTCAAATCCACAGTTCACGAACATTTAGAGTAGTCGACACTCCGTCGACTTTCAATGCAAGTAAACGACTCTTCACGCCAAACTCCTTCCACCAAACTCCCCCTACCGGGCCCGCACGCCAAACACTTAAGCACTTAAGCACTTAACCACTCAAGGGACGCGGCCAAGAGTGGTTATATAACAGTTTTCTTCTCCAAATTGTAATACAGGCAAAAACACTTAAGTCACCAACTCTACTTAGAAGGGAGCAATAAAGTATACTCTCCTTTAAGCGAGCGGTTCAACAATTTCGAATTCCACATTTTAAACATGTAAAATGTCACGAAGCACGTTCACGCACAAAGCATTTAAATTAAAGCATTTAACATGCATTGGAAACTCACCGACAAAGTAGGTCTCGGAATCCAAATTTTGATCAAATGGCAAGTCAGCACTTCGCCCTAAAATAATTAAAAGAGAACGGAAATGAGTTTTCCTAGTTCACCGGCCAAATTCATTTCAAGAGGAAGTAAGTTCGATAACTTTCTAATTTGAGCTGAAATCTTTGAAAAATCGTAACTTGAGTTATATAAGTCCAAATTTTGCGAACTTGGTACCGTTGGAAACCTCATTGAAAGTTATAAAACTTTTAAGAAGACACCAAGTTAAAATTCTGGACAGAAACTGCCCAGATTTTCGATTAAGAAACTGCTACAGTACCAAAACAGAACATATCAGGTTGATTGTCCAGCCAACTTTGAAAATTCACCAAAAATTGTAGGAAACGAATTGGCCTCTGAAATTTATACAGTTTAAATTCCTATGTAAGAAGTTTCAAAATCCACCAACAGCACCCAATTCTGACTCTCGAGTAAGAAATTATAGCAGTTCAAACAGGGCTGGTTCGAAATTCTGAAATTTCTGATTTCCAGATTTACAGGGCACTATTATAGGCTTCATTTGAGTGACGATTTCTTACCCAAAAATTACCAAATTTGCTACACTAATACTTCCATATATAATCTAGGTTCATACCAAAATTCAACTAAAAATTCGAATGGGAAGACAGTTTTCTACTTGCCCAAAGTGAACTGGACAACACTTGTTCATTCCTGCGAGATTGCACTCCCTTTCTTCTTATTGCTTTTAACACATCTAAACCACCACCATATTACCCCATTTTCGAACTTAAGGCAGTTCCAACCTTCCTAGACCCAATGGTGATCAAAATTGATACAAGTTTAACTCAAAACTTAGCACTAAAACAGCCTCAAAAATCGGACAGCATGCAAGCCCAATTTTTCCAGTTTTCCTTGTTCCACTAAACCACCAATTTTGCTTAACTCTTGTAGGGATTTTGTGTGGGGTAAATTAACAACTTAACCCTCACATTTAAGCCTCACAATTAACCTTTAAACTTGCCAAAATCACAGCCACGACATTAAAAGAAAAACAGAAATTTCCTTCCTCATTTTTCTTCCTTTTCCAACCGGTTTTCCTTGAGGTTTTTCCTCAAATTTTCAGCCACCATTTACAACATATATACATACATTGCATCATTAATCATGCTAAAAATCATATTATCACAATTGTGGGAGTCCAAGAGCCCACTCAATCATCCAACATCAAGCAAGGCAATTTAAAGGAATTTAACATCTTCAAATGGCAAACCAACACAAACTCATTTTCATCAACAATCATCAAGGTTCTAGCAACCTCTCAAACTCCCAAGCCTAACATCATGCTTAAAAATAGAATTAATAGACAAAGATGCAAGCTTTAGTTCCTTACCTCCTCCAAGAAGTAGGCAAAAATTCCCCCAAGAAATGCTAAACTAAAGCTTCCCAATGCTCCTCCTCAAAGCTCCTCCAAGAAGTCCAAGCTCAAGCCAAGATTAATGGAAGTTGTAGGTGGTTTTAGAAGGGAATTTGATGGAAGAAATTTGATGAAATTTCAAGGGAAGAGGGGGAGGGGAGTTCGGCCAAGAGGAAGAGAAGAAGAAAGGAATTTTTGTGTTGATTTTTGAGTGAATTAAATGAGAAGAGAAAGACAAGACATAAAGCTTGTCTTATGTCCAAAAGTCAACAAATGAATAGTAATTTTTGCTAACAATTTGGAGGGAAAAATAATTATCTCACTTAGCTAGGGATTAAAGAGTTAATCTCGATTAGGAGGAAGAAATGAAAAGGAATAAAATTGAAGTGAATTAGGGTGAATTAAGTGGAAGAAGCAATGGCTAATTAAAATTCTAGTCCAAGGAGTTTAATCCAACTTAAACTATGATTTCGAATCCCTAATTATAATCACTCTTTTTAATTCACCTCTAGTCACTGGATAACATTTCTAACCTACGGTGATCATCCTTACATTCCAGTACTACTTAAGTCATTGCCCGAATTTCTACCTCGAAAAATGTGTTTTTCTCATTTTCTGTCTAATCGATACAAAAAAGGCAAATTTTAAAATAAGATGTATGGAATATTGAAAATCTACCTGAAAAAATAAATATAAAGTTAAATTAAATATTTCTCAAAATAAAATGAATTTTCATCTAAATTTTCTGAAAAACATGTGTGAGAACGACCTTAAAATAATCAAATAAACTAACGACAATAATAACAATATTTAGAATGATAAATACTAACAATATTTAAAAATAAATTTTTGAGACCCTCACAGCACTACCATGATTGCCCGTTTCCTAAAATATAATAATCGAGATAATTTAGATTACTACTATAAATAGTAACATTATGAGTATCCCCTCTATAACATATAACTCTGATTAGTACGAAAATAGATATCAAATTTTACCTTTATAGGAAAACCTTCAATTAGAATTACAAATAAAAAATAGCAACCCAAATGAACAACAACATTCGCAATTCGTTCTCTCTTTATCTTCAGGGCATCCTTTTTTCTTTTCTTTTCTTTTTTTGGTTAATCACTTCATTAGCTTCATCTTCATATAGTTTGACATGAAAATATTCAATTAACTTATGACTTGGTAATTTGTATGTGCTAATATCTTCCAAAAAATTGAAAAAAAAGTAAAAAGAAAAGATCTCATGGTATAATAATAAGTGAGAACAAAATTGAAAATAAATATTGAAGTAATAGGCAAGCATGTGTGATTCGTTTACATAGTGATTTTGAAAAAACCTATAGGAGGAGAAAGATAGAAGGAGGCAGTGTAATTTGATCCTTGAGCGACTAATTGTTGGTTATGTTCTTTTGATGAATTTAACTATGATGTGAAGGGTATTTTTGTCATTTTATTGCATCAAGGGAGGCCCCTGTAATTATGAAAACCGAACGGGAGCCGAGTGAAATTGTTGGAAACCACAAGGGAGGTTTATGAAATTATCCCTAAATTTTTAGGATATCAAAATTTAGTGTTTTTGGATATTTTTTGTACTAACAGAGGAATTTTTTTATCCATTATAAAAAATAATATTCAAAAAATAAAAATCTTATTAAAAATTATGTTTATGATACAAAAAATCTTTTAATGGGAAATATTTTAGTACTAATTTTATGATTGTATCAGTTATGTATAAGTTCTAGTCTGATAAGACCTGATAAACAATTTAATTGATCAAATTATTAAAATAGTTTGCTAATACATGCATAAAATATTAAATCTATTTGGTACAAGTACCGATTCATAAACTATGAATAATGTGACTATTGTAATTAATAATAAACTTGTAGTCATGCAATTGTGAGTATTATAATTAATTTCATATTAATTTTTATTATTCTTTACCATTATTTTCACACTATACTAATCACTAATAGTTGATGTGTTGTCAAGAGAACTAGATAGGAATATATGATTTTATTTTACATTCATAAAAAATTATTATCTAAGTTTGAAAAATTATAAAATATATATACATATTTTATTACAATACCTTCCATTTTTAGCTAATGAAAAACTACAGGCTAAATTGCAAAGGATAGTGTGCCATAGTAGAACTAATGAAATTGGTTTATCACATATAAAGCTAAATGGCAAAAGATAGGATACCATAGTAAAATTGATAAAATTATTATCATTTATGGGGTTAAATTGTAAAAGATAGGGTGCCATAAATAGAATTAATAAAATTTCTTTACCACATATGGGGCTAAATTGAAAAAGTTAGGGTGGTATAGTAGAACTAATAAAATTTTTTTACCACACATGGGGCCGAATTGAAAATTAGGTGGTATAGCAGAATTAATGAAAGTGATTCAACAACATATACTTTAGACAGTGACAACTAATTGCTGTCACTAACTCTAATAAAATTTGTTTACCACACATAGGGCTAAATTGAAAAAATGAAGGTGGTATAGTTGAATTAATAAAAGTGATATAGTGAGAACTAATTGTTGTCACTAACTCCGAACTGGTACAATGACAAAATTGGAAGTAGTCACTATATGACCCATTTTAGTGACAACATTTTTTGAAGTTGTCAAACGATTACTCAATTAGCTAGATCAATGGATTGCTATAAATTGTGGAGGAGAGCTTATGTTAATGAGATGCTTTGGTTCCTGGACTAATTTTTTCATTTGGCCCCTTCACTTTTTTGCAATAGCAATATGTATATGACTGATTCCAAAATTGGATACTGTGTTGAACAATGATGAAAAGATGTCACCACAAAAAAGTGCATTGCTTCTTTTCAATGACAACTCTAATTGTTGTCATTGTATCTCTAACTTTAATGACAATATATTTTTGAGTTGTCACAAATGTTTTCCTGCCACACCAGACTAGGTGCGCGCCAACTATTTCGTGACAACATGTAAATGACGACTTCCATGTTGTCACTAATCAAGACTATGCAACGTGCGATCTATGATGACACAGAAGGTTGTCACTGAATGCCTTCAACTGTGACGAGATTTTAGTTATTGCTGAGATTCTTGTTACTAATGGCCAGATTTCTTGTAGTGAGTACTTCATGGTACCAAAAGCACGATGGTTGGGATATTCAGGCTGTTTTGCAGTTTATTTGCAAAGCTTTTGCTCACACAACTGCATTTACATATTGGAGTTCCTTTTACCTAGGAATGAAAAAGACAATGGGGACCCTAGGACATTGTTGCACATGCTAATGGAAACATTGGCACAACACCTCCAAAGCTTTTTAAGATTGCTCCTGGACAAGAAGTGATGCAGAAATTGTCTGTTGAGATTATCAAGGTCTCTTCAGATGATGAATTTGATTCTTTTGAAATCTTCAATACTACTAGTATTAAATCTACATCTAGGCTTGCAGAAGTACAAGGAGCAGGGAGGACGTAGCTTGATTTCTCATCTCATCAAGTTTGTGCTAGAAATAGTTATGTAAATGGTATCCATGGACAGCAGAATGGAATTGTTGGATCTTCACCTAGACCAAACCACGTGCAGGGCTTTGTCAACATATCATATCAAGAACTAATGACAGTACAATTCAATGCTCCAATCTTGTAGGAGCTTATGCTGCAAAGAATTCTACAAACAGTATTTATGAATCGCAAGATGGAATTGTTGGATGCCTACCTGGCCTGAGCTCGGGCAGAACATAGAGAGCATAGCACAGGATGAACCAATTGCAGAAATCGATATGACAAATTCTAAAAAAGATGGTGCTAGTATAGAACAGAGTGGCAATGAAGTGACTAATATAAAAAGCCAAAAGTCATGTTGTACTTTAAAAGCGACCTTGGAATTATTCATGAGGCTCTTGAACAAAATTCTATGAGGAATTTTGAAGATGCTACAAAAATTCTTGGAGGTATTCTTAACTATAGCACTTCTCTAGATAAGAGAATCGAATTCAAATGTTGGTTAATGCATGTTGGTTTGCATTTTTAACTACATCTGTTTGGGAGTATCCAGTGTACAGGTTGTAAAGTTTTTCCCTGAACTAAAGTTTTCCTTTCTGAAATCTGCAGTAAGCCGATCTAGATTGAAGCGTATATTAGGGATTATAGTATTCATAGATGGCGCCCTCATAGAGCAAGAAAGATTAATCAAGCCTTTGCTGTACAGAAAATTTGTACAAAAAATATTTCAACCTTCATCTGAAAGATATTCAAGAATACAACCAATCAGATGCTACAGGGCTAGAAGATGATAATAGCAAGTGGATGAAGGCAGAATATCAATGGTATAAGATAAAGATCACACTTCCATTTTCTGCCCATAAAATTGATTTGAAGAAGAAGGTAGCACAGATATTGAATCTATCCTTAGAAGTTCAAAATTGAGTATCGAGATGAAGATAATGATTGGATTTGGATATCATGTAATGAAGATCTGAATACCTCTATAAGCATATTAAACTCACTAGGTAGGATAAGAATTAAAATGTCGGTCAGTTGATAGCACATTTATGAACCTTTGTATAATTAATTTGTTTCTAAGTATTTGGTGCTCTAGTACTATCACATTTTCATCCAATACTAGTGATGACAGCACAGTACAGTGTAGGTGCTACTAGAACAAGTGTAGGCATTAAAACAATGAATGTGGACACTAATGCAACAATATATAAATATACAACAAATTTTTGGGCACAAATTTCAATAAGAGAAAATTTGTTGTATTTTTTCATCTTCTTGTGTTAATGTCTACATTTGTTATGTTAATATCTAAATTTGTTATATTACTATCTATACTATATGGTGCTGTCACCAGTAGCCATAGCAGACCCGTTGATCCCCAAAATATAAGCCTAGTCCCATGTGGCTTCCATATAGCTGCACATTTTAGTTTCATTGAGTAGATATTTTTTCTTTGCTCCTTAGTCAATTAAACCATTTACAAGCTGCATGTTTTAGTTTCATTGAGTAGATATTTGTTCTTTGCTCATTAGTCAATTAAACCATTTACTATGGATGAGAGTTACCACGTGTTCTCAAATTACTTAAGTTTCAATTCTTGTGTTGTATAATTAAATGTAATAAATTTCTTTGGTTCTATCGTAATGATTGAGAAAAACTATGCAAGTGATTTCTATACCAGATAATGAATGTCAATAGGCACCTTGCATCAAAATTCTTGGCTCTGCCACTGACCATAAACACTACAAAATTTGTCCTTAAAATATGATTACCAGAAGCTCAAATCAGCTAATTCTGCTAACTTTCTTTTGCTTTTTCATTTCACTGGAAATACCAAACAAGTTGAGTGTTGATAAACTGTCGATATATTGCAGTATGGAATTGCTGAAATTATAGCAGGGCATATTTAGATGCAGACAAAGTGGTGTGAGTATTCAGTATTCACTCTACATCAGAGAAACAATACAAGCAACAGCTCAAGCGGTCCTGAAAGATATCCACCGAGCACCAGCAGGATATCCTTTGCTAGAACCCTGCAAGGATCGGGAGCAATGCTGAGACTTGTTGCGGCTGAGATTGCCTTGCGATCTTCTTCGCAAAATTAAATGATGAGAAAATCCTTTTTTTTTTTTTAATTTTTTTCTGTACCTTTCCAACCATCCTAGATCTTTCCTTTGCGTTAGTGATGTTTGTAGATGTTCGGAATTTGTGATTTGATGAAATTACTGAAGATTTTTGTTTCTTCCTTTCATCTCTTATTTTTTTTTAAAGCAAAAGAATACTTCCAACTCTTGGATTTTGGAACTCTGGCATGCTTAAGCCTTCAACATTTTTTTACTTGATTTTACGAAAGATCAACAATTTGTGTACTCAAACTTCCAATAATCTCCCTCAAATAATACCCTAGTGCAGGATGCAATTAATAGGGGGTTAACGTGAAACGTATTATCAAATTCTGAAGATTCAAAGGGGACAACAAAGATCAAAGTGTTTAGGTAGAGAGAAGAAGACTCTAAGGAGAATCCAAGCATGGGAGTTTAATATATTTTTAAGAAATAAAATAACTGAAAAATCAAGCAGAAAAGGAATGGAGAGTTGAGAGCTCTCTTTTGTCTATAATACACACACACACATATGTACATATGTATGTATACATGCATTTATAAACAAGAGGGACCAATAATAAAATTAGTATTGTACTCTTTTCCATTTTAATATTGCATATTATTACAGTATATAGCCAAATTAAATTGATTTTGACACAGAAAATGCTGTACTTTAGACATTTATTCAAGGTAATATGATTTTACACGAGTAGGTTTGCATAAATTAAATATGTACAAAAAGAAAGTTTGAAATTTGAACAAACATTATAAGTTGTGCATCTAAACCTGGTGTTGGATCAATTTGGAAATAAAATTTTTAAATATACAAATGCCACGCAAAATGTATAAATAAAATATGAAAATATATGAGTTAATCTTGAAAAATGTACTAATGAGATTTGAAATGTACAAATGGATTTTGGACAAACAGATCAAAGTGATAAACCAAGATGGATGTCAGATCCTTGCTTCACCAAGCCGAATCTAGAGTCAGATCATGTCCAGAGAGGTCTAAGTTTCTCTAGTTTTACATCCGGATGTAGATCTAGTCCGGATCACTTACATCTAGGCCCGAATCCTTATTGGCCTGCTTAGTGAATCAGATTAGGTTTTATGCATTGGTGGATCTGAAGTTGGATCCTTGTAATGGTCAGATTTTTTCAGAAATGTTTTGACAACTTCTTTTGCGTTAAAGTGGTTATCAGTGCCCGCAACGAATGAGGTTGTGTTTGGTCATTATGTGACCATAAGAGAATAACGCTTTTCCTATACTAGGAGGCGAGAACACCGCACGAACATTTTCTTGCTGGCCCACTCATGCCCAGTTTTGCATGGTACAAAGTCGTTTCAAATTTAGATAAAATTGTATCATAGTATTCATCCATTCAAGTTTTTAAACAATCGGAACCACCAATCCCCTGTCAAAATGCATTTGTAAAAATGCATCTCCATTCCTCAAAAATTAATTGGTATTAGAACGCATATTTCGTTAGGAGTTTTAAGCAATCAGCCTGAGGAATTTCCTTTGAGAATATGATTCTGAATTGCATCAGTCTTATCAGAATTTAATTTTCAAGAAAATCGGCACTCTAACCTAGAGAGACACAAGACGTAAAATAGGGTAAAGCAATTCTAGTTTTTTTTTTATCTTTGCCAGGTTTCGGCAAATTTAGGCATTACAATGCCTAGTTACAAAGCAGAAACGGTATATTACTTGCTAGTAGATGACCAATTAGGCATAAACATAAACAAATAATAGAGTATTCAAAAATACATATACATGAGATTTGAAAGCCAATTTAATAAAATAGTTAAATAACTATAAAAAGCAATATAATAAGTAATAACTGTGATGGCTTCTCCAAACGCTAAATGAAAGCCTTTTCACTTGTCAACTGAAATAAGTAACACAAGACAAGTTGCAGGCATCTAAAAGAGGTAATCCAGCTACGTCTAGGCTAATTAAATTGGTATTATGTACAAATGTTGGGAAAATAAAAGCAAATACATAACCATTAGTATCCATGGCTATAATCTCCATCACTCGCATCTGCAAGGAAGACTCTTAAAACTTAACAGCAACCTTCTACATATAGTGATTCTCTATAACAGGGCATCAAGACAACCATCCTGTTCAAACCACAAGAAATACACCAACGTTCACTCCTACATTTTGTAGGTATCAAAAATACTCTCAAGTAGGTGTCCTTTCTAACCCAAAAGTAAATATGACAAGAAGTTGGTAATTCAAGTATCATTAGGCTGCTTATTACTAATTTAAGTAGCAAAAGAAAAAACTAAGGATTCCTCAGGAATTCAAAACTCAAAATTAGACGCTAAACAAAATTTGTTCATAATGTCTTTACCAAGAGTAAACAGTAATATTTATAAAAAAGATCTGTCTAGGACCAATTTTGACAGTCTAGAACATACTGTTCTCAGGTAGCACGTAAAAAAGAAGAGCGTCCTGCTTACTATATCTTAGTTTTTCAAATGAAATCTATTCTGTTATAATTTTAGTAACTATCTAATAAACTTCACTTCAACTTACGTAAAATACCACTAAAACAGCCAAAAAAAAAGGAGGAAAAAAACCCTCAGATACTATCACTTAGAAAAAGATACCAAAAGCAAAAGATTATTTCCATATATGCACAGGGTGTTTAATTTAAACAGTCTTAACATTCCAAAGTTACTTTCTTCCCATGCAAGAGACAAAAGCCATAAAAACCAATTAAATTAAGAAAATCAACATATAGAAATATTAATTGAAATGGAAAACAGGGAACCTTGTTAATATGCGAGTGAATTCAAACATCATTTAATACATGCTGATAATTTCTCTTAATATTAAGCCAAGAAATAATTAAAAATAAAATGTACTAATTCGAACCTGTTAATGTCATGGTGAATTAGATGTTCAATCATTGGTTTGAATTCACCTGACATTTCTTAATGGGAGGGTACTTAGCTATACTTCAGAAATCTTAATTAAACCGAAAGTGTACCAGACCCTATTAAGATCAATTAGAAGTTAAATCATAGCAAAGTGAGGAAAAAAAATCATATTCAAGCTAAAGGGATGAGAAAATATGAACTGTCTGAAGATTCCCTCACGTTTAGGATTTTGTAAAAGGGAAAAAAGGTGAAAGAAAAGAAAAGTCCTTATTTCCCTATGAAACCTTTTAAACAAAATTTCTAGCCCTATTCTAGTATACTATTCATTTGATATATAACAAGGATGAGATATAGATAGTATATATTCATACTGCAATTCTACCACCTAATTAGTTAATCCCTTAACCTAACAATTAGCTGAAAATTAAAACTCCATACTTGAAAACAAATCTTCCCACAACTGTCCACTCAAAATCCTCTATCACTTGAGAAAAGCTAATGCAAATAAGTCTTTTGCCTTATTTAAGTGCCACTGGTGCATAATATAAAACAAATCAAGTTGGCTTCTTTAGGAGACCATGGGAGATAAAAGAAAAGGAAGAATCAAAGCAAGATCAAAAGATATTATATAGATCATGGAACTAACCTCAAAAAATGGATACTTTGAGCCTTTTTTACCATATATATTGCCTTTCGTGGGTCAATTGTTAAAAATACACATGCATATCATGCACCCTTAAAAATAAAATAAAATAAAAGTAGATCAGCTTTTAAGAGTCCAAAGTCAACAAAATTAATAACAAGTGAAATAAAATTAAAATCAGACCAGTTATAGAGGGTCTTTTCCCAAGATGATGTTTTTCAATGTTGAGCTCCTGCAATAATTATCAAAAATAGTTATTTGTGAAAGTTCCAACGTGCTATAGAGAAAATTCAACCTTAACTTCTAATCACATTAAGATTAAAAAAGGAAAAACAAAAAACCAGCCAGATGAAATATTAGAAAATTAAAAATTAATTTCAACATTTTGCACCTTAAGCTAGTAAGTTGTAGAGTTCTTTCTCTAAATACAGATTTTGCTACCTGGAGCTTGTGATGATGGTAGACAGGGCTATCTATCCTGCAACAATCTTTAGATTCTACTTTCTAGTCTAGCTCTCTTTCCTGAATTTTTTTTTTTCGCCAACAAAACAACCTAGAAGATGGCTATAGTCTTCTCTTCGGTTTTTTGGGTGGAACCATGACAAAGCTGTGTACTTAACTTTTAGTTCCCATTCCTGGTTCAAATATCACATTCCACATTCAAAATTCTACTTACCACCGTATCTTTTGTTTTTATCTGGCTATAGTAGAAATAGAGCTTACAATAAGTATCTTGTTATTGTTTTTAATTTAACTTTGTGAAGTTTATGGTTATGTTAAATCCTTTTTTTTTTCGCTCCTTAATATGTTTCATGCTGCCCCACTAATGAAAGTGTTCTTAATGATATGATTTTTATTTTTATTTTTATTTTTTACATTTAGAGGACGCTGCATTTAGGTGGAACAACCTTGTTTAGATACCTTTTGAGGACAGTGACTATGGGGTTTCAAATTTTCCCAATAAGTCTAAAATCAATTATACTACGAACTAAATCTAGCAATGACAAGGAAGGCAGCTAAGATTATCGTGGAAAACCATTCATTCCAATATTCCCTCCATATGACATGTAACTTACAATTTTACTTGTAATTTTATGTTTCTAAATAACGATGAGTTCTTCCATCTACAAATGTTCAGGTGAATCCAAGAAAGCATATCAAAAGTCTTATCAGCAGCGATTGATTCCTAAAAATTTACAAGGCTCTACTTCAATTCCTCTCACTTTCTTCAAAGTAAACCATCAAAACTAGTCCTTTGAGACCACAGTCAAGATGAAATGCTAGTTTGAGAAACTACCAAAGCAAGATAGTATTACAATTACTAATTTACTATGGCATAAAGCATCCATAAATTTTGCAATCTACGAACCTCATAACTACTCTCGTCAGCCTAGTAGAATTTTCTTTGCATAATTACTTGAGCAAAACATTCAAGCTTTATCTTTAAATATATCCCAATTTAACTCTACTATAAGTTCCACAATCGGTAAAAGATGCAAACAATGACTTTAATCTCCAATTAAACATCACCATCCATACCAGTTGAGCTTCCAAAAGCATTAAATACACCAGAAACAATCTCATACCAGAGTTTCAATCCAATTAAGCAAAACTAAACACATCATGGATCTAAAAATAAAATAAAAGGAAAAGTTCCTATAATAGCAGGATGGTATTCACTGAGCACTAAATTTGGACTAATTTACTGATCTCAATGGTTAAAGTAAAAAGTTCCATATTTGTACATTTCTTTGACATTATCAGAGTAACCACGTAGCAGGCAAATTAGATAAAAGAAACATCTACAGCCAAGAACACTATTATTCAACTTTTTCTTTCAATTTATTTTTTCATAACCTGAATAAATCTTCACGTTTTCTCTATGACAACATACATATATATTTAAGAATAAGAGAAAATGAAAAACTCTTAATGGATCTGAGAGTCTATAGACTACAACTTAAACAAAAAAGGTCCTATCATGAAAAAAATAAAAAATAAAAAAAGATTAGAACATAGCTCATGAGAACAGCATAAGAGTGAAGCAAATCTATAGTTACTCACATCTCATGGGAAAAAAAATGGTGGAGGATTTTTCATCTATTCTTCCTGCAAAAACAACAATAAACAAAGAAAGTCAGGACATAAGAGGAGAAAAATGACATTCAATAATTGAGAGAGAACAAAAAACGACCTTTGAGCAACACAGACGGAGATCATCGGAGAAAAGAGAACATCAAGTAGATCTGCAAGCTTTTTTTATCTCATCTCAGAAAAAAATAAAAAAGATTATTTAAAGCTGTTTTAATGGTGTCCTGAGGGTAATTTTTTTTTTCTGACGGACATAAATGGAAAAAAATCGAAGAGCGAAAAAGAAGGTATAAGCGGGCTATGATTTTGATGAAAGAAGAAAGAAAAGAAAATGATTACAGAGTTGATTTTGAAGAAAGACGGAGGTGAGCGACTTGTTATCTGTTTTTACTCAGATTCCGCTGTACATAACCATAGGAGTAAAACAGAGGAAAGAGAGGAAAGGAAGATGACGAATGGATAAAGAAGAGGGCGGGTAGAAGATGCGGGCTGAAGGAATTCTTGGCAAACAGAGTGTGTCCTCGAGCCTAACGCCATTTGCCATCAACCCATAAAATCCAGCAAGCAAAACATGCCATCACCTGGAAACATGGTACGAACATAAGGAAAACACAAGCCAAAGTCAAATCAAAGCGACTATTTTGCAGGTAGATACAGTGGTGGAGACGTGTTTTTACACAGGCACCCTAGCTGAAAAGAAAATCCAATTGGTGGCCTGAAAATATTAGGCTCAAAATCCAGGGCAATTTCGGAACAAAAGGATCCTCACATTGAGCCCAGCACCAAAAGCTTTCTTATCTGTATCCATCACACCAACAGGTGTCACAACAAGGTTGACAAAATTTGATGAGGAAACCGCATAAAAACCCAAATACACGCAGACCAAATTTCAGCCCATTAACAACTGTTTTCTGATCCATCATCCACAACGTGCAACCACTGCAATTTTCAGCACGAGCTTCTCACGTGCTGGACGACAACACTCCAGCCATTCACCATTTGATACGTCAGCATCAGGTGCAAACTTCTTGCAACCCCCTTCACGCTTAGTCTGTATGTGTTAACTAGGAGGTGATCACCGTGCGATGCACGGTGTGAAAAATGGAAGAATGCCCAGGAAATCGGTATTTCAAAATAAGTTACATTTATCAAAAAATATACGTTAGTAGCCATATTAAAAAACACCACTACTATTGTTTGGTAAAACCTCAACTAATTGAATTAGTATTATAGATCAGTGTCGAAAGACTAAAAGATATCACCATAAAAGTAGTAGCAATTGGACTTCCTATATTAAATGATTGAAAAAATAAATATGACTAAACAGAAAATGGACATATCCCTTTCTCCCCTGCTAAAGATTATTACAACAGGAAGAAAAAGTTATCAACCTTTTGAACTCTACTGACATCCAGGAGCAAACTACCCGTTCTCTCCATCACTCTCACATCTGGAGAAAAGAATGTATTAGAAATTGCGCATGACAGATATTTCGTCATAAAACAAAGCATCAAGATAATAATCCTATTAAATCCACAATAAATAAACCGGCAGTCATTGCCATGTTTCATAATTACCAACACACTCACAAGTACTTGACATAAAACCTGTATACTTAGAACATTAAACATCAATAGACTTGGTATCTTTGCCTACGCAAAATCAGATAAGACAAGAATTTGGCAATGCAAGTATCTTTGGGCTAGTGATTATTAATTTTAATCAGCAGAAGAAACAACTAAGGATTCCTCAAGAATTATAAACTTATGACTAAAAGTTAAGCAAAATTTGTTCACAATATCTTGCCAAGAGTTGACAGCAATGTCCACGAGAATTACTACAAGACCAATTCTGAAAGTCTAGAACATATCGTTCCCCAGGTAACTCATCATCATCATATAGAAAATGCTGCTATTGATTCAAGGGTAATCCAAGATTTTGGTCCTTTGTCTAATCATCTCAGTGGTGAAATTGCCCAGAGAAATCAAATTTTAGTCTTTCAAATTATCTATTCCCTGAGTTCAATAATTGAATTGTTTTAGCTCCACTTAAAAACCAAGAAATAGAAAAGCCAAAGAAGGGTTAGATAGTACATTAACAAAAGGTAAGGATAAGCAAAACAATGGTGATAACAGAAATAAGAGAAGAAAATCATTGAAAGAGTATGAAAACAAGAAATCTCACCAACAGGTAACAAAAAAATACAAATACATGTCACTTATGAAAATCCCCCAAGGGGAACAAGAAAATATACATATCCCCAAGAGGAACAAGGAAATATACATATATAGTAAAGCATATTATAGAGAAGTTTATATGCGTTATTTTAAAATTTTCCTTTTCCTCAAAATGTAAAACCAATCCAACATTGAAGGTCACTATTGTGAAGCACTGACTTTACTATTTTACGGACAAATTTTTTGTCTATCATGCATCGAGTCAAGTTTTGAGGTATATGTCAACCATATCAATCTACACCGATGTATGAACATTATTTCCTTATTCCTCAACAGTTAGCTCACCCAGAAAATTACAGCTGCAAATGATATACACAGCCTACCTTTTTTTGGCTATGAGAGTATTTTGGTCACAATTTCAAAAAAAAAAAAAAGGACAAAAAGGAATACAGCAGGGGAGCATGATACAAAATTATAGAAGAGATAAAATGGATTCATTATGGTAATTCTTGAAGAAAGCAAAACATCTCAAGAATGCAGGTTAGAGTTTGATATTATATGCAATAGGGTAACATCAGCATGGAACAAATATGAAAAAGATCTACAAGTTGATCTTTGTGATAGAAAAAAAAAGGAAAAGGAAAAAGAACTTTTGAAGAGTGAGTAACACTCCTTTGGCTATGGGCAGAAATTAAACAGAAAAAACCCCTGAATCATCAATTAACATAAAAAAGAACATAAAAACCTAAGGCAAAAAGTAGAGAAAGTTAACCGTCGAGAAAGAGCATAAATTGCTGAAGGTTTTTATCAAACCAACTTGTTGCCCTTTCATCAAATTTAGAATAGCTAGTTTGCTATTCATGCACGTATTCACTACCAGCACCACCTTCTGAAGAAACAAAAGAGCTTAATAAATTTAGATCAACTCAACATCGTCGATTTTGAAAGCATGTCCTCAAGAAATAAACTAATTTGGTGCTATAAGAAAAAGCAGCGAACGTTATGAACAAGATCACATCTTTAAGACATATTACCATTTAGGCACCTTTGATTCGTCTCTAGAAATAACACGGTCATATGCTGCCATCACCTTCTCTTTCATGATTATATCTATACCTGAAATTATGCAGGAGTAAAAAAATTTAAATCATCTTCTCCATTATGGAGTACTTAGAAAACAAGAATGGGAAAAGAATTAATAGTCCAATAAAAAGCAGATATAACACAGCACATGAAGAGAAATAACAAATCTAAGTATTGATTACTCACACCTTTCTTAACTTCCTAGAAGCTAGACATTGAGTGAACCATTATGACATAATTTCACATGTTAATTAAGAAACAACTAATAGTTTTGGTTGGCAAAAGTATACTATAAGAAATATCATGCAGGCGAGAAGCTACACTCCAAAAAAAGGGTCCAAAACACGAAAATTAAATTAATATATAAATGAAGACAAGCAGCAATTATAGCATAATTGCTATAATTGACTAGGCCTTAGTATGAATTATTCTTAGCATGAAAGCATATAAATTAATATGAACATCCACTTTCTGATAAGAGATAAACGAAGTTGGCCAAAATAGCCAGATGTTTCAGGCAAAGAATGTACTATTTTTTTGTCCTCTCTTAAATAACTTATCCCAATCCAGCTGGGCAGAATGTTCAATGTTATCACTACCACTAAATTATCATCTACTTATGCATTTTAAATATTCATGACTGGTACCTATAAAGTTTCACACAACAGTATCTAGCAACGAACACAACATTCAAAAAACTACAGAGCACAATTTTTTGATCAATGAAACCCAAATAAATCTTCACTTCTCTTTAATAATATTCAAACCAAGATATCACAACAAAGGCAAAAGGAAACCAAAAAAATAAAATAAAATAAAATATATGAACCAACTATAGTAGCTAATCATCTGATTCAATTTAAAGAAAAGGTCAAACTTTCTTAGTCAAATAAAGTTACATTTGATTGGGAACTTTCCCTCGGCTACTTCCTTTTGTAAATTTTACGCCACCATTTTGGACAAAGATGTTGCAGTTAAACAGTCTTTCCCTTCTAGAGGGTATTAATTGATAGATCTAAAACTTAACTCCAAATAAGACATAAAACTTCAGTAGCATCCTTCCCAATCAATCTTCAGTAGCAAACTTCAGTATAAATAGCAAGCATGTGAAATCTGAGAGTTCGACATGGGAACGTAGTGAAACTGAATTAACTTCAGTAGCATCCTTCCCATTTCACCAAATTACCACACACACAATAATCTTTTCCTTTTTTCTTTTCTTTAACTTTCGAGATGTTCAAACATAAGAAAAAATAATTTGGAAACATATGAAACCCTCCCCAAAAAAAAAAACAGAAACAAATAAAAAAGTTTAGAATATGAAGTTAAAAAAATAGGTAAAAAAAAAAAGTGAGGTTCACAAGAGACGAAAGAAGCTAGTCCTTGAGAAGCAATCTGGGTTAGTCCTTGAGAAGCAATCTGGGTTTCACAAGAGACACAAGAGACGTAATCTGGGTTAGTCCTTGAGAAGCATTCAACCTTTTTCCCTGCAAAAGCATGACAAGTACCATCAGATTTTTTTTTTTGGTTGTTTTTTGGGGGGGGGGAACCAACAAATGATAAAGGAAAATACCAAATTTTTCTTTCATCTGCAGTCACTGAAAAAGAAAAAGGGTAAAATCTACATCAGTTTGCAGTCCCTGGATGTATTATTAATTACCCAAACCAACTTGCTGCATGACCTAGAGTATTTTGAAAATGAATTGCAGAATTTTTCCAAAAACAAACCAAGGAGAAATTCTTGTAAAGGCATCGGATCGTGACAAGTTTAAAAAAAAAAAAAAAAAACTTTCTCAGATCTCTTAATTCCTTTTTGATGCTTTTTGGCCAACAGAAAAATCAAGATACAAATGTGGCAAGAAAAGAAGAATATAAGGCAAAAAAAAGGGGTGAAAAGAGTAAAACTAATCCCTTTTTCTTAGAACTCACTTAAAAAATGATGAAAAAAACTTACAGATTCTCACAAGGATGGATGTTGGATGAGATTCCGAAACTTTTACCTGCAACATACAAATATATATAAATTAGATTACACAACTAAACCTAGAAAAGAAAAATGCTAGAGATGTTCCGGGACAGAGAAACAAAGACCATTGGTACCGTTGTTCTTGGTCATGGAACTATAGAAGGAGAAGAGAGATAAAAGGGTTCTGAGAAAAAAGAAGAAGAACAGAGATATGGGAGAGAGCGAGAGAGAGGAGATTGGAGATGAGCAGAGCAGGAAGTGGAGTAAGTGGCTTCTGAAATCTGATGCTTCGAGCCACGCGTCAGTCCCATCGTCACCAGGAAAAGTCAGAAAGCAACAAAACAAAAACACTCCAATATTTCTTTAGTTGGGCACGTGATTTTGGCGTGACCAGGACGACCACCGTTCCTCCAATCACAGCGCGACACATCAACAAAAACATACCACCATTTGGCAACATGCATTCGCATTTAGTAGGTATGTGTTAAAAAATAATCATGTCTCATTGGATTAAACTAATCTTTGCATTTGATCAATTCTAAGTGAGAACAATTAGATTTTGCTAGCTGTCTACTTTTCTCCTTTTATTATATCTGAGGGGCAAATTGTCATATTATTATTTTTTATGACAAATTCCATATATGGGGGAGGGACACCATCCCTAATTTGTTATTAATCAAAACTAAGAAAAAAAGGGGTCATAAACCTTTACCTCAAAATATTAAAAAAAACATTAAAGCATAAACAAGGAGTACCACTCGTTTTACCATGCCTTTGACCGACACTATCTAATTGCTGGCAAACCTGTCATATGTAACCTATATGCACCATGAGCTAGCAAAGGAAGATCTAGAATAGGCTGATAAATCTTAATATCCATCTCATCAACAGCCATTACTTAAGAGAATGTACAAATATTGGTTAGATCCATTTTACGTCCATGAGTCCTCTTCTTTCAAAAAAAACAAAGGAAAAAAAAGGAAAATTCAATAACCTTCTACTTTTTCGTATAAAATAAATATCACATATGTTATGCATATTCTTATAATGTCAATCAAAAACATGAAAACAAAACTTATTACTTATACATAAAACTAAACAACAAAATGTTGGATTTATCTAAGAAGTGCCACTGAACATTTGTTGAGAGAGGTTTTGAAAGAAAAAAGTGAAATGAAAATAAAAAAGTATTTACATTTAAAAATGCAAAGATAAATGCGAATATATGCACACGTTGAGAGGGGTTTTGAAAGAAAAAAGTGAAATGAAAATAAAAAAAGTATTTACATTTACAAATGCAATGATAAATGTGAATATATGCACACAAATAGGAGCCACTGGTAACACAAAGACAATACAAAATATATTACTCCCTCTGTTCCTATTTAAATGTCTCCAACACATGTTCCTTTTTAGCTGTCCTTTTATGATATCAAAAAGGCATTTATGAAATTCTTTTCAAATTTACCCTTATTTATACTCTCAACTTTTTTAAATTGGGAGAAAGTAAATGTGAGAAAATAAATTATAGATATTAATTATTGAGAGATATGAGTGAGTAGAAAGATAAAGTGGAAGTTTGACAAGTCAGATAAAGTTTTTTTACTGAATTTTAGAAACTAACTAACTTTCTTAATTTAAGAGATTCGATTATTCAAAACACTTAGGCTACGTTTGGATTCCCATTTTTTCCCCAAAATTGTCATTTGTATTTGAATAACAAGCCACAGCCGAAGTAAAACAGCTTTAGTGAACAGTACGACTTTTGGATAAAACGACGTCGTTTCTACATTTGCTAATAACTACTAGCGCCCAATTGTTTTCACCCTTTTTCGATCTTTCTCTTGCCCTAGCAGACAAAAGTTGAGACCGAACTACCTCTCTCCATTGGTGGTGAGAACCAAACTCCATGTTCTTCGGCGTTAAACTTTCGCTCGACCGAGGCAATTATCTGCTGCAGATCTTGTGTTGCAGAGGAGTGCGCTAGTCTTGCAAGTCAACTGCAGAAAAGGAAGAGAGGAGTTCTGCGGATTCCTTTGGTCTTGCAAGTCATGGCGAAACAGATCTGCAGATTCCTCCACCTCCGGTCCGTGCACTCTCTATCACGTTCGACTTAGCCTCTCCAGGTCTGTGCATCTCCCGTATTATGCTTTGTTTGCTTTCATTGTTGTACTAAATGCTACAAAGAGCTGTTCCCCGTAGAGGTGCTGCATTTCCACTGTTTAGCTTAAAGCTTTGTTCTACAAATTCTGGGGCTTTACTGCCTCTAAGGCCACTTTGGCATTTTAGAAAAACCAAACATAGGTAGTTTCCTTGTGCTCTGTTCTTCCAAATCTTCTAACCGGCATGTAAGTTATGAATTCCCGAGTTGAATACGGCATTATTGAATGGCAAATGGGTTGGATGTTCATTCTTTGTCGCTGTGCTACTTCTGTTACTATTGGGATTGGAAATTTGAAAATTGATTTTATCTGTGAATAGGTCTGGACATGATTGTTTTGAAAGATCAGTGACAACTGGGTAAACACAGAGGCCAGACAATCCTTTTGTGGCAACCTTAATTTCTTAGTTGCCTTGTGGCAACCTTCTTGTGAATAGCTATAGCAGGTTTTGGTAAGCATTCAAGTTAAGCTTATAGGTTCATCACCTTACAAATTACTTCTTTCATAATAGACCTTTCTATGAATAGCTATAGCAGGTTTTGCTAAGCTTTGAATTTAAGCTTATAGGTTCTCATATACAAATTGCTTCTTTCATAGTAGACCTTGTCACCACTGCCTTGCATACGAGATTTAGTTGGCAAAGCCGCTTGCTGTCATATCATTTGTCGTCTAAGCTACTGGAAGGCCTGCCCCAATACGTAGAAAGCCATACGTAGTACATGCCCCCGGTGACTCGCCAAGTAGCTAAGGGTGTGTGTTAGTACATCAAAGTATACATTGTTTTCCATTGTAGTGCAAATCTTGTTAACACTGAGTACTTCTTTCAATGTTCTTAGCATTGAAAAGACGACTTCGCCTACATTCCCGCTCTTCCAAATTCGCCTGGGGAGAAAACAATTTGTGGTTGTACCTTTCTAATTACTATAAGGTAAATATGTATTTCTGAATTTGTTCGCTACCTATTCAGGACTGGTTTGTAGTCATTTAATCAACAAAAGTCAGGTTGTTTTTCCTTTTAATGAGTTCCAACATACTATTTCCATATTAAGATGCACAAAGGCGAGGGTATTGCGAGTGCATTCATTTCAGCACAGAACAAGAACTTTCTTTTGCCAAATACCTTGTCACCATGCATTTGGAGAGCAAGATTTTCGCAAATATTAGCTCAAGCTATGTGGTTCCTGAAATCGTTCGACACCTTCGTGAGGACCATGGCATAACTTTTCCTCGGGATAGTGTTAGGGGCAAATACTATGCCCTTCAAGATGCAACCAAACTGGATATGTTATTCAAGAGGAGGGGCACTGGAATGGGTAGGATAATCAAAAGTACACCTTTATGGTGGATGATCCTCGATGGATAGATTTGCAGCAGGTATTCTTGGAATTGAATTTGGTGTATTTCTTTCCTTGTATTAGTACATCAAAAGCTATTTCTTTTGAGATATTCTTTTGATGTATTTGGAATTGAAAAGCTGTTTCTTTCTATTAGTGATGATGTATTTCTTTTGAGGTTAAGCGAACAAGGAATTTGGACTGATTTTTAGGCTTGTTGTGCTATTAATTGTTTAGGTGAACAAGGACTTTGGCAAATTCTACAATAAAAATTGTTATATTTATCACATGCTGGAAGATGTTTCCGATCACAGGGTGCAAGTGGAGACTTTTCTTCTAGTTTTGAAAGGTCTCCACGGAACTCTGACGAGGAGAAGGAGATAGAAGACCTGGCTGGCGTCGGAAGAGACAAGGGCAGAGCAGACACCGAGACATCAAATGATGATGTCATTGAGGTAAGGCAACACAAAGGGAAAGGCAAGAAGGGCAAGGGAAAACGCAAATTTGGTGCCTTGTCCAGTGACTCACCCATTCCCAGTCCATCCGCTGCTGCTCATGATAGGTATTACCATGTCCTTGATGGTTTGGAGTCGCTTGTAAGTCAAAAGAAGAGCAGCAGCAATAGCATGAGTGTGTCTGTTTGCTCCCCTTCCAAGAATCAGCCTGCCTCCTCAAAAGTCAAATCCGCCTATGAAGTGGCCTTGGAACAGCTTTCAAACCTACGACTGCCTTGGGAAGTGCATGTTAGGATGGGTGATATTTTAAAAGATAAGCAGGAGCAGTTGTTATGGTTCAGGGCCAGATATGATGAGGATCGGATTTCCCTAGTGAGGATGCTAGGCTGCTTTCCATCGAACCCTTCGAGAAACCAAACTAGAAGTCAAAGTCTGAAGTGACAATTTATTTATTGACATTTGATTAAGGGTTGGGTGTATTTTAAGATTATCTGTTGGAGACTTATTTAGCATATTTGTGAGGTGTTGCTGATGGTTTTTTAATTTTTTTATTTTTTCATGCCACTTTTGTGGTTTGATTAGCGGCTGTGCCTATGATAGCAATTGAGTTCGTGCTTCTTCGAAAACAGCTTGTATATGCGTATTAGAAAATAAATTCAACCTGTCGTTTGGTTGGTTGAAGATTTTTCCTAGGTTTTATGTGCTCGACCATAACTTTGATGGTTGTTATAATCTCTACGGCCTACCTTTGATGGCTGTTCTAACTCCACAACCTTTTCGACTCTTATCTAACTTTTACATTTTTTGTACTACTAAGGATCCACAGCATACTGCATATTATGCTGCATTGTAGGTTAATTAGGTGCCCTTTTGCTGATATTTGTTATTTGTGTTTGCTTCATTTCATGGTAGAAGCCAAGGTGGGTTAGATCTTCACTGAGTTCTTACGCTTAATGTTTGTGAGATAGAGGTGCATACATTTTAACCAATTTATAATTACTTGAATGTGCAGGTTTTGCCTTGTCTACATTGGTTGGCATCCGAGGTTGGGTCATGGATAACCTCAACCATATACATAGTGAGGAGTTGGGAGATGAAGATGATGGGGACGATATGGAATTGACCTTTGCCTTATTTTTGCTGTTAGATTTGGCCCTTTTTGACCCATACCTAAACCCTTCTCCTCGGTGAAGGGTTCGAGATAGTGCACTATCAGGGGAACAATAGGTGATCGAACTTATAAATAGCCATTGGAATAGAATATTTGATAACATGCACATGGAAGCTCCCCACTGCTTACGCTTGTGTGACTTGCTTCTACAACGGGATTATTGGCAGCCATATTCGACATAGAGGGTTGGGATTCACGAGTCAGTGGCTATTGCCTTGGTGTGCCTTAGCCACAATGAGCGCCATGGAGTCTTGGCTGAACATTTTAATCATTCCTTGGAAACGGTTGATAGGCATTTCCGCCGTTGTCTAAGATCCTTGGTACGGCTTGGACCAGATTTAGTTAGACCCAGAAATTTTCATGAAATTCATCCACGTATCCAAAATAGTCGAAAGTTTTGGCCGTGGTTCAAAGTAAGCTTCTATAAAACACTAAGAATTGGTTAATAACTGTTGTTTTCATGTTTTGAAAAATCTTTCAAATCCTTTGCCCAAAATGTATTTTTTGCAGTTAACATGTCACATCTTTCATAGGATTGTGTTGGAGCAATAGATGAAACTCATGTCTCGGCCTGGTGTAGAGCTGAGCAGCAGGACCGCTTTCGAAACAGACATGGAGACCTGTCCCAAAATGTTTTAGCAGTTTGCGATCATGATATGCGGTTTGTCTTTGTTCAGATAGGATGGGAAGGTAGTGCACACGACTCCCAAGTGTTGCAGAGTACTTTACAAGATCCAAATTGTGCATTTCTGATGTCACCCGAAAGTCTGTCCGTCTCCTCATTTATTTTAATATGCCCTTTAGTCCTTTTTTCAACTTTTCCATTGGCAGCTTCATGGCCAGTCAGTTCCCGGTTCATTGTTGATCGTCTCCTGAATTAAAATTACCCTGTTACTATTAGGCAAATATTATAGAGTAGATACTACTTACACAAACATGTCAAGATTTATGGAGCCATATAGAGGTACTCGGGAGAGTGCTCAGGAGCGAGAAGCTAAAGTTTTGTTCAATAGATGCCATGCATCTGCTAGAAGCATTATAGAAAACATTTTTGGTGTGTTGAAAAAACGATTCCCAATATTGAAGGGACCAATGCAGAATTATATGATGGCAACCTAGAATAATATTGTCCTTGCATGTTGTGTGCTACACAATTTCATATGGGAGAATGGCATGAATGACAAATATTTTGATAAAGAAATAGCTATTAGGGAACTTGATGATGCAACGAAAGATGGGTACCAAGTCCTGCTACAACAACAAGTTGATATGTTGGAAAAGGGAATTACCACCTTCGTCCAAGATCATCGAGCGATTGCCAATAGCATGTATAGAAATCGCCAGTTGTAGCCTCATTTGGGACGAAACGTAATATTAAAAATTTGACATCTGTAGTCCATGCACTGTTCTTCCACGTGACATTCTGTTGACTAGTAAAGATCAGTGACTTTTAGGGTATAATTGTAGAAATTCGGGCACAAACTCCCAAAGATATTGATATTCGTTTCCACCAAGCAGGAATGGGAACGTATTCATATATTACATCGGACCAACATATCTCTTGCCAATTTATCATTTAATTTGATAAGAAATACAACTAATGCAAAAGTTATTAGGTATTATAAATTCATTTCATTGCTATTCTAATCAGATTTTGACCTAATCCCAAAAATTAGTACATCAAAATATCGATTGACGAAATTATTGCTATTTTAATTTTGATTATTTTTCAAAAATACTTCAATCCAAACGGGTTTGTTTTTCAAAAACAGTCTGTTTTTCATATACAGCTAATCCAAACGATATTTGCTATTTTTCAAAAACTGCTACAGTAATGTTTTTAAAAAATAATGCCAAAAACAGCTAATCCGAACGAACCTTAAATTCAAACGAAGGGAGTATACATTTAATAACTAGTGATGACAGGTATGGAATGGTGATTGGTCACGCAGTTCCCTTACTCGGTGACAAAAAGTCTAGTGGAAGTAGGCTTAATTAAAAATTGCCCTTTTGTAATCATGACTCAGTACCAAATTACCCCATGTATTCTTGAAACTTATAATTTTCCCTCAGATAAATAAACCCAATTGTATGAGAAAAACAAAAAGACAATAATGCCCTTGTTATGAGGATATTGTCTAATAACCTTATTTTAATTTTACTATTTCTTCTACTTCTCCTTTTCTTTATTATCTTTACATCTCTTATTCTCATTTTTTATTCATAATTCTGGACACTAACTTCAACAATATTGTGTCAAAAAAATTCCTTTTGTGGTCAAATGCATGGTGTAACTTTCTAACTAAAAATATTTGGTCACCATCAGTCATCACAAGATATTAAATAGCATATATTAACAAATTCAAGTGTTTTCTATTCATATTAAATACTTTTATGCATTAGTTTTTAACTAATATTATGATGCATCAATTTTTATTTAAAATAAATATTACTTAAAGTGTTTTTAATAAACATAATTTTTTAATTTATAATATTTGATAATAATAAAATGTATTATATAACAAAATAGTATATATATTTAAACCTCAAAAGAAATTATTAATAAGAATAAAGAAGAAAAAAGAAAGATAAAATTAAAATATTCATATTATATGTGTAATAATTTTGATGCTTAATGAGAAACTGTTAGTGAAATTATCAAGTACTTGAATTATCTTTAGTAAATGCACACTACTATTCAATTTCTCACGATGTTTCAAAATAACTAAATTTTTTATAAGAAAGTAATAATACAAAAGTTTAATCATAAAAATAAATTGACTAGCACATCTTTATCGAGATTTATATGCTGTAACACAAATAGAGGAGGAAAAAATAATTTAAATAAATAAAGAAAAAGAAGAAAAAAAATAAAAAGGGTCATGAGACAAATTTCATATATATGGGCATAAGTGTCTTTTCGTACTTATATATGTTTGACATTTAGTTATTAGGGAGCAATTTATACATTTCATGATCACAGGGAATGATTTGCTACTCATCCCTAATTGCACGGGGCAATATGTAATTAAGCCTTAAAAAATGTGTCCATAAAAATAGGGATAATCTCAGAAACCTCCCATGACGTTTCCCTTAATTCACACTTGGCTCGCCCGAGATTTTTAAAATCACATCTAACACCCTTAGAATGACAACCTCTATAATATTAGCACTCCTCTTAGGAGAGAGAGATACTTTCTTCCAATTTTGCCATTCTACAAGTTGATTTTTGAGTTTTAGAAGATGAAAAATAAAAACAAATGAATATTGTTTTCTAGAAAAACAATTAGAAGGAATTTTTTTTTCCTTTAAGACCTTTAAAGCTAGAAAATATGCCTTTTTAAATTTTATAATTTTGTTTTCAACTCCTTGACAAAAAACTTTAAAAAAAAGATTGAAAGGAAATAAGATTTTTATTTTAATACTGTTGGTTAACTAATTTTTCAAAAATTTTGCTTCCAAGAATTGAACACCATCATTCAGGAGTAATTTTTTCCTTTAAAATGTTTAGAGCTAGAAATATGCCTTTTTAGATTTTATAATTTTTATTCCTAGCCCTAAACAACAAGCTCAAAACAAAAAAAAATCATCTGGGAGAACTAAATGAATGCTTCTATTTCCTAAATTGTTAAGAAATAAAAATTATTTTTTCCTTTTTTTAAATCTCTAGGAGGGGCTCATCGTTTCTAACTATGCCAAAAATGTGGGCAATTTTTATGGCATTTTTATTATTTACTTTTTACATAATTTTGTTGAGGGTGTTAGGTGTGACCAGGAAAAAAGTCGAGAGGTTTCTGAAATTATCTCATCAAAATATCCGGGGTAGTATTGTCCTTCTAAAATTTTCTGATGTCACGTCATCGTGTTAGGGGTGTTAAGTCTGATTTTAAAAATCTTGAAGTGGCTAGATGTGATTAAGAAAAATCTCAAGAGAGGTTTCTGAGATTATCCCATAAAAATATGTATGTAAAAATTATGCTGCCCTTTCTAAAGGTTCTTCCAGTGATGGTCTTCCTGATAGAGGTAAATGAAAGCGTAGGGAAATTATTCATAGAGGTGTTAGAACCGCGTGAGCCGTTTGACCTTTTTGAGCCTATTGTACTTTGGTCCCTTTGGCCTTGCCTGTTGGTCCATTTTTTCTGTCGTCATCCATTGACTCTTTTAAGCTTTAGGCTATTTATTCCATACTCACTCTTTTAAGCTAAACATCTACAGGTCAAGCCAGTGAAATTGCTAAAATTGACAAAGTATTGAGCATGGTACTTACAAGACAGGAACTGCGTTACGCTCAAATTTGGACTACTTCTGGGGAAATACTATATGTTACATCGTGGCTATGATTTTATTCGAAAGGGACGAGGGGTGATTGGAAAAGCATTTTCATCCAAGAATGCATGTTTTTGTAGGGATATTAGACAGCTAAGCACAACAGAGTGCCCCTTTGTACTAGAAGCACGATACAATGAGTACTCTGCCCGTTTTGCAGTTTGTTTGCAGAGCTCTTGCTCGAACAATTGCATTTACATATTGGAGTTCTTTTTACCTACGGAAAAAAAAGGACTATGGGGATCCTAGGACATTGTTTCGCATGTTAATGGAAACATTGAAAGAACACCTCCAAAGTTCTTTTAAGATTGCTTCATCACAAGGACTGGGCTGAAATTGTCTGTTGAGGTTATAAAGGTCTCTCCAAAGGATGAATTTGATTCTTTTGAAATCTGTAGCACTACTGGTATTGACTATTGACTCTACACCTAGGCTTGGAGAAGTACAAGGAGGAGAAGGAATGATGCAATTTGATTTCTCATCTCGACAAATTGATGCTGCAAATTGTTCTATGAATGGTATCCATGAACAGCAGAATGGAAGTGTCGGACCTACACCTAGGCTTGCTAAAGCACAAGACAGAGAAGGAATGACGCTGGATGATTTCTCATCTCAGCTTGTTGATACTGCAAATGCTTATATATAAATGGTGTCCCTGGACAGCAGATCTAGTGGGATTGTTGGATCTCCACCTAGATCAGAGCATGTGCAGGGCTTTGTCAACACATCATATCAAGAATCAATGGCAGTACAATTCAATGCACCAAATATTGCTAGAGTTGATGCTGCAAACAATTCTATGAATGCCATTGATGAATAGCAAAATGGAATTGTTGAAAGCTCACCTAGACAGGAGCTTTCAACAATTAAGGAAATGAGCAGAGACCCCGAAAGAGATGGTGTGAGTGTAAAACAAAGTGGCAATGAAGTGATTAATGTAAAAAAGCAAAAGTCAAGTTATACTTTGAAAAGTGACCTTGGAATTACTCGTGAGGTTCTTGAACAAAATTCTTTGAGGAATCTTGAGGATGCTGCAAAATTTGGAGGTAATTCTTAACTGTAGCTCTTCTCTAGATTAGAATTGAATTCAGATTTGGTCAATTTTTGTTGATTTGCTTCTTCTCTGTATCTGCTTTGGAATATACAAGTTGTAAAGTCATTCCCCTTATTGATAGTTAGTCGGTCTACATTGAAATGTATATGTAGGCAGTGCGGTATTCACAGATGGCCACGTCGTAACGCAAGAAAGGTTAATCATGCCTTTACTGAACAAAAAGTTGTTCAACCTTCTACTGAAAATATTGAAGAGCGGCAGCACTGGCCAGCTACAACAAGGCTAGAAGATGACAGTAGCATGTGGGTGAAGGCAGAATATCAACGGTACACCATGAAGTTTAGACTTCCATTGTCAACCCGTAAATCCAATTTGGAGGAGAAGGTTGCACAACGATTGAATCTACCGATTGGCAGTTTTAAAATTCAGTATCAGGATGAAGATAATGAATGGATTTGGATTGCCTGTGATGAAGACTTGAGTACCTCTATGAGTACATTAAGCTCACTAGGCAGGACAACAATAAAAATGTTAGTCAGGTGATTGCATATTTATGATCCCTTGTACAATTAATCTAGTTTTAAGTCTTTGGTGCTCTAGTCTGTTGTAGCTTCCAAATACCTGCATTTTTAGATTCATTGACTAGATAAATATGCTAGATGAAGAAGTTGAGTTTGGAAAACAAGACACTTTTTATTAAAAATGCTTCAAATGAAAAAATAAATTGAAGCTAAATGATTGTCCTCAATAAGGAAACCCTTTCCAAGGTGTAGCAACTAAATTATTATTGTTATTACACTTGCCTCAATTGAGTTGAAGGATGTTTATTCTTTGCTCATTAGTCAATTAAATCATTATTTTTGGCTAGTAGTTAACGCATGTTTCAAACTACTTAAATTTCAATTTTTTGTTGTATAATTAAATGTAATTAATTTCTTTTGTTCTATTGTAAATTTGAGAAAAACTAAAGCAAATAATTTCTAGACTTGATGACGAATGTGCAAAATTTGTCCTTAAAGGATGGTTGCCGGAAGTTCTAATCAGCTAATTCAGCTGAGTCCCTCTTACTTTCTGATTTCAGCGGAAATGTCAAACAGGTTGAGGGTTGATAAACCGCAGATGTATAGAATTCAGAATTGTTCAAATTGAAGCAGGGCATAACCAGAGGCAGGTAAAGTTCTGTGAGTATTCACTCTACATCACAGAAACATTACAAGCAACGGCTTAAGGTGTCATAAAAGACAGCCTTCAGCACCACCAGAATTGCCATGGCTATACCAGAATTCAAGGTCATAGAACCGAGCAAGGATCAGGCGAGAACTAAACAAGCCACTGAGCAATGCTGAGACTTGTTGTAGCTGGGATTGCCTCGCGTCTTTTTGCAAAATTTAAATGATGAAAAAAATCTTTTTTTTTTTTAATACATTTCCAACCAACCTAGATTTTTTTCTTTGCGTTAGTTGACATTTGTAGTATTTGGAATTTGTGATTTGACGAAGTACTTAAAGTTAACAAAAGTATATTGTTGAAGAGAATCCAAACAGGAGAGACCAATAAGCTTTTAAGAATTAAAATAACTTAAAAATCTAGCAGAAAATGAATTGAAAGTTGGGAGTTCTCAATTCACGCACATAACACACATACATACATGCATACATACATATACACACATATACACCTGTGTGTGTATATAGACAGACACACACAAGTGTGTGTGTAAACAAGGGAACAGAAAAAGAGAGATCAATAATGATATCAATATTATGCTTTTTTCCATATACTATTACGTATTATTACACAACATAGCCAAATTTAGTTGATCTTTTAACATAGAGGATGCTATACTTTAGACATTTATTCAAGCTAATATGATATACAAGGTTAGCCCAATATTTTACACAAGTAGGTAGATTTGGAAAATATATGCAAAAACAAAATTTGAAATTTGAAAAAAGGTTATGTGTTATACATCTAGACTCGTAATTGGATTAGTTTGTAAATAAAATTTTTAAGCATACAAATATGACTCAAAATGTAAATAAAATATGAAACAATATAGAAATTTGTTTTAAAAGGTGCACTAAGGAGATTTGAAATATACAAATTGATTTAATTTGGACAAACAAAACAAAGCGATGAACTATGATCTGGTGCCAGATCTTTGCTTGACCGGAGCAGGATCCAGGGCTGGATCATGTCCAGAGAGGTCCAAGTTTTTCTAGTTTTGCAATCAGATTGGACTTGGTCTGGGTCACTGAGTTCTCAGGCTGGATCCCTGTTGGCTTGCTTAGTGAATCAGGTCTAGTTTTGTGCACTAGTGGGTTCAGGGCTAGACCCCTGGAATAGTCAGATATTTTGTAGAAATGTTTTGAAACTTTTCATGCTCAAGATGTGGTTATTTGAAACCTGCTGCGGCTCAAAAACGAGTAAGCTCGTATCTGGTCATTATGTGGCCATCAGAAAAACACCTCCAAAAAAAATAATCAAGTCTCATTGGATTAAACTAACTTTTGCATTTGATTAATTCTAAGTGAGAACGATTATATTTTTTGCTATCTACTTTTATCTTCTTGTTCTATTTTAGGGGTAAATTGACATAATTCATAAGCAAACAACTAATTGTAGTATGGACAATTAAAACTTTAATGACAATATTTTCGTCTCACCAGTTTGTCATTTCTTCTCCTTTTGCCTTGTGAAGCTCAATATTCAAAGTTCTTTCACTTTTATACATATGTGTGTGTGTGTATAGATATAGGTATTATACTCACGGCATAGGAAATATTGATTGAATACTTTGGAAAAAAACATGAGGAGGAGGAGGAGGATTTGAACCATGCAGATTCTAAATAACTTACTAGCAACCACTATATAAATTCAAAGAGTATATAGCTATTACTTAAGAGAAGGTCAAAATATTGGTCAGGTCTATTTTAGGTTCGTGATCCTCTTCTTTAAACAAAAACAAAAAGAAAAGTAAAACCAAGAAAATTTTCCCTAGTCTTTTATTTTTTATTATAAAATAAATGTAACATATCTCATGCAAATTCTTATAAAACCAAGCAAAAATTTAGAGAAAAACTTATTGCTAACATAGAAAATTGATAAGAAAATGTTTGATTTATTTAAGAAGTGCCAATGGACATTCGTCAAGAGGGGTTCTTAGAAAAAGTGAAATAAAAATAAAAAAGTATTTACTTTTAGTAAAGGTAACGGTAATGCGAGCATGTACACAATAGAAGCCAATAATGACACAAGACAACATGAAATATATTACAAATGTAAGAACAGGTGATACCAGCTAAGCAGTGGTGATTGGCTACGCGGTTCCCTCATTTGGTGACAAAAAATCCATTGGAAATATGTATATATGATGCCCTTTCTTCCGTTTCTTGCAGTTCTAGTCTTCGTGGCAAAAGTACATGAAAGCGATGAGAAATTCCTTGTCGATCATGTACATCAACTTTGCAAGTGACTAGACATGATAAATAAACCTAAAACCCAACAACTACCCATTTTGCGCATTAATTTTAAAGATTGGATTAGTTTGCCCATTAATTTTAAAGGTTGGATTAGGTTAGTTGAGCGATGGATTTTCATGAATTGGATCAAGAAAAATCAAGCTATTAATTGGGTGAATTGAGCTTTTTTTTCCCCCTCAAGTACTCATTACCCAACTTGTATTTCATAAGGAATTCAAAACAATCCAAAAAAAAAGAAAAAGGGAGCGAATGATACCAATCTTCGTTTGCCGCTTGGTTCGTCTTCTGCTCTACTCAGTGGTCACTATTTTTTCCACGGTTCTCTTTCATTTCTTTTCTTTTGCCTTGCCTTTCTAGGGGATGTAATTTTTTTTTTTTTCTCTTTTCTCCCCCCATATTTTCTTCATTTCTTCCGCCGCCATAGTTGGGTGTACTCGCACTTGGGGGTTGCTACACATTTGAATCCGATCAGTCGAAATCCCCAGGCTTTGCAAATTACAGGCCTACGATTGCATATATCTCGTATGTTTTTAAGGGTTAATTTTGTATATACTAATGGTGTAAAGACTAGTAGGTATAAATGCATATCCTTTAATTTCAATTTTAATTTGTACCTTGACATGCATTCTTAATGGTTGCAGTATATATAAAATTATTTTATACTTTATTATTAACATAGCTCATACGGATTGATTATACATTTTGTATTTAGAGGTCTAGCTCAAAACAATGGGAATGCTTACTTCACATTTCAGGAAATGAGATTAACCAAATTGCGATTGAACATGTTAGCTGTTAATTGAAAGACTTTGACCATATCATTTACACTGTAGACTTCACGAAACTTGAACTTTTCGGCATTTTGCTCTTCAAATTGGTTTAAGATTTATCGTAATTGTAAGTTATATTTTATATAATTCAAGACCCACTGTTCAATTGAATTCTACAATTAACTATGTGTGTGTTTGTATACATGAAAGTATGTTAGTTTGTGTTTTACTGTATCCATGTGGGTGAAATGATGCGTTTCCATCCAAGGAATTTAAGAAGTGAGTGTATATTTGTATGTGTGAAAGGGTTTTAGTGTGTGAAAATATATTTATGTGTGTGAAAGTTTTTCTTTTTCTTTTTTTTTTTTGTATGCATGTAAACATATGTGAGAAACTATTATGTATCAAAATATATAAAATAGTTTGTAGATTCATATATCTTAGTCAACCTGCAATTAAGTGGATTGGGTAGAATTCATTTAAATAAAAACCCAAGCCCATCCCCCCAAAAATAGCCCAACCCAGGCGATTGCGGGGTCTGCAAGTGACGTGTGGGGCTCTCAATCTCTCAAACGTGATACAGATTCTTCACCTGTAAGTGAACTGCTAAAAATTAGAGCTGCGTGAAATTTCATGAAGTGTCAGAAAGTAGAAACGCGTGAGCCATTTGACCTTTTGAACTAATTGAACTGTTTGGACTTTGGACGACCAATTCTTATTGTCATTGGCTGTTTGACGGATATCGCGTTCTGCGTCATCCAGTGACGTTAGGACCTTCAAGTGCATGTATAGTATACGTACATAGGTGGGTTCCTATGGTAAAGTGACTTCAGTGGGGAGAAACTGAGAATAGGGAAACAGTATCCATCCAGAAGATTAGCAGTTTTCTCCTGTACAAAGGGCAATGAAAGCTCAAATTTCTCCCTCTCCTCCTTTTTCTACAGCAGGTTTGGGGCCTTGCGAGCTCTCGTGCTCCTACTCAACTTGCGGTATATCGGCAGTGGATTTTCTGGAGCAAATGCAATGATGTGCACTGCGCGAGTAAGTACCAATTAGTCGTTGTTTCACTAATCGTCCTCGAGATTTTATATACGCACACGAGACACGGTCTGACTTCGATATTCTCCATCTGGAATTTAATTCTTACAATTCAGTTCTGTTACCAGACTGTGATATGGATGTTAGCAGGTGAAACTTGAATAAATCTTTAGGAAAAATGTACACCAATGTATCAAAGGTGTGGATTTAGTTTGAGGGGTTTAGATTTAATCCTCTCAAAATATGAATGATTAAACTTAATCCTTTTAGACTTCAATTTGCTTCATTTAGGATTTGACTTATGAGTACATAACTTTCTTTGATTTTATTTTGCTTTAGTGAAAAGATCGATTGATCAGTATTTTTGGCGTAACACCTAGCCCTTTCTACGCTTGATCAAGAATTACAACTGTCTTCTACAATTGCATAAATGATATTAGTGTTCGAATGCGATATTTATTGATTTTCCTGATGCAGCTGCTAACAGTGCCATGATTAAGAGCAAGATCCTCTGTTTTCAACGACTTTTAGGAGAAACACACATCTGGGGTGGCTTAATTCAATTTTGGGGTTTGGTAGAGATCGGAGAAAAAATGTATTTGACAACTCGTGACCAACCATTTGCTCTTCGCTACCGCGGCAGCACAGGTCAAGCAACAATGTGAATATAGGAAGCACTGTTTGGCTGATTTAATACCCGTGGATGATGATCAGATCAGTCTCGCTCCCCCCGGACGGGTTTTCCGCGGTGGATTGCCTGAATATGCACCAAATGTGCGTTATTATACTAGTAGAGAGGATCCTCAACGTGATTATGCGGTCGACCATGAGACAGGTTACTGGGCTTTTCCAGTCTATCTTCCTACTGAGCACCTTCCCAGTGGTGTACTGGAAATTGTATCATCATTTGATACTGCGGTGCCTCGAAAAAAGTTTTTGGCGAAGCTTCAGGTACGACTTTTCTCTTTTTAAGTTGCTTAATTACATTTCTGTTGTCGATAAGAACCTGGCGGTGTTGTTTATGGTTTACGACTTAAAATTCGAATAATTTTGTCAAGAAGAATTATATAGTATAGCTAGGAAGTGGTTGCAAACTTCCTTGTATTAAAGAACTTAGAAGACGAAGCCTAGGCTGTGACTTAGTATCTATTATAGAAAAACTAATTTGACTCTAATTCATCATATGTTTTGCGTTTCTCTTTCGGAAAATTGCTTCATCACCGACCATAACTTTGATAAGACTTACAAACCTATCTCGAATTTATGGTCACTTCAAAGCATACTCATTGTGGTGAGTACTTTAAGGATAATTTTCTAGTTATTATTTGTGGTAGGATAAATTGTGGGTTAAAGATATAGTCGATTTCTAGGTGTTAGATGGTACTGGGAGGAATAGTTAAAGGTCTCCTTTCCATTGTGTTAGCAGTCGGCTGTTCAACTATTTATAATTATGAAAATTTTGGTGCCTATCACCCGAATATTGCTCTTCTCATTGAGGTTTCGGCTTTCGCAACTTCTATACTAAAATAAGTTGAGTAAGCATATAAAGAGCTTATTTTATTTTATTTTTTTCTTTTTTGGGGTGCAACTCCAATTGTTTTTTTTTTTTGGTCAAATAGCTTCAAACAGCTAAATCAAACGCTATGAAACTTGTATGACTACGAGTTTGATTGCCAGAATTTTAACATTCATTTTCAAAATTACAGAAGGTGAATCTGGCAACAACTGGTTTAAGCCCCAAGGAAGTAAGTTCATGTGAGTACACCAAGTAAAATTTCCCCCTACTATACTGCATAAACTTAGTGTTTTTTTTAAGACAATAACATGATTTCAGGGGCCGGGTATCGCTCCCTCCTGAAGAAAGCTTAGGTGAAGCTTCGGGCTAGTCATTCCATACTAACACTTACTTTTAAGCCAAACATCTACAGGTCAAGATAGAGAACTCGATAAAATTGACGAAGTGTTTACCATAGTGCGTAAAAGACATAAACTGCCTAATACCCAGTGTTGGACCACTTGTGGAGAGATACTAAGTTCCTGTGGTGGCGTATATATTATTCAGAAGGGACAAGGGGTAGTTGGAAAAGCATTTTCATCCAAAAGTGCATGTTTTTGTAGGGATATAAGACAATTAAGCATAACAGAGTACCCTCTGGTTCCAAGTGCACGATGGCTTGGATATTCTGGCTGTTTTGCAGTTTATTTGGAAAGCTCTTGCTCGAGCAATTGCACTTACATATTGGAGTTCTTTCTACCTAAGAATGAAAAAGACTGCGAGGATCCTTGGACATTTTTGCACATGCTAATGGAAACATTGAAACAACATCTACAAAGTTCTTTTAAGATTGCTTCTGGACAAGGATTGGGGCAGGAACTGTCTGTTGAGGTTATAAAGGCCTATTCAGATGATCAATTTGATTCTTTTGAAATCTGTAGTACTATGGCCAGTGGATATACACGTAACCTTGCAGAAATACATGGAGGAAGAGAGACGATGCAACTTGATTTCTCATCTCAGGAAGTTGGTGCTGCAAATGGTCCTATAAATAATATGCATGAACAGGAGAATGGAAGTGTTGGATCTGCATCTAGGCTTGCTGAAGTACAAGAAGATGACGGAATGATGCAAATTGATTCCTCACCTCAGCAAGTTGATGCTGGTAATTGTTCTGTAAATGGTATCCCTGGACACCAGAATCAATTTGTTGGATCTTCACCTAGACCAGAGAATTTGCAGTGCTTTGTCAACATATCACATCAAGAATTAATGGCACTAGAATTTGATGCACTAGATCTTTCAGGAGTTGATACAGGAAACAATTCTACGAATGGTACTTATGAACAGCAAAATGAGCAAAGTGGAATTGTTAGATCTTCAGCTGGACTGGAACTCGTGCAAAACATAGTCAGCATAGTACATGAAGAACCAATTGCAGAAATGAATGTGGTTGATCCTGAAAGGAATGGTGCCAATATACAAAAGCTTGGCAATGAAATGACTAATATAAAGAAGCAAAATTCAAGTTATACTTTAAAAAGTACCCTTGGAATTACCCGTGAGGTTCTTGAACAAAATTCTATGAGGAATCTTGATGATGCTGCAGAAGTTCTCGGAGGTAATTACTTACTGTAGCTCTCCTCTGGGTTGTAGTTGAATTAGAATATTGGTTAATGCATGCTAGTTTTGCTCTTTTCTGTATTTATTTGGAATTTCATACAAGTCGTAAACCCTTTTCCTTGACTGAAGTTTTCCTCT
Organism: Gardenia jasminoides; assembly: GCA_013103745.1. Taxonomy (NCBI): domain Eukaryota; kingdom Viridiplantae; phylum Streptophyta; class Magnoliopsida; order Gentianales; family Rubiaceae; genus Gardenia; species Gardenia jasminoides. The sequence continues at coordinate 37,272,730 of CM023098.1, forward strand.
CTAAAATTTGTAGTCAGTCGATCTACATTGAAGCGTATATGTAGGGAGTACGGTATTCACAGATGGCCGCCTCGTAAAGTAAGAGAGGGTAATCAAGCCTTTGTTGAACAGAAAGTTGTTCAACCTTCTACTGAAGACATTGAAGAGCACCACCGGTCAGATGCAACAAGGCTAGAAGATGATAGTAGCGTATGGGTGAACGCAGAGTATCAAGAGTACAAGATAAAGCTTAGACTTCCATTTTCTACCCGTAAAATTGATTTGGATGAGAAGATAGCACAGCGATTCAATCTGTCCATTGGAAGTTTTAAAATTGAGTATCAGGATGAACATAATGAATGGTTTTTGATAGCTTGTGATGAAGATCTGAGCATCTCTATGAGCACTTTAAGCTCATTAGGTAGAACAGCAATCAAAATGAGGGTCAATTAGTGTGAAATTTGTATAAATAGTCAAAAGTGCTTTCATTCAATAATTTTTTTCCATGAAGAAGTGTGTTCTGCCGCAAAACATGACATAAAATAGGCCTAGTTGGTGTTTTAGATTTCATTGACAAGATAAATACGGATATAATGAAGATAATTTTATGTCCCACTTCAAATGATCTCAATGCAGTTGGAGTAGGCTTCTATTTATTGCCCTTATCTCCATTTTCTGACAATACGTCTTTGGATCAGAGACATATATACCAAGCATAATTTAAGGGGCAAGATTAATTTGTTTTAACCACCTTTGCTGTATAAAAGTTTGACACTATTAAGTCCATTGTTTATCTTTTACTAGACAGTGAATGTCAATAGCCACCCTCCATAAACTTCATCATAAACTAAAAATTTTGTTCTTAAAAGATGGTTACCGGAAGTTCAAATCAGGTAATTCAGCTGACTTTCTTGTACTTTTTGATCTCATTGGAAATGCCAAAGAAGTTGAGTGTTGATAACCCGTCGATATATGGCAGTAGTGAATCGCTGAAATTATAGTAGAGCATATTCGAAGGCAGATAACCTGCTATGTGTGCACTCTACATATCAAGAACAATACAAGCAACGGCTCGAGCTGTCCCAAAAGATGGCCATTAGCACCAACAGAAATTGCCTTGGCTAGACGAGGATTCAAAGTGTTAGAACCTAGGAATAAGGGTAAATTGCATATAACTCCCCTGTAATTTCGACTATTGTCACATGATCCCCTAACGTTTCAAAATATCCATTTCACCCCCCTATAGTTTTATGTAAAGTGGAAACTTGACGGAAAATACCCTATGTAATGTCGTTAGTTGAAATGATAATACTGTCCTTATTTAAATATTAAATTAATTTATGGATTAACCACTTTATATAAAAGTATACGGGAATTATGTGGACAATTGCTAAAATCACAAGGAGATAAAGTGCTTATTTATATGAATCATAAGGGGGTTATATAGATATTAAAATTTTATCACATGCACTTTTAGAATGCGTTTGGTAGAAATACCGTAACTGATTGTACATTCCGTCCACTTTCCATTTTACATAAAATCATAGGGGATGAAATGGATATTTCGAAACGTTAGAGGGGTTATATGGCAACAATCGAAGCCACAGGGGTGTTATACAAAATCTACCCTAGGAATAATCAAGTGAGAACGAACAAGCCACCAAGTAATGCTGAGACGTGTTGCAGCTGGGATTTCTGATCACATTTGTTGAGTAATATGCTTAACTAACTAGTTAGTTGGCAAGTTAAGTTAATGAGTTAGTTGGCAAGTGACTAGTTTAGAATTATCTTTTTGTATTCCAATGACTTTAGAATGATGTATTCACAACTATAAATAAGTCTTGTAAATTCCAAGATAATCAAGAGAGAAAAAGATGAATCAATGAATTAACCTTAACTTTAACAATTCTTCTCGATTCTTAGTCTAATATCCAACAGAATTGGTATCAGAGCAAAGGTTTCGCAACCTTAGCTTATCCCCTAAACTAGAAAAATTTGAGTGGTTTTTCAGCTACACAAGATGGCTGATGAGTGCAGAGTATGCATACAAAACTAAACTCAATTCCACAATTAAGTTTTTACATTTATAAATTCCTAAACACCCACACGTAATTTTCTGCAAGCATACAGGTAGAGATTGAATAAAGGGTATTAAGGGTCAAACCCACAGGAAAGAAGAATAACTACTGACATTTCTAAAATTCCCCTATTATTTAAACAATCAACAAATTAGACTAAATAAAAATAAGCTAAAATGCACAAGAAAATAGCAAATAAATCTCCTTAGGTCATGGTGTCCCTAACTACTCGTGTAAGTGCAATTTTTGGAGTATTGAACACTAGTATTTTGGCTAGTTATGACATAATTTCCTAATATATGTGAAACCTACTCTCGCAGTGAATTAACTATACCTATAACTAATTCGTACCTACTCTCATAATTATAAAATTAGCTATAAGTTCATTTCCTTCCGTGAAACTGCATGGAACAAAGCCATAAAAATCATAAAGGCCGCCTCTACTCTTGTGAGTGTACTCCCTAGGTTTAGCACTTTTATAAACTAGTGTTAGATTCCAATTTTCATTGCAAATCTAACACTTTGAAATTATCACAATTAATGGTCAGTTAATCATGATTATAAGAACAAAAATGCTAAATAACTTGCTTAATATAACAGCATAAAATAGCCAAGAAATCAACACAAACGATCATAGAAAGTTTAACCAAAATCCAAAACATAAATTTTAAAGACACATGATGAATATAAAAATTCAAGCTTATACTACAACTAAACATTGGAATCAAATACAAGGAGCAAAGTGATAGGAGAGAAGTCACCTATGTCACTTTTCAAAACTCTCCATCTTTACTCTCAATTTTCTTCCATGCCTAGCTTCATAAAAAATTTGATATAATGCTAACTATTCTACACTACTTAAACTACCTAAATTATTAACTATGAAGAACTACATCTTTGTAGTGTTTTTTCTACCTCCAAGCTCCTCTAGATGAGAAGAACAAGGATTTACTTATAGAAGATTCTTCAAGCCTTTGTGACCTCCTTCAAGTGTGAACATTAGCACCAATAAGTCAATAACTTTGACTTCCAAGCTAGAGCTCATATTTATAGAAGAAATAAAGTCAAGAATTGAGGTTAGAATAACACCTTTATAGCTGCAAAATGTCTATAGAACATCCCTAAAAAGTAGTGGAATAATGGAGGTGAAATCAAGTTGAACAAGTTGCAACCGAAATCTCTTACTAGAATCCCTCCACAAATCTGGCCACAAATTACTGCCGGATTCAAATCCGGTTGGAAATCTGGCCAGGGATTGACCTCCTCTCTTTTGTCCATCTTTACCATGCTTCTACCTTGAATCTAGCTGGTAATCCGGCCAGGGATTCCCGGATGGGTTCGGGGCGGCTTGCTTATTTGACACATTTCTCTAATTTATTATTCATGCGACTCGAATCACCTTTGAAACTTGCTAACTTTATGAACTTTAAGACTTCAATATCATATTCCAATTTTAGTTCTTTTCCAAATTCAAATTTATTCTTCAACTCTAAAAACAAACCAAAACATGTGAGTAAATGGACGAAAATCGCAACTAAGACCTTAATTAACTCTTAACACAAACTATAGCCAAAATGACCTCATTTCTACTTTTAACTCCTCAAAAGTGACTAAAAGTGATAAAAATATATTATCAAAAGATTGTACAAAATAGTAACTTATCAATGGCCAATCATACTAGTGATAGTTCTCCAATTCCCATATTTTTCAATTAGCATTATGACCATTGGTATATGAAAATGAGAAAAATTTTAGATCACAAGAACTGCGGGAGTATGTAGAGAATGATACTAAGAATCTGAAAGTGGTGAAGGTCTAATCAATCAAGAATTAAAGACACTTATGGAGTATAGAAAGAAGGATGCAAAAACTCTTTTATATATCCAACAAGGTGTGAGTTCGAATATCTTCTCAAGAATCATGGGAGCAGACCATGTCAAGGATGCATGGGATATTCTACAAAAGGAGTTCCAAGGGAATCTCAAGGTAAAAAAATGTTACTCGTCAAACTCTTAGAAACGATTTTGAATATTTGAAGATGGGTGATGACGAAAGTATTCAAAATTACTACACAAAGATCATTGAAACTATAAATTAAATGAAAACCTTTGGTGAAGAAATTAGTGATAGCAGAATTGTTAAAAAGATTATTGTTAGTTTACCTCCAAACTTTAATCCAATTTTGTCCATAATTGAGGAAACAAAAGATATTTCTTCAATGAGTGTTCAAGAGTTGATGGGATCCTTGGAGGCTCAAGAGAGAAGGATGGCTAGACATGCTAAAAAATCCATTGAAAGTACTTTTTAATCAAAGCTAATTTTAGCCCAAGACCAATGAACGAGACTTATCTTGCAGCTATCAAAGAGGTGGAGATTCACAAAGAGATAGTAGATTTGGCCGTGAAAGAGGTACAGGTAGAAATTCAAGAGGAAGAAAAGAAACAATCTTTAAAGAACCTTTAATGCTAAAAATTCATAGCCGTGCAATTACTGTGGCAAGAGCAATCATCTTGAGAAAGATTGTTGACATAAGGACAAACCAAAGTGCTACTAATACAATAGATTTGGCCATATCAAGAGGATTGTAGATTCAAAACCAATCAACAAACATAATTTTTAGAAGAGAAGAAAGAAGAAAGAAACTTATTCTATGCTTGTCACATGGCCATCGAAGTCAAGAACGATGTGTGATACCTTAACAGTGGCTGTAGCAATCACATGACAAGAGATAAATCAATTTTTATTAATCTGGATAAATCTATAAAGACTCAAGTGAAGATGGAAAATGGGGTCATAGCTTAAGCACAAGGATTGGGAATCATTGGTGCCCGAACCAAGCAAGGTACGAAGTTCATTCGTGATGTTTTATATGTTCTTGATGTCAGGAATTGGGGCATCAGGCACAGCGGAATTTAAAAAATTTAGCCCCAACTCCCACCAGGAATCCCCTAGTTCTACGTATGATTTCATAAAGGAGGTTCTGAAGATTACCTTAATCCATGAGATGAAGCTTAGAGATGTGCGAGAGGGCTGAGAATTCCCTGAGCAGCAGTCCAGGTGTGTCCTGCCTCTACTGATGTCCACGAGAAAGCAGATCACCTCTTGATCGTCTCTACGATCAGTGTGTGTGTGTGTGAGTATGGGAGGTGCTAGCCTTTCACTCACACTATCAGACTATCTGAATATTTCCTACGTTAGTTTTCTCTCTAGAGAACTTTTCTCTGCTTTCGACTATCGGAGGTATCACCTCTCCTATCGTAACATCGATATTAATGGGAGAGGAAGAGAGAAAGAAGAGGAGAAACAGAAGGGAGAGGGATAGAGTCTGGTGGTTTGATTCAAAAATCAAACCACCGTAACATCTGATATCCCCTCTATCCCATTCTGTTATCTGACAAATAAAGATAACACATTTATCTTATTTGTCGGATGACTGAGATTTATTTATCTTTATAATTAAACCCAGTATTTATTTCCAAGTCCCTACTTGGACACACAATTTAATCGAACCCAATCTCTATGGTGTGATCCAATGGGTCCCAAATACACTTTGGTAATAATTATGAATAATAATTCTAAAAGAATTAGATAAAATAAACACTTTTATTTTATCATTAATTACAATAATTAATTATTTATAATTATAAATTGTGGCGGTGTCTAGCAACACATCACAATTACCGGTATTGAATTGATCAAGGGAAATTCGACCTAACCTTTCCATGGAAAATTACCGTGTAATTATTATCCTTTCACCATTGATATCCAATTAGTGAGGGAATAAGGAACAAGTGCCAATTCCCTTAATGACTAATTAATTTTCTAGTTCCCGGAATTAACCTTAGATTAGATTAACTTGAAGACACTCTCCAATTAATCTAATGTAGTCGACTACTAAGGTTACATTCCAACTAGTGGCCTTCTTGGATATCGACTCCCACTATTGGGTGGTGAATCTGTCTTGATCACTCACTATCTTTCCATGCTTCACACTACCCCAATTTCTATTCTTTAAGTTACCCCGGTGAGTAACAAGAAGCAGAATCAAAGGTAGTGATTCACACTCAAGATACTGTGGTGATCTCAAGTCTAGGATCACTTACACAATTTCCCATAAGAGATTCAACCATTGGCACAAAATATCCTAATGGGATCTCTGTGTGGATCACTCCAATGAATTATTACTCTATAACTCATCTACACATTAGCCTAGGTATCCTTATACCATGGTTGATGAGAACAACCACTACTTACATTAAGTAGGGGCTAATTGTGTACTAGTCTGTCCGTATTAATGATGTCCTATTTCATTAATACTACGACTAGGGATATTTAAGAATATTTATTATAAATGTGATTGATATCTCATAGTCGCAACTCTTGTGACTATCATCACATTAATAAATATTCTAAGGACTTACCGACTATATCATATATTAAGCAGAGATAAAATTGGAAATTCATAAAATACAAAACTTTAATTAGGAATGTATTTCAACAAATCAATTGTTTTTGGGCATACATTCCAACAACCTCCCACTTGCACTAAAACAATTCATTTATAACTCTTAGTCCAAATGAAAGTACATGACTATCATGTTTCTTTTGAGATAGTGCTTTAGTAAGAGGATCAGCTATGTTATCCTCAGTGGGGACTCTCTCTATCTTTACATCATTCACGCAGCGATTTCCCTAATAAGGTGAAATCTTCTAAGTACATGTTTGGACCGTTGATGAGACCTAGGTTCCTTTGCTTGGGCAATAGCCCCATTGTTATCACGATTACAAAGTTCTTGGATTAACAATGCTGAACCACACTAAGTTCAGTCACGAACTTCTTGATCCAAACGGCTTCCTTAGCTGCCTCCGCGGCTGCAATGTACTCGACCTCTGTTGTAGAATCTGCTGTGGTGTCTGTTTGGAACTCTTCCAGTGACGGCACCTCCGTTGAGAGTAAAGATGAAGCCCGCCTGTGACTTACAGTCATCCTTGTCAGATTGAAAGCTTGCATCTGTGTAGCCCTTGACCTCCAATTCACCATTTCCATATACTAAGAACAAATCTTTAGTCCTTCTTAAGTACTTAAGAATGTTCTTAACAGCTGTCCAGTGACCTTCACCTGGATTAGCCTGAAATCTTCTCGTGACACTCAGAGCATGGGAGACATCTGGTCTTGTACACAACATAGCATACATAATTGATCCAATTGCCGAAGCATATGGAATATTATGCATCTTGTCAATCTCAGCTTGTGTCTTAGGACACATGCTCTTAGAAAGGCTTATCCCATGAGACATGGGTAAAAGCCCTTCTTAGATTGATCCATGCTAAACCTCTTTAGCACTTTATCTACATATGTAGATTGTGAAAGACAAGCGACCTTTTGGATCTATCTCTATAGATCTTAATACCCAGTATGTAGGCTGCCTCTCCCAAATCTTTCATGGAAAAATTCTTGGATAACCAACCCTTTACTGATTGTAACATTGGGATATCGTTTCCCATTATTAATATGTCATCCACATATAATATCAGAAAAACGATTGAACTCCCACTAACCTTCTTGTAAACACAAGGCTCATCCGGATTTTTGAGAAAACCAAACTCTTTGATTGTCTCATCAAAGCGGATGTTCCAACTCCTTGATGCTTGCTTAAGTCCATAAATGGACCTCTGCAGCTTGCACACCTGACTGGAATTTGGCAATGTAAAGCCTTCAGGTTGTGTCATGTACACATCCTCCTGCAGATTCCCATTAAGGAATGCAGTCTTTACATCCATCTGCCAAATTTCATAGTCATGGTGTGCTGCTATTGCAAGCAATATCCGAATGGATTTAAGCATAGCTACTGGTGAGAAAGTTTCATCGTAATCGATTCCCTCTTTCTGCTTGTAGCCTTTGGCCACCAGTCTAGCCTTATAGGTAATCACATTACCATCCATGTCGGTCTTTTCTTGAAGACCCACTTGCACCCTACGGGTTTTATCCCTTCAGGTGGATCAACCAAGGTCCATACCTTGTTGACATACATGGAATCCATTTCGGAGTTCATGGCCTCTAACCATTTGGAGGAGTCTGGACTGTTCAGAACCTCTTGGTAGGTAGTAGGTTCGTCATCTTGTATGACTAGCACATCATTCCCGGACTCACAAGAAAATCATATCTCTTGGGTGCGGGCGTGCTCTTCGACCTACGGGGCTCTTGAACATCCACGACTTCCGTTAGCGCCTCATCTCTATGGGGCTGAATCCTTTCTTCTACAGGCTGTTCTGTGTTTGTTTGGACATCTTGAACTTCTTCAAGTTCCATGTCAGTTTGAACTTCTTCAAGTTCTATTCTACTCCCACTGCCCCTTTCTAGAATAAACTCTTTTTCTAGAAAGATGGCATGTTTTGAGACAAACACTTTGTTCTCAGTTGGGTTGTAGAAATAGTATCCAATAGACTCTCTTGGATACCCCACAAACAAACACTTGTCAGATCTAGCTTCAAGCTTATCTGACTCTGCCTTCTTCACATAGGCTGGGCAACCCCAAACCTTCATGTAAGACAGTTTTGGTTTCTTCCCTTTCCATATCTCATATGGTGTGGAAGTAACGACCTTCTTGGGTACTCTATTAAGAGTATGGGAGGCGTGTCTAGAGCATATCCCATGCGATTTTGGGGCACTCGAATGGCTCATCATGGACCGTACCATATCTAATAGGGTGCGGTTTCTCCTTTCAGATACACCATTTAGTTGTGGTGTCCCTGGAGGAGTCCATTGTGGAACTATTCCGTTGTCCTTTAGATAATACCGAAATTCATCGCTCAAGTATTCACCACCACGATCAGATCGTAGTGTTTTAATACTTTTGCCAGTTTGTTTCTCTACTTCATTTCTGAATTCTTTGAACTTTTCAAAAGATTCAGACTTGTATTTCATTAAATACACGTAACCATATCTTGAATGGTCATCTGTGAAGGTAATGAAGTACGAGAACCCACCTCTTGCTGTGATTGTCATTGGGCCACATACATCAGTATGTACCAGCCCAAGTAAATCACTGGCTCGTTCCCCTTTACCAGTAAAGGGCGTTTTGGTCATCTTTCCAAGTAAACAAGCCTCGCATACGTCATATGATTCATAATCAAATGAGTCCAAATATCCACCTTTGTGTAATTTGGAAATGCGTTTCTCATTTACGTGACCAAGCCTACAATGCCAGAGGTAAGTTTTATTCAGTTTATCTAACTTCATTCTCTTTTCATGTATATTGAGAATTTGGTTGTCTAGATCTAGAATATATAAACCGTTATTCCAATTTCCAGAACCATAAAACACACCATTCTTTGAAAAAGAACAACATTTATTCTCCTGGGTTATCTTAAACCCATTTAAATCCAAACAGGAAATAGAAATGATGTTTGTTGTAAGTGCTGGAACATAATAACAGTTTGACAATTCTAAAATTAACCCACTGGGTAAACTAATGTAATAAGTCCCTACAGCTAAAGCAGCAACCTTTGCTCCATTGCCCACACGTAGGGTTACTTCTCCTTTACCCAGCTTTCTACTGTCCTTTAGACCCTGCATAGATGTGCAAATATGAGAACCACATCCGGTATCTAATACCCAAGAGTCAGATTTGGAAGTAGAAACATTTATCTCAATCATGTATGTACCTGCTGATGAAGCTTCCCCAAGCTTCTTCGCTTTAAGACTCTCCAGATAGGCCTTACAGTTCCTCTTCCAATGTCCATTTTGTCCACAGTGGAAGCAGGTTGCCTTGGACTGGTCTGCCTTAGCCTTTTTGGGCTTCTTGGCAGGCTTGTTATTGGGCTTTTTGGGCCCTTTTCCTTGCCTCTTCCTTTTACTGGATGAAGCAACAACAAGCACCCCAGTAGATCCCTTCACCTTCTTGATCTCCTTCTCAGCAGTTTTCAGCACATTCAACAATTGAGGTGGTGTGTCTGCAGATTATTCATCGATAGTTCATGGCGAGAGAAGAGTCCGGCGAAGATGAAGAACTAAATCAACATTTAGCTCTGGGTCCATCTTGAAGCCCAATTCAGCTAATTTCTCAATTAGCCCAATTAGCTTCAAGGCGTGTGGTGCTCCCTCGCCATCTTGCACCTGAACAGTTCCTTAGAGGTGTCATATCTCACCGTCCTAGATTGTTGTTCAAACAACTCTCTCAGGTGTTGAACTATTTCATATGCCCCATGTTCATGTCTTTGTTGAAGTTGGGGAGTCATAGAGGCTATCATGACACATGAAGCCGTTCTATTGTCATCCCTATGCTTCTTGTAAGCATTCTTAACGAGTGCGTTAGGTTCGGGTTCGTTAGGCATGGGCCCATCAAGTACATACTCGATTTTCTCGTGGGTGAGAACGAGTAGGACATTTCGATGCCAGTCGAGAAAGTTTGTGTCGTTTAGTTTACAATCGAAAGGATGGATCGTAGGCTCAAATTGTTACTCATTCTACAACAAAAAGAAGATAGAGTTTATCGAGAAAAGTTTTGTTTGATAAAATCATAAAACTTCAAAATTATGATTTTATTTCCACTATTTTTTAAATCAATTACCCTCTAAAATTGATCCGAGATTTTCAAAAAATCCATAGTGGCTAGAATCCTGTCTTAATTATTTTTGACCTTGAGTGAATCTCAACAAATCAAAATAATTTTAACAGGTAGGTACTTTACCAATTACAACCCTTTGTAATTTCTAGATCCGTTAGGTATCAACTCTTGATTTTACATCTTATGTATTAACCTAACCCTTGCCTCTAAAATTCATGGTCTTGAGTGAATCCCAACAAACCATAGTTTTAGTTAAATCAAACCCATCATTCTCAAGAACATTTCTTATAGAAAAAACATGTAGTAAGTAAGGGAGTTTTGGGTGAATCCCAACAAACTAGCACTTAATAACCACATTTTGTTTTATACTATAATGATGGAAGGCTTGTCTTGATTTAATATTAGTTTTGAGGGATTTATTTTTTTCCAAAACATTTTAGTTTGAGATTTTGGAAAAAATATTTAGGTCTCATCAACATTCATGCATATAAATATTTCAGAAATAAAATATAGCATAAATTAAGTGGATGGTTGTGGATATTCCTAAGTTAATTTCCACGGCCATTAGGGAAATTAGCGGTTGACTAGGTAAAGCAATTTCCACCTTACGGTTTGCATTGCTCTTTCTTCATCTTCCAATTTACAATTTCTACACTAGAAACATAATTTCCTATCATCTATTCCTATCTATTGTACATTACAAGTAGAATATCAGAAACCCTGAGTTACATTCAGGGGGAATTAGATGAGGAAAGAAATTACAATTAGAGAAATGAGAAAGGCAGGACACGCAGGCCCTATTTATCAAAAATCACAACCATTCAACCATTCCACAATCACATTGGGTTACTATCCACAACCATCCACCATGCATCCATTTGAATTTAAACAACTTTAAATAAAATGGAAAGATAATCATTCATGGATTATTTAGATATATACATATATATCAAGATCTCAAACAAATTTTGAGACCATACATGCAGAGAACTTTTGGTAAAAATAATTTTATTAGGTCAATTTAATTCCTAACTTAATTAGGAGATAATTGGAATATTATTTGAATTAATCAAATTAAATTCAAACTAATTCCTGACCCAATAAAATATGAAATGATAACCATCAGAAAATTTAAACAATTTAAAATCGGATCAGTAGCAGAAAATTTCTCAGAAATTTAAAACTCAAATTTTCAAAAAATTTATTTCACGAAATTTCCGAAGGATCAGCGGCATCCGAAGCGGTTCGCGAATCCATGCTACGCGGATCGGTCAAACCTCGTGAAGGATCCGCGAGTTGATCCGGGTTAGCGGATCCACACTTCAGCGTATCGGTTCGAAACTCTGTGAAGGATCCGCGACCCTGATCCGCGAGACGCATCTCGCGGATCCCTTCAGCGGATCGGCGAGGGCTGCTAACAGGATCCGCGAATCGGATCCGCGGACCGATCCGCGAACCCAGTTCGCGGATCGCACCATGTTTCTGAAACGCGAGAAGCATCCGCGAGACGAACTTCGCGAATCATGACCGCGGATCCGAGTCGCGAACCTGATCCGCGAGGCAAGCCTCGCGGATCCGCGTCGCGGATCCGTGTCGTGAATCGCTCTGTTCCCGTAGCCAACGATTGGCCGTCTCAGATGCTCTTCACAGATCAATACAGTCAAAATTCCAGCAATTCACAGTCAAAATTCCAGCAGTTCAGAAAACATGAAATCAGCAATTTTGCAATCTATCAAAATTTTCCAGATAACCAACTACTACTTTAATCTCATTAAAGCTGTAATTTTTAACTCAAGAAACTGCACATGTATATATACATATATCATCCAAATATACATCATCCATGAACAACAATATACAAATCATACGTAAATCCTAGAGATGGCTCTGATACCACTGTCAGGAATTGGGGCATCAGGCACAGCGGAATTTAAAAAATTTAGCCCCAACTCCCACCAGGAATCCCCTAGTTCTACGTATGATTTCATAAAGGAGGTTCTGAGGATTACCTTAATCCGCAGATGAAGCTTCTGAGACGTCTGAGAGGGCTGAGAATTCCCTGAGCAGCAGTCCAGGTGTGTCCTGCCTCTACTGATGTCCACGCGAGAAAGCTTCTGAATCACCTCTTGATCGTCTCTACGATCAGTGTGTGTGTGTGTGTGAGTATGGGAGGTGCTAGCCTTTCACTCACACTATCAGACTATCTGAATATTTCCTACGTTAGTTTTCTCTCTAGAGAGAACTTTTTCTCTGCTCTGACTATCAGGAGTATCACCTCTCTCCTATCGTAACATCTGATATTAATAGGAGAGAGGAAGAGAGAAAGAAGAGGAGAAACAGAAGGGAGAGGGATAGAGTCTGGTGGTTTGATTCAAAAATCAAACCACCGTAACATCTGATATCCCCTCTATCCCATTCTGTTATCTGACAAATAAAGATAACACATTTATCTTATTTGTCAGATGACCCCAGGATTTATTTATCTTTATAATTAAACCCCAGAAGTATTTATTTCCAAGTCCCTACTTGGACACACAATTTAATCCAGAACCCAATCTCTATGCGTGTGATCCAATAGGTCCCAAATACACTGGTAATAATTATGAATAATAATTCTAAAAGAATTAGATAAAATAAACACTTTTATTTTATCATTAATTACAATAATTAATTATTTATAATTATAAATTGTGAGCGGTGTCTAGCAACACATCACAATTACCCAGGTATTCGGAATTGATCAAGGGAAATTCCGACCTAACCTTTCCATGGAAAATTACCGTGTAATTATTATCCTTTCACCATTGATATCCAATTAGTCAGGGAATAAGGAACAAGTGCCAATTCCCTTAATGACTAATTAATTTTCTAGTTCCCGGAATTAACCTTAGATTAGATTAACTTGAAGACACTCTCCAATTAATCTAATGTAGTCGACTACTAAGGTTACATTCCAACTAGTGGCCTTACCGATATCGACTCCCACTATTGGAGTGGTGAATCCTGTCTTGATCACTCACTATCTTTCCATGCTTCACACTACCCCCAATTTCTATTCTTTAAGTTACCCCTGGTGAGTAACAAGAAACAGAATCAAAAGGTAGTGATTCACACTCAAGATACTGTGGTGATCTCAAGTCTAGGATCACTTACACAATTTCCCATAAGAGATTCAACCATTGGCACAAAATATCCTAATGGGATCTCTGTGTGGATCACTCCAATGAATTATTACTCTATAACTCATCTACACATTAGCCTAGGTATCCTTATACCATGGTTGATGAGAACAACCACTACTTACATTAAGTAGGGGCTAATTGTGTACTAGTCTGTCCGTATTAATGATGTCCTATTTCATTAATACTACGACTAGGGATATTTAAGAATATTTATTATAAATGTGATTGATATCTCATAGTCAGCAACTCTTGTGACTATCATCACATTAATAAATATTCTAAGGACTTTACCAGCTATATCATATATTAAACAGATAAAATTGGAAATTCATAAAATACAAAACTTTAATTAGGAATGTATTTCAACAAATCAATTGTTTTTGGGCATACATTCCAACACTTGATTTGGACCAAAATTTGTTAGATATTGGACAGTTTCTTGAGCATAAATATGCACTTACTTTTGATGATTATGAGTGTTGTATCTAGATAAAAAGGATGGTAGATAGCTTATTATGAAAATTAGAATGCAAGCCAACTGAAATTTTTCAATCAACTTCAACTATAGTGGAAATCAAGGCCAATGAAGATTCATGGTTGTGGCACAAGAGACTTGGCCATTTGAATTTCATGGCATCAAAGTGCTTCAACAAAAGGGGATGGCATATGGATTATCAAGAATTGAGGAGAAACATTAAATTTGTGAAGGTTGTGTACTTGAAAAATAACATTGACAACCATTTTCTGAAGGAGTTGCATGGCAGGTCAAGAAAATTTTGGAACTACTTCAAACAAATATTTGTGCACCTATGAGAACAACTTCTCATGGAGGTAACAAGTATTTTATTCTTTTATTGATGATTTTTCAAGAACAACTTGGATTTATTTCATGAAAGAAAAATTTGAAGGTGTTTTCAATTTTTAAAAAGTTCAAAAGTCTTGTTGAAAAAACAAAGGGGCCACTACATCAAGATGTTGAGGATGATCGTGGCAATGAGTACACCTCAAATGAATTTCAAAAATTTTGTGAAGATGAAGGCTTGGAAAGATAGCTGACCGTTGGCTACACACCACAACAAAATGGAGTTTTGAAAAGAAAGAACCAAACCGTGATGGAAATGGCAAAATTTATGTTGCATGACAAAGGCTTGACAAAAGAATTTTGGGATGAAAATGTTTATATAGCTATATATTTGCCCAATAGAAGTCCTCTAAAGGCTATGTGGAATCAAACTCTAATTGAAGTACAGAATGGAAGGAAGCCTTCGATGAAACACTTGAAAAACTTTGGGAGCATTTTTATGTTCAAATTCCAAAAGAAAAGAGGTACAAGTTTGATGAAGTAAGTGAAAATTTTATTTTTGTTCGCCATAGTTCCAAATCTAAATGTTATAGATCATTTAATTTGAAGACTGACAAAATCATCATTAATCGAGATGTTGTGTTTGATTAAAATGCTACTTGGAATTAGGATGAGAAAAGGGTTGTGAAGCAGGTTGTTTGACATCATGATGAAGAAGAAAATTTTGCGAATGAAGAAGGAATTGATGATGATTAAACTCCAACAAGCAGTCTACCTTTGCCTCCAAGTTCAAGTTCGAGTTCTCCAAACTCAACTCCAAAGAAAATAAGGAGTTTGAGTGATGTTTATGAAACATGTAATTTTTGCATTTTTGAACCAGAAAATTTGAAGAGGCATATGGAGAAAAGGATTGGAAAAAAGTATTGGAAGAGAAGATTCATGCAATTGAGAAGAACAATACCTAGAAACTAGTTGAGAAGTCTCAAGACAAGGACATTATTGGTGTCGAGTAGGTTCACAAAATCAAGTTGAATTCAAATGGCTCAATCTAAAAGAAAAGGGCAAGACTTATTACAAACAGTTACTCAAAGCAGCATGGAATTAACAACAATGAAACTTTTGCATCGGTTGCAAGATTTGATATAATTAGAGATCTAATTATATCAAATTGATGTCAAATCTGCATTTTTGAATAGAGAATTGAAAAAAGAGGTGTATGTTCAATAACCTCAAGGCTTTCTCAAAGAAGGAAAAGAAGACAAAGTTTACAAGTGGAAGAAAAAACTTAATGGATTCAGATCTTAATACGTTCAGACCGTTTGATAACCGAAAATAGAACATCTGAATTAATTAAGTGGCACTGAATTTTCTACACAAAACTTGCTCCCAAAATTAAGTAATAAGCTATTCACTTATCACTTAATATGATATACATTCAAATATATTAGATTTAGTACTAAACAATTCAATCACTTAATCGATTTAGATTTCAGATTTCAGATTTCAGATTTCAATTTTATCAAACGGACCCTAAGTGTATGCTGATTGGTGTACTGGGGAGTAGCATGTGTTGGGCTTTATGGTCAAAGGTTGGGGATAAGAGCTTAAGTGAGTTGGTGGTGGAAAGAACGAAAAAGTTGGAAGATATGGAAAATAAAAAAAAAATGGTTCGGATAAAACCTGAAAGGCATTAGCAAACGATTAATTAAAAGAAACTTGTCATCGGATTTCAATTCTTTATGCAATTGTCCCCCCCCCCAACACACACACACACAAACAAAAAACAGCTAAGATTTTTTTTTAAAGTTTTTTTTATTTGTGTAAATGGGAGATTTCAAACCCGAAATCTTGTACTTACATTTCCTCCTCATGTATCACTAAACTCATCCCTCTGCCTAGGGTAGCTGAGATTGAAGTATCTAAAAAACATATGCTCAAATTGTGAACTTTAACATTTATGTTTTCAGAACCCTTTTTTCTATTTTAGTTTGTCTAAAATGTGCCCAATTCTGCTGGTTAAGATTGCCTTCAACTGTCAAGAATTTGAATAAGTGAAGATAAATAGGTAGAGTAATAGCGAAGGAACAAATATAACTGTGCGCATATATAAGGTTAATCAAATTTACTTAATCCTTGGCATTTGGCTTTAGAAAAATCGTTTTTATATAAGAATATTAAAATTTTAAGTTTTGATCACAGAACAAATATGAAAACTAGAATAATCAACTTAAATGGGTCCGATTTGCATGCTTACACACTTACCACGCATGGAGGACGGCATATTTACAGAGGCATTGACCATTTTGCAGCCCCAGATATGAATACATATACCATTACCTAAGTTATCTTATTAAATGTGTTAAAGAATTTGGACTTACGTCTCAAAACTAATTGGCAATGAGTGGAGTGATTCAAGATCCTATGTATATGACTTAAAAGCTTTGGAATATCAGTAAATAATATTCTAACACTGCCCCTTAAATGTAAATTGGGAAATGGGTTTAAACAAAGAACCAAGTCATGAGTAAAACTTTAAATGGGATAGTAAACCAACCAAAACGGGATAACAAACAAACCCCTCAAACATGAATTAGGAAATGGATTTAAAAAAATGAACCAAGATATAGATAAAACTTTAAACGGGGTAATAAACAAGTTCAAACGGGATAGCAAACAAATCCAAAACTTAACTTTGATACCATGTTAAAGAACATGGAGTCTTGGAATTCCATTTCAAAACTAATTAATAATCAGTGGAGTGACCAAAATCTCATATATATGATTGGAAAGTTTTCGAATATCAATGTAGGATATTCTAATGAAATGCTTATATCAAGGTAAAATACAAGACAATACCCAATAGTTGGCAGAAAAAGGGACCAACAATAATAGACTACTAGCAGACTACAAGTTTGGTTTGGTCATCAATTAATTATCGCCACAGGTCCAACAGCATTGCATTGTTTTTCATTCTTTCTGCATGTCTTGCAAGTTATGTAGAATTGCTGGTCTAGAAGAATGAAAGATCTATGCAATTTTTTGTCCTTCTGTGTATTCAGCTGTCACTGATGGAAGACCAAAAATTGTGCATAAAACAAAGAAGATAGAAAGTGCAATAAAAGTCATTAAAAAAATGGAATTCAATCAAGAAATTTGTTGTTTTGGGTCCCAAAGCCCCAGGCAAAGTCTTTGTACGTTATTGTTCATGACTAGTTTTGGTGTATGGATCTAGATATAGATGTCTATAATTCAACGCGTTTTGTTTTGTTTTTTTTCTATTCATTGATCATTGGTCAGTGATCACTAGTCGGCTTATACATGCTCAATTAAAAGAATGAAAAGGACATTACATCCCTAGAATTAACAAAGGGAAAATGAAAATAGACTTAACAAGCAAAACATAATTTTTAGGATGATATGCTCTGTAGGTGTATGTGTTCTGGGAGCTATGCTAACTGCATTTGTGTATGATATGCTGAAACTCTCTGTGGCAGAAAATTTAAAAATTTCGCAAGCATTTTGTGAAAGGATATAAACTCCAAATGTTGAAGATTCATAATTGGCTTAGACAATCATTTTCGTCATGATACAAGAATTGATGTGCTTAGAATTGGAGTTTTTCAGAAAGGAAATCACAATTCATAGGGTACTTTTTTTTTTTTTGAATTGTTTAGAATATGTAGGGTTACAAAATGCTCTTTTGCCATTAGAGGAGACAAAATAACGAAATGATACAAGGACAATACAAGCAAAAAAAATACATTACTAGAAAATAAACATTACAAAAAGTCGCTCTCTTCGGTTATTTCTTGGTGGATCTTTTACCGGATAAAAGGAATACAAAAAAATTTGTAAAATTGTTCCTTGTGTCATCATCTCACCTTGTGTGCTTTCATTGTAAAAAAATGAAAATAAAAATGAAAAGAAGGAAGAGAATTAAATTGCTAAAACTGCCTGTAAAATTTTCATTTTTCAAATTCTTAATTTAGTCTTCAATAAAAACTCAATTGTTTAATAAATGAATTGAGTTTGAACACAATATTAGACTCGTTTAATAATCGAGTCAAATGCAAATCTGATCACAAACTATTCGAATAGTTCATGAACACATATATAATTATAAATATAAATACATTTAATATTATTAAACATATATTATATTTTACTGAAAAGGTAATTATACATAAATTAGTATTATTTATTTTTGTAAAACTGAGAAATACAATTAAACTTATTCTAAAGAATGTATAATTTATTAAAAATATAATTAGATCATCTCCAAATTCAAATTCGAACTTAAGCTCAAGTTCGAATTCGGTTCGTTTGGTTTAATGAATCAAGTTCGAACTCGAACTCAAATATTTATATAAATAAACAAATTGAATTCGAGCAATACTAATAATTCATTAATGTTCAAACTGAACTCGAACCCTATTCGTATAATATACAAACAGAGTCTAAACACGAAGTATTCAATTGGATTCTAGATATAGATAGTTATGGTTAGGGTTAATAACATTTTGCTCCCATGAACTTAGTAGGTACTCACTCTTTACCCCCTTCAACCTTGAATATATATAGTTTACCCTCTATGAGAACTAGTCAAAGTTAGAAATACAAAAAATAGTGTGTGCAATGACATTATTACCCTACTATTCATGAAATTATCCATAAATTAATATTATTTCATTTTGTTATTAAATATATATATACTTTTTATCGTATTTACTATACAACAATCTTTGAAAAAAGCTAGAATTGTTTTGTTTTAAAGATAGTTTTTATTATTTTAGTTTATGTGAACTTTTAGGTTAATACTATTTTCAATTTTTGTTGATATATTTATAGTCTACTATTATTGCCTTTTCTTTTCAAAAATGAAATTTGATTTAATCTCCAATTTTCTTCTCTTAGTCTAAAAATAAGGCATATTAGCCATTTTTGGCAAATTTGATTAAGAATTTAGTATTGGACTAATTTGATAAATGAAAAAGATAATAATATTAGTCTAAAAGTTTAAATAAACTAAAATAATAAAAAACTACTCTAAAGCATGAATTTCATATTTTCCCCATTTTGAGATTTTGGCAATTTTTTTTATTTTTTGTATTATGTTATTCATCCATTTTGCTTGACTTAAAATCTAATAAATTGAACAAAATATATATAAAAATGAACATTAATCCAATAGAAAAAAAATTCAAGGATATAAACTAAATATTAACCGTCTTTAACTTTTTTAGTTTGACATTTTCACATAGTTGATACGATAGAAAATTTGCAAAATGTTTAGCAATAAAAGGAAATGATACTAAGTTATAAATAAGTTCATAAAGTAAAAGGATAATAATGTCATTGCACTCACCTTTTTTCATAATTTTAAATTTGACTAGTTTTCATGGGGGAGAAAATGTATATATATCTAAGGTTGAGAAGGGGGGGTATGTCCTTAGTTCAGGGGGGAAAAGTGTTATTAACCCTTACACTTCATTCACAACTTAGACTATGCTTAGAGACACAATTAGTGTACAAAAACAAAAGCAGTGAGAACATGTTATATAAGAGACATCATATTATGTAAAAAGCAGAACAATCAAGTAAAAGCATCAAAATTGTAACCACACCTACCCTGATACTATCTGCACCATGAAGGCATGAACAACTAATGACAGTCACAGGGACCCTCATCCGTTTCCATTTTCCAACTCTCATTTGGGGTCTTTTTGTTATTTCAATCCCTCAAAAACTTGAAATCTCATTTCGGTCATTATGTTATTTCAGTCCCTCAAAAACTTTATAAGCGTATGTTGGACGAAATCTTTCAAGATAGAAAGACCAGTGAGTGCAGGATCTTTTAAGATAGAAATATGAGGGAGTATATTTTAGGAACCAAACATTTTTATAGATTTGAATGGCTGAATTAATACTGTTTTCATGTATGTAAATTGATTTTAACAATTCTCCAAAAAAAAAAAAAAGGTTATATTCTGGTCTAGTTGGCAGTGGCGGACGCACAGTGGGGGCAATTGCCCCCACTGACTTTGTATAAATTTTTCAAAATGTATATAAGAGTTTAGTAATTTACTTGATTTGCCCTCACAACTCAAAACATTCAAAGCATTCATTGAAGGGTATTGTAGTAAATAAGAGTTAAATATAATCTTGTTGACTTTTGTCATTGGCAGGAATGGCGGGAAGATGCTTGGAAAAATTGCAAGTAATGTGACTAAAATATTGCTATAAAACACTTAGAAAAAATGATTTCTTTAAGAACCCAAAAGCTAGTTGTCTTTTAGTTAAAAAAAAAAAAAAGGTTTCTTCTCCTCATTTTCCAAAGTCCAAATAGCAGAAAAAACTCATCTGTGCTCTGCTTTCATTAGCACTTCAATCCGGCAATTCCCCCAAATCTCCAAAGTTTGCCCCCACTAAGAATCAATCCTGAATCCGCCACTGCTAGTTGGTCTTGTACAATCCACCGTTTATTTACAAATTGATGGAGAAACAACCGTGCATGCTTTTGGCCGAATAAGAGTATGGACTCCACGTATACAGGTCAAATCCTTTCTGCGAAGCAAATACTAATACTGTCGTTTACAATGGGGTACCATTTTTACGGGGTCCTTCGTAAATATTTGTATCATGTATTAGTTTATTTTCCCTTCAAACATGAAGCAAAATGATCGCCTTTTTTCCAAGCACACGTAAATCTAGTGCCATTCACATGAAAATGTGGATTTTATTTTTAAAGAAAAATTGCCAATTAAGTTTCTGTCTTTTTTTTTTTTTAGGTTCTGTTTGTCTTTGTTAAATCTGAATTTAGTTATAAGGGGCAATTTTTGCATACTTAATCTCTACTCCCTAGATCAATTATAATTGAGCCCATCATGTTTGAACTTTCATATTTGTTTCTTTCAATTTAGTGGCTTTCCTAATCACATTAATCTTGAATTAATATTAGTAACAATAATAAGCATCAAAATTGCAACTTTTAGTTCAATCCTATATTCACATAGTGGCTTGACGTCTCGAGGATCCTCGTGGCGGAGAGCAAAGGGGTGGTCACAAGCTGTCAAATACATTTTGTCACCAATCTTCACTACACCCCAAAACTGAAATAGACACCCCACCTGAAGTAATTCTAGAAGAAGCCCTAGAAAATGTTTGATCTTGTCCTTGATCAAGCCATCATCAGCAGCTGCAATAGGAAAATATACTATCACTTGTTAATGGCAGAGTAGTTTCACCAAAACGACAAAAAAGTTAAAAAAAAAAAAAAGAATGAATGAATGGAGGTTATATATATACTCATGCATATATCATAAATGGAGCAAAATTGAAATTTTAGAGAAGTTCAAATTATACTTTTGATAGAGCTAAATCACAGCCCTCCAGCCTAGATCTACACATCTGATGTCTTAGTGTATAATTTTCCCAAAGATTAGGCTTTTTTATCTTTCTAACATCCATATGATATATCGTTTAATTTGTCATCAGACTAATAGTTAGTTAGTTGCTAGCTAGAACTTTTTCTGTTCTAAGTTGTTCAAATTTATTCCCCAGGAGTTTATAAGAGTCAGACTTATAGCTATGACAAATTCAATTTATGATAAATAGTCTAACAAAACACCCGCATTCATTTTACATGAGATTATTGAAAGGACTACTTTGGTACTTACTGGCGGCCGCGAGACGAGACTGGACGCAGTGTACTGAATCATTGCAAAATGTGCTCCAGAAAACCCCAGGTGACGATGATCTTTGTAAGTTAAATGGGAGCAGGATAGCTCACAAGGTCCCAAGCCTGCTGTAGAAAAAGAGTTTGAGCTCCCATGGCCATTTGTACAGGAGAAGGCCGCTAATCTTTTGTATACATATCCTGTTTTTAGATCTCAGTTCCTGGCTGCTCGATTTACTTTTTCTTCTGTATAGTAAACGATGCACACACACACACACACACACACACATATATATATATATATATACACGCACAAAGAATTCAACGTTTAAAGTCAATCTGTCAATGGACGACAAGAGAAAAACGATGCAAACAACAGCAAGG
Organism: Gardenia jasminoides; assembly: GCA_013103745.1. NCBI lineage: Eukaryota > Viridiplantae > Streptophyta > Magnoliopsida > Gentianales > Rubiaceae > Gardenia > Gardenia jasminoides. The sequence continues at coordinate 37,295,397 of CM023098.1, forward strand.
CCAAACAGTTCAAACAGCCAAGAAAGAGTGGTCATTCAAACAGTCAATGAAGTTAGCTGTAGTTTTTTCATTTTTTATTTTTTTGGGAGCAATCTCGTTCACATAAGCAGACCCCATATGCCACTTTGTAAAACTGATGCACATGATCGAGGAACAATTTCTCCACGCTTTCAGTCACTTTTACCATGAAGCCTCTTTTTTTTTTTTTTTCGTTTTTTAATCCCAGAGGATTCACCATGAAGACTTGAATTAGAAGAACTGGAAGAAAAGGGACTAATTTTCCATGGTGATTTTTGGAAAGAGTTCTCAAACGTTGAGACTTATGAGAAAAAAGTATTTAAAGAATGCCACGTGAAGAGTAAATTGCTGAAATAGCTTCTGAAAAGTCAAAAACATTTCATTTAGTCCCTCAAATGTAGATTATAGCACAGCCCGTTTTAGTAGATCTTTGTTTTTAGCTCAAAAGACATTAGGAAGAAATTTGCAAGAAAATTTGATGCCGCATACTCGTGTTTCATTTTTTATTTGAGCTAAAAACCAAGTGATCATTGGACAGGCATTTTATATAGCTTAAAAGAAAGTATCCAAGTTGTGCAGTAGAAGATATACATACATACACACATATTTTTACACACACACACACACATACATATGCATGTGAGCGTGTATAACGTTGAAGTTTATATTTGCATTAATTTTCAAAGAGTGATTCTTTTTGTATAACATCCAAAAAAGATGATATTAACGATCAGTTATAAAGAGCACATTTTTAATAGGTGAAATATTAATATTCCAAGATAATTACCAATTTGTATTGAGTTTTCTTGAGGTTCAATAAATCCAATATTTCTTGACATTTCAAACTGATTTGGTAAATACAAAATGTATCCAGTATATTCTTATCATTGATAGTGGCAAAATATTATGCGCTCAAACTTTTTCTATTTTTAGGAATGTGTCAAACATAAAAGTGGGTAAAAGTCTGTAGAAAAAATTAAAGAGATGAAGATGGAGTAATAAAAATAAACAAGATACAAAGAAATAAATATTGAAAATTGATAGCAATAAAAAGAGCTATTCCAGACTGTCATCTTGACCAAAATAATGGAAAAGAAAAAAGCATTTTCACAATGCAAATAGGCTCCTCTAATTCCATCAGTCCCCATCGGCCATCAGTCACGCAAGGATAATTAATTCAGAACTAGTTGGGCGCATTTTGCCTTTTGTATTTGGCCTGACGATGATTTGACTGGAAAGAGTTCTTAACAAACGGGAGCAGTGTTTGGATTACTTAATACCAACGGTGGATGATGATGATGATGATGATGAGATTAGTGTCAACGGAGTACAGCAGCTAACTGATGGTCCCCCTGGTCGGGTGTTCCGCAGTGGATTGGCTGAATATGCACCTGATGTGCGTCATTACACTAGTAGGAATATCCTCAGCATGGTTATGCAGTAGGCCGTGTTGTGAAATATTGGGCGTCGCCAGTTTATCATCCTGCTCAGCACCTCCCCTGTGGTGTACTGGAAATTGTATCAACAAATGCATTCTACATCCCTCCAAAAGAGATGCTGGCCAAGCTTCAGGTTTGAGTTCGACTCTTCTCTTTTCTAAGTTGCTTAAAATTAATTACTTTCCTTTTTTATTTTTTAGAGAAATCAAGACCAAACAAAATTTGGGGCTTAATAAGAATTTCATGCTAAATCTAGCTTGAATAGAGGATGCTTGACATGAATTTTGTATATTTTCATGTCATTTACAAAAATGGGGATAAATTGTGGTTTTTAAAGGCCATCGGTTTCCGGTTGTTAGGTGACAACAGGAGGGATACTTTTATAAATTAATCTAATGAAAGGCCTCTTTTGCAATATATTAAACGACCAAATTTTTAACTGCTTATAACTACGAAAATTATGGTGATTCTCACCCTAATAGTAATCTTTCTCTTTCTATGTTATTTTTTAAGTAAAACAAGTTTTTTTTTTCCCCAAACGGCAAAGACTTTCATATCTAACTGAACAGCTTACAAACTGGGAGCAACTGCTCCACTGATAGCGGCTTGAGCAGACTCAAGGAACCAAGCTAGAAAACATCCTTTCCAGGCAATACAATTTTTCAAGCCTAAAGCTAATTTTGCTAGCTTGTGACTAACATTGTTGTTTCCTCTATGAGTAAAAGAAAAACAACAGTAGTTAAAGGATTTTTGTAGCAGTCTAATGTCCTGCAGAATTATTGATATTTGAACATCCTCAGCTCCCTCGTTTAACTTGTTTATCAGATTTTTGCAATCTGATTCAAACTCCACTTTTTTCCATTTTTCCTTTTTAGCTCTGATCATTGCTTCTCTGAGTGCCAATGCTTCCTCTACCTTTGCATCAGAACAACTCTCTCGAGGGCATGCCCAAATAGATATCAACTTTCTAGCAGTATCTCTGACCACCATTCCCCACCCAGCTTTTCCTGACTTCTGATCTAAAACAGCATCAGTATTGATTTTAAGATTGCCAATAGCAGGAGGAAGCCATTTTTCCTTTGATCTCATGCTACCTGATTCTGTGATTGACCTTCTGCTCATCATTCCCATTGTTTGCTGATAGTCATTCCATTCACCAACTGCCTTGTTAACTACAGTTATTGGATCCTTCCTCTTCCTCTGGAATGATAAATCATTTCTGGATTTCCAAACTTGCCATAACAAGTTCACAGTCTAGATGATATGGTTTTCACCACCTATTCTAGCTGCTGCATCCATTAATCCATCCCACCAAAGCCAAAACTTGCCTTGAAAAGCACTTAATCCTTCCCAACTAATTGGTGCCAATTTCCAGATATTCTTAGCATGCTCACAAAAAAATAACATATGCTCTAATGATTCTGATTCTTCCCTACAGCATTTGCATATATGATCTCCTTTTTCGCACCTTCTCCTAATAACTTCATTCACAGGTAGGATATTGTGTAGGCATTTCCATATAAAATGTTTCAATTTATGTTTCATGTTTAGCTTCCACAGAAATTTCCAACACTTTGCATCTGGTGCATGTGTACTACTGGTTCCATTTCCTTTTTCACCTCTGTTTCGATCTTCTCCACTGCTCCTAGCCAAATGGTATCCAAATTTTACACTATAATCACCATTTGCAGTCCATGCCCAGTACAATTTATCCCTCATGCCCTGACTGCTCAGTGGAATTTTCAGTATTTCTCTGTGGGTGTTTTCGTCAAAGATTTTCTTCACCAAGTTCTGCTTCCACTTGCCTTGACTGATCAGCTCCTGTACCTTGGTTTCCTTGCATCTAGTAGGTTTTTGATTTCCCACCTTTCCATCCTTTTTTCTTGCTATCCATCTATCAGTCCAGATATTAATGGACCTCCCATCTCCCACCCTCTTTCTGATCCCTTCTTCTAGTAACTTCCTTGCACTCATCAAACTTTTCTAGCACCAGGAATCAGATGCTCCTATTTGCTGTTCCCATAATGATTTTCCTTTAAAGTACTTTGCTCTTAACACTTTGATCAGCAGCATGTTTGGCCTCGTAATGATTCTCCATAACTATTTTGCCAATAAAGCTGTGTTAAAATCCAACAGGTCTCTAAATCCCAAGCCTCCCACTATTTTCCTTTTAGACAAAATCTCCCATTTAACCCAGTGTAGCTTCACCCCTTCACTACTATGCCCCCACCAGAAGTTAGACATTTCTCTGCATAATTTCTTGCACAAAGTCTTAGGAAGTTTACAACAGGACATGGGATAGGCTGGTAAAGCCAACACCACAGATTTGAGTAAAACTTCTTTGCCTGCATTACTTAACATCTTCTCCTTCCAGTCTCTCAATCTATTTGTCATTTTTTCCCGTATAAAATCAAAAACTTGGTTCTTGGATCTTCCTATGACCAATGGAAATCCCAGGTATTTGCTTTGCTTCACTTCCTTCATTCCTCTCAGTTTCTCGAACAGTTGCTTCCTTTTCTCTGAATGTACATTTTTGCTGAAGAAGACTGATGACTTTTCTGTATTGATTAGTTGACCTGACGTCTTCCCATATAGATCCATGATCTACATAAATTCCTCCTCTTCAGCTTCCTTTGCCTTGCAGAAAATCAGGGCATCATCTGCAAAAAAAGGTGAGACAGCCTAGGCCCTCTCTTTGCAATTGTTAAACCAGACATGGTTCTTTGTTCCATTGCTTGTCTTAATAATGTGGAAAAACCTTCAGCACATAGAAGAAACAGATGGGGAGAGAGTGGATCTCCTTGTCTTAGGCCTCTAGTTGGTTCAATAAAACCTGTTTTTTTCCCATTGATGTTAACAGAATGAGTAACACTTGATATGCATTCCATTATCCAATGAATCCATTGATCACAGAACCCCATTTGAGACATAATTTTTCTCAGAAAATCCCATTCGACCCTATCATAGGCCTTTGACATGTCTAGTTTAATGGCTAAAAAACCTTCATTCCCGGATCTTTTATTGTTCAGAAAATGGATGTACTTGTGGGCAATCAAAATGTTATCAATAATCTGCCTTCCAGGGATGAAGGCAGATTGAGATGGACTTATGCAAACATTTAGCAGATTTTTCAGTCTACTGGTGAGGATTTTTGAAATGATCTTATAGGTGGTGTTACACAGGCTAATTGGTCTCAATTGAGTGATTAAAATGGGGGAAATAACTTTGGGGATCAAACAGATAAGAGTTTCATTTATAGATTTTAACAGATGGCCTGAGTGGAAAAAACTGGAAACAGCTTGCACTATGTCATTTTTCACAGTTTTCCAAAATCTTTGAAAGAATAAAGGGGACATACCGTCTGGTCCTGGTGCTTTGTTTGGATGCATTGCGAATAGGGCTTGTTTGATTTCATCCTCAGTCACTGGTTTAATCAGTTCCCTGTTCATATCCTCAGTAATGGTCTTAGGTACACTAGTCATTATTCTAGAAGAATCAGCAGGTTTTCCAGTTGTGAAAATTTGCTGAAAATAGTTGACTATTGTTTCTTTCACCTCCTCAGCATTTTTGTACCAATCCCCATCTTTGTTTTTCAAAGCTGCAATTTTGTTTCTCCTTCTTCTGTCAGTTACTGTAGCATGAAAATAGCTTGTGTTCTTGTCCCCCTCTGCTAACCACTTAGTTCTGCTTTTCTGACTCCAGTGAACTTCCTCCATTTTATATGCTTCAACCAGTTTCCTGTGCAGACCAGCAAGCTTGTCTTTCTTCCCAGGAGAGTTCTCATTTTTTACTTTTTCTATTTCCTTTTTAATCTGTGATATGGTTTTCCCAACATTGTTATTAAGTGTTCTATTCCAACTTAGAAGGTCCATTCTGCATTTCTTAATTTTTGCTTGCACTCTAAAAAATCTGGAACCTTTTTGATGCACATTCCAAGCCTTTTCTATGACTTCATCAATCTTTTCATCCATTAGCCATTTCTTGTCAAAATGAAACTTGTGCTTACCTTTTTTCCTATCAGCATTAGTGTCCAAGAGCAACATGCAATGATCAGATGCTTCAGTTGGTAAATGTTTGCAATTAGCTTTTTTAATTTGTGAACACCAGTTTTTGAAAGCCAAGATCCTGCAAGTCTTTCTCTAATCTCTCTCTCTTTACCCTAGTTGTTGCTCCAAGTCGAAGACACACCTTCAAAACCAATATCAGTGAGTTCATTTGTTTCAGTGAAATTCTTAAATTCCTTAAAACTACCCTCAGTTCTTCTATTTCCCCCTCCCCCCCATTTTTCTTGATTTGAGATTATAGTGTTAAAATCTCCCATGATTGCCCAATCTGCACCCCATAAATCAGTTCTTCTTGTTAGAACTTTCCATTGAGCACTCCTCATTTGATCATTTGAGCTAGCATAAACACAGATACACCACCAATCCATTCTCCTATCAGGATCACTAATCAACACCTCTATAGTAAAACTAGTGAAAAGGATCTTTTTCACCATGATCTCCTTTCTCCATAGAACTGCCAAAGCACCAGCAATACCCACAGGGTCCACTACAAAAATATCATCAAACTTTATAATCTATTTGACTTCATTCATGAAATTTTTTTTGTTTTTAGTTTCTGATAAAAACACCAAATCCGGGGAATGGAGCTTTACAGCTTCCTTAAGTTGGGGAACTGTCAAGGGGCTCCCAGCACCTCTACAGTTCCACACCAAAGCTCTCATTGAGGTTTGGGAGCCCCATTAAGGGAGGGCTTCTCCACCTCAGTAGTGTCCATCTCAGAAATGCTAATTATATCTCTTCGACTCCTCTTCTGTATCAGCTCAGGGCCTTCTAATTCAAAATCAACCTCATCTCTTAATCTGGTTTTACCCTTGTTCAAGCATGTTACATTCCTTTTATTAGTTATATTTTGAAGAGGTTTTCTCATACCTACTTCTCTAACCAGTCTCTTCCATTTACTTTCTCTTTTTCTCTCACTCATTTCCTTACCAAAACTGTTTTGTTCATCTTGATTAACTTTACCTGTTTTCTGATTATGCTATTCATTTTTATGAAGCTTTGAATTCTTTTCTCTATTCATATGAAAATTTTCAGTTAACTTTCCTTGACTTCCATCTAGCCATATGATATCCTGATTGTTATTATCCTCTTCATAGCTTTTCCTTCCCTCACTTACCTCATTTTTACATTGACCTGTGTTTCCAGTTGGTTCTAGTTCTGATTTATCCCCAAATTGATTCTTAATATTTGAGCTTTTAGCCATTTACCTCTTCACTGCTGTTTCTTTCCCCTTCCATAATCATATCATTATTTTCTCCTATAGGATGTATTTTCTCTTTGTCACCTCGGTTATTACCCTCAGTTCTATCCCTAGGTTCTCTATGATTATGGGAATCCTCTGTATAGGTAATGAACAGACCTTTACTAGTTCCAGGAACATTCATACTTTTCTCCCTAATATGGTTTTCATTCCCATTTTGATTTTGTTCTTTCCCTTTGCTATTTGTCTTAACTGGACTTCTCGAGAAGCTAGCTTTTATCCAATTACCATATTGTGCCATTTGGTTTAAACTACTCCCTTTGAGATCACATCTTTTTTCATTATGGCCAATTTTTCCACAGCAAAAGCAAAGATTTAGACATTTTTCGTATTTAAAATCCACCCACTTCCTTACACCATTAGATTTAACAGTGGTTCCTCTTAACAAAGCCATATTCAAATCAATTTCAGCCAAGATTTTTATGTGTTTACCTTTCTTGCTTCCTCCTGGAGGAATTATGATCTCCTTAACTCTTGGGAAGATGCTGCCAATTTTCCTGCCCACTTCTTTAGTAATCCAGTGCAGGGGTAAGTTCCATATTTGCGTCCATATCACTGTTTAACTAAACTCTGCTTCATCATCTTCCACTCCTACTCTCCATCTGACCGGAATCAAAGGTTGTCCATCGTAGATCCATGGCTTTCCGCACAGAATCCTCTCAATGTCAGCTTCATTTTTGATAGGGAGATATTTATACGTGTTTATTGATGATATTTGGACTTAATTTCTCCTATTTATTGTGCAAAGAATTAGGTTACTGCTAATAAATTGTTTCTGTGGCATTTGTAGGCCTTTGGTGTGAAAATTGGTGTTTATTGGCAAAATTCAGAAGACACTTCCGTATGCGTGCGTCGGAGAAAGAAGCAGGCTGAGTTGGCAATTGGGGCAAGTTCCTAATATGTGCTGATATTTTGGAGAATTTATTGGAAGTCAATTTGGCAAGGATTTTGGGCGGTGGAATGCTGGAAGGAAAGTGTACTGTCTCCTGGTCGTGGAAGGAATCCAATGGCATAGCGGACTCGAACTTCTCGTTTCCTTAAGCCCGGCAAATTTGGAAGACTTGCATATATATATAGTAGTTGCTCTCGGTTGAGAAGGGAACTTTTTTAGCTAGCTTTTGTTTTTATTTCCTTTTACTGTCTCTTGGTACGCCGCCACAACTACAACAGGAGACCATTAGCTTAGCATCATTTTTGGATTATTAAAAAGTTTTTCTTGATTGTCCTTGTTTTTCCTTTGAGCTGCCAGTAGCTATAGAGGAACATTAGAGTAGTATTTCCAATTGGGTTGTTCCATCTTCGTTGAGTTCTATTGTCGTCTTTCTCCGATTACAACTTGCCTAGCATAGTTTATTTGCTTTCTTGTTAGTTGCGTAGGGGACAAGAGTAGATTAGTACTTTGAATTCTTTGGTTTTCGTTTTCCAGATTTTCGTCGTTTTTGTTTCCCGATTTTTCCGTCTTTTGCTATCAAGCTTCTGAACCAGCATTCGACTTGTTTTCCAGTAATTATTTATAGCTTTCAAGTGAAGATTTTTCCTGCGTTAATTCAAGTGCTTTCTTATTCCTTACTTACAAGTTACATGGAATCAACAACTTGCATGGAAAAGATGTCAAGGCGTGGCTAGTTCTTTTTCTAGTTGAGGAATAATCAAGGCTCGGGGCACCATAACTGTGAGATCGTTTTGATTATTAATTTTAATTTATATGTTCATGGGTATTTAATTATTCTCTGTTTTCAATTAATTATTATTTGGGTTTATTGGGTAATGTGGCCAGTTATTCAATTGTCTAAATAATATAAAGTCAATTAGGGTGTTATGTCCACCTTTAACAACCTAATTAGTGGCACACGACAATTTCACCGCCTCAAGTGGTCTAATTTGTATCGGAATAATTAATCTAGCCTCGATTAACCCGCATGTGTGTTAACCATCTAGAATTGGGTCTTTCTAATTCCTATCTTGTATTTGGACTGCGTATTAAATCTATGAGCGTATCTAGGGTTGTCCAGTTCACAGAGAGGTAGTCTATGGCGTCTACGGGCTACTATAAACTTAAGGAAAGATTGGTGGTTGGGTGCCGCTTAAACCACTATAACTAATTTATTCATGAACATGTGAATATCGTTTGGATCTATGATGGCCGAGTTATTGTGCGGTGCCAAGATTAATTCCTTGACTAGATTGTTTTAATTAATTGATATTTGTGTTATTTGATTCTTGCCATTTTGATTAAATTGAAATTTTAGTTTTTATTTCTTTCGTTTTAATTAATTGCTCTCTTTCCAAAAACTCCCCTATTTTCCCTGTGTGATTTGTCCACCAATTCCCTGAGGAGACGACCCTACTTGCCCTATTCTCAAATTATTGTTGTTGGCATTTAGGCTTATATTTTAACTTTATTTTTGGAGGTTTGACACCCACCAATTTTCAAAGGAGAACTGAAACATGTTCACCTTGATTTCAGTTATTCTTATATTTCTCGAATGCTTCCATATTTTACTTGCAAAGCTTCTGATGCCTACTACATTGGCTATTTTTTCTCCCCAGATTTTCCCTATTATGCTTAGATTGCATTCTTCCACTCCGCTGCAAAGTTCTTCTTCCTCAATGTTCACCCTATTTTGTTCTTCATTTCGGACGTGTTGTCATACATTTTTGATGGAAAAAAAGGAAGGATTGATTTTATTGGTTTTGAAAAAGAAAGGGGGGTCATGGGACTACAAAATCACGACGGTTTGGACCCAAAAAACAAAAGTCTAGAAAAGGGTTTTTTAGAAAAAAGTTTGGAGTCGCCACTTGGTATGGAGTTTAGGTGTACCAAGTCACCCAAGAGATTTAGTTAATGAAAATAAACAAAGAAAACCCTTTTTAGGCGACTCGGTCTTTGAAAACTAGAGAAAAGGTTCGGAGTCATGGTTGAAAGAAGGGAAGGCAAAGATTGATGTTACTGCGTCTCTAAGGTACCCTTCTAACCTAGCCAAAGCTAGTTGCAAGATTTAGTTGAAAGTTTCCTAATTCTAACTTTAAAATTTATCACATTTGGATGTTGTCTATATGGATGCAAAACCTAAACCTAATGTTGGATCGAGAGGGGGCAAAAATGTCTCCTTGAGGTGTGATTGGAATTGATCACATTAGTTGTGTCATCCAATTTTGATCCCTCGAGGAGGTCACGAAAAAATGCAAATGATGAGACTCGAATGAACAAAAGATAGGGTTTTCAAAATGCAATTTTTATAAAGTATCAAGAGAAAAGAAATTGGATTTTTGAAAAGGTCAATTTTAAGTGCAAAGAGGAACTTGAATTTCCAAAAAGATGCAATTTTAAGAAAAGTGGCTTTTTGACTTTGAATTGCTAAAACATGAAGAAGAAAGTTTGATTTTTAAAGAATGAATTTGATAGCCTTTAAAATAATGCACGTGTATGTCCTAAAGAGGGATAATGCAACATAACGGGTGCGGGGGACTAAGTTCGTGACTTTGAATCTTCCTTTTCATAGAAGGTAATAAAAGCGTGCTAAGGCTAGGAAGCCATACTCGCTTTTTTTCCTAATTCAAAGGGTAATGCCTTAAATGCACTAATCTAAAAAGAAAACTAAATGAGATGTTTTGCATACGGGATGGGAGAATAGTGAAGTGCAAAATGGGAAAGAAACTCTAAAAGTGGAGAGTGTGTGAAATTTGTATCTAATGCATGAACGGCGTTTAAGGGTCTAGCATTGGACTAGCCCTCGTCAAAAGGTTCTCACTAACATTGGATTAGTGAGAAATCGAAGAGGGAAGCCACAACTAGCGTTGGACTAGATGTGGTGGCGTCAATATATTTACACAATAAACATGTAGACATGATAATAAAGCAAATAAACACATAAAACATATAGACACGTAACACATAGGCATAATGTCTAGATGCAAGGCCCTAGGAAAGCAAATAAACACATAATCATGCAAGCATGCAAAATAAGTATATAAAACCTAATTATTACATTGGGGGGAACCTAAATACATTCTAAGGGAAAAATTTGAAATAATAATCTAACTATTACATTTTCTAGAATAAATACACTTTTTGCCAAAATTAAACCTATCTATTACAACTTGGCATCCAAGGCCTCCAAATGATTTACTCAAAAACTTAAATAACATAAATAAAGACTAGACATGAATAAAAGCAAAGGAAAACTTAATTTAAAACATGCAATCATGCAAAAAAACACATAATGAGCACATAATAGGGAAAGAAGTTACCATCCCTTGATGTGAGGCCTTAATTGAATCCTTAAATGATGGGAATGGTTATCTAAGACTCAATATCAACAAAAGGGATCAAGGTACCAATTTAAAGGAAAAACCAATCAAAAATTCCAAGAGAGGGTATCTAAACAGATTCTGCAAGCAACACAGATAATACTAGGAAATAGAGTAAGATTCTGGACTAAAAGAGCAGGAAATATCAACAGAATACAAAAACAGAGAGTAGAAACGCGAGTGACGCAGCCAATAGTCCGCGTTACAAGCAAAAATCAAAGTTCAGAGGAAAACGCTGACTAGAACGGACTCACTTTGCAGCGTAACCGTCCGCGTCTCTTCCCATCTTCAAAATATCAGGAAGATTGCTTCCAGTTTTTTTCAGACAATAACACAAATGAAATATTCAGAGGCAAGGGGATCCATTCAAAGCATCAAACATCATCATTCAGATCATTTCAAAACAAGCTAAACCCACAAAGATCAAATCATAAGCATTATCATCATCAAATGGACAACAAGGGGAAGAAAAGAACTGCCGTTAGGTTTAACGGGACTCAGCTGACTTTGCGTAACTACCCCGCTTCACATCTTTATTCAAGAAATATGGAGAAGCATGTTAAAAGTCGCTAGGGCCCCACGTTTCTTCACATCTTCAAACATTCAAGAGGAAACGCGGAGAGTTACCCGGAGTAATCCGCGCAAGTAGTCCGCGTTTCTTCACATCTTCAAAACACGAAGAACATTTTTCCATAAATTTCTCAGGAATCACAACAGCATCATCACAGAAGCATCTAACGTCTGATTTTAAACGTAAAAACAAATCTACTAACCTTACCAAGGCTTTATAAACACAACATACTCATATAACAACTGATAATCATCATCAAATATCATAAACTAAAAGAAAAACTATTCAAGACCTTGGTTCCACCAAAAGGTCACATTTCCGTAATTTTACGATCAAAAACGGTAAATAAAAGTAGAAGGATGTTACCCGGGAAGCTTGAATCTAAACGAAAGAGGAGGGCAGAAATTCCAAGAATAATCTTCTCAAGTATGAAACCTTAGCTTTTCCCTTTCTTCTTTCTTTTTCTCTTTTTTTCTTTGATTTTCGATCGTTTTTTCTCTCCTTTTTTTCTCTCTCAGCCTCCCTCTTCTCCCTTTTTCTCTCAGATTTCAACCTCTTCTGTTAAACCCTAATCTAGGCTATTTATAGCCACCAAACCTAGAACTAAGGGTTTTGATGTTCTTGGGATGAGGTGAGCTAATTTTGAACGTTAGATGAGTTGTTAGGGGTTAGGGGCGAGTTGGGGAATGTTTAAATAGGTTTCTTTATCGTTCAAGTATCGGAAAATACAAGCTGGAAAAGGATGATCCAGTTCTAGAAAAAAATCCGTCATTTTAGCTTGCGATCAAGTTACGGACTTATCCACAGAATCGGTCGCATTTTGACTTTTCTCCTTTTTTTTTATGAAAAACCTACAAAAATGAGGAAAATGTGTTAGAATATTCAAAAAATAAATAACTAAACATTAATAGATAAAAACATAGGAAAACAAATGAAATAGTCAAAATTTGGTGTCTACAGACAGCGTAAATTTACTCAAAATCTCCTCCAGATTTTCCATTTAAATGACTGGTATCCCTTAGTAATACCAAGTAAGGAATAGGAACCTGCAAAACCCAGCAACAGGTTGAAACCTTCAGCTCCTCGTTGCCGATCCTAACTAGCACGGATTAAACTATTCAAGGAAAGAAGGCTGATAACTCAGCCGAAGGAAAGTCTTTAGGCTAAATAAGAAAAGAGAACTGGATGTTGAATCCCCAGAGACTCCTATCTAAACTATTGAGAGCCCGGTTGAAGATTCCAGCCATTTATCTAGATTTGTCTTGAGCAAATGATTGATCTTCAAGAATTAACTGACTAATTGTTTCTGTTTTTTGTTTTTGAATTTTCTCTCTTGCTGGAAAGGTACGAAATTTGAAATACTTTGAAAAGTGTTCAAACACCCACTTGGGGGGAATTTCTCTCTCTAGAATAGAGAGAATTTGCTCTCATAGTGAGAGAATTACGATTTTAGTACTAGTAAAAGAAGTTAATTCTAAAAAATCTACAGCATTCGAAGGAGGTTTTTGCTTTTTGGAACTTATCAAAATTAGTTGAGTAAGCACACAAAGAGCTTATCTTATTGGTTTTTTTTTTTTTTTGGGTGCAAATCCTTTGTTGTCAAACAGTTTTTAAAAGCCAAAGCAAACACTTTGAAACTTGTAAATAACACTTTAATTTATTTAATTTTTCTTTATTATGCACTAAGCAAAATTTGAACTCCCAACCTAGTTCGTGAAAGAGCTCTCTAGCCATTGGATTAAGGCCCAATGGTTACACTTTATTTTATAATTTATGGTGCATGGACAATGTGTTTGCCAAAATCTACTACGGGAGGTGGATCTAACACCTACTTGTGTAAGCCTCCAAGAAATAAGTTCATGTGAGTACCTCAAGTAGTTTCTCCCCCCCTCTCCCCCCTTCCTATGAAGCATAATCTTGGCTGAAGCTTTAGGCTACTCATTCCATGCTAATACTTCTAAACCAAAAATCTACAGGTCAAGTTGAAGAAATTGCTAACATTGAGAAAGTATTGAGGGTGGTGGATACAAGACATCAAACTGCCTGATACTGAAATTTGGACTACTTCTGGAGAAACACTAAGTTCATATCATAGCAAAGATTTTATTCGAAAGGGACAAGGGGTAGTTGGAAATGCATTTTCATCTAAAAATGCATGTTTCTGTAGGGATGTAAAACTATTAAGCATACAGTAGAATTCTTCTACCAAAGTACGCATTAATCGCCGACTCACTGCTTCGCAGAATTTGTTTGAAGCTCTTGCTCGAACAATTGTATTACGCGGTTAGTTCTTTTTTCCAGAATCAAGAAAACTATGGGGATCCTACAACATTGTTGCACATGCTAATGGAAATATTGAAAGAATGCCTCCAAAGTGTTGGAATGTATGCCCTAAAACAATCATTTTTGTTTAAATACATTCCTAATTAAGTTTTGTATTTTATGAATTTCCATTTTATCTGTTAAATATTTATATAACTGATAAAGTTCTTAGAATATTTATTGATGTGATGGTAGTCACAAGAGTTGATGACTATGAGATATCAATCACATTTATAATAAATATTCTTAAAGTTCCCTAGTCATAGTATTAATGAGACAGACATCATTAATACGAAAAGACTAGTACACGTTAGTCTACTAATGTAAGTAGTGGTTGTTCTCATCAACCAAGGTATAATGATACCTAGACTAATGTGTAGATGAATTGTAAGGTACAAATTCATTGAGTGATCCACACGTAGATCCCATTAGATGTCTATCAAGTGCCAATGGTGGAATCTCTTATGAAAATTGTGTAAGTGATCCTAGACTTGAGATCACCAAAAGATCTTGAGTGTGAATCACCACCTTGATTCTATTACTTGTTGCTCATCAAGAGTGACTTAAAGAGTAGAAATTGGGGGTAGTGTGAAACATGGAAAGATAGTGAGTGATCAAGAGAGGATTCACCACCGAAGGTGGAGTCGATATCCAGATGGCTACCAGTGGAGATTAACTTAATAGTCGACTACCTTAGGATTAATTGAAGAATGTCTCAAGTTAACCAATCCAAGGTTAATTGAACTAGCAAATTAATTAGTCATTAGGAATTGGCACTTATTCCTCATTCCCCACTAATTGATATCTATGGTGAAAGGATACAATTATATGGTAATTTTCATGGAAAGGTTTGGTCATAATTCCCTGACTCCAATTACACTGGTGGTTGTGATGTTGCTAGACACCGCCACAATCTATAATTATGAATGGATTAATTATTGTATTAATGATAAAATAAAGTTGTTTATTTTATCTAATTCTTCTTGAGAATTATAATTCATACTATTGCCGTATTTGGAGCTATTGGATCACACGCATAGAGATTGAATCGGATTAAAATTGTGTATCCAAATAGAGATTTGGAGATAAAAATCTTTGGGGTCTAAATTACAAGAAATAAAAGATGAGCCGTAATAGGGATAAAATATTTATCCTATATTCGTTTTGATTTGGATCAAACAAGACCCTATCTTTTCTCTACCTCTCTTCTATAAATAGACAGACTATGTGATACGTCTGTACTAGAACATCACAACTATTATTAACAAAATAGAGAGAGGCTAGGGTTTTTGAGAAAAACCCACGTAGAGAGAGACTCCATAAAAGTGAGAATAGGCTAGCACCTTCTTCCTCACTTTCATACACATAATGTAGATCAGAGACGCATTCAAGAGAAGATCCACTCTCGCTGGATTACTTGCAGGCAGACGCTTGGACCGCTCAAAGGGATTGATCACTCTACAACACTACAAGAAGGTCAGCTTCTAGGATTAAGGTAATCCCACAATTCTCTCAAGTCCACGAAGTCTGGTGATTCCCCGGTTGTCACAAAATTTTGTTTTCCACTACCACCGCCCCAAAACCCTACAAAGTATCGAGCCATCCCTAGTTCTTTACGTGATAATTTCATATGTTCGCTAATTATTGTTCATCGATTATAGATTGATATCTATGTATGTGCTAAATTTGGTTGAAAGTTCGTAACTTTAATTTGATTAAAGTATTGAGATTTGAAAATTTTGAAAAGGCAAAATTTTTGTGCTTTGGAAAGAGTTCAAGAAGACCCAATCGCTGGATGTCCAAATCAACGCAACGGATATCGCTGAGGTCCATGGTGGCTGCCTCCTCAGGATGTCTTCGAGGACTGATCGCAGATGGACGCTTCGCTGACCGGGTTCGCGGATCGGGGAATAAGGCCGGATCCGCGGTTTGCTCAAGGATCGATTCATGAGGCCGCGATCCTTTACGGAGTTTTCTAACCTGATCCTCAAGACACTGCAGATCCGCCAAGCTTGCCCGATCGGGTCGCAATTCGCTTAAAAGAAATTGTTTTCTCTCCAAAATTTTTTGAAATACCTACTTTATTGAAAAGATTATTTTAATGATAAATTTGTTCTAATGAAAAAATATTCATAAAAATTTTTATATATGATCTCAAAACTTGTTTGGTCTTGATGAATAAATAATTTGATAGAATAGTTGTGCTTCTTTTATTTTAAAAATTGTTTAAATGTGAGGAAGCATGGTGGGTGGTTGTGGATGTAAACCCAATGTGATTGTGGATGAATGGTTGAATGGTTGTTTTTTTAAAAAATAGGCCTCATGTGTCCCTTTCTTATTTTCTAATTGTAATATCTCTCCTCATTTTCCTCCAATGTAACTCGGGTTTCTTATATCCTGTATTTGTAAGCAAAATAGAGATGATAGGAAATTGTTTTTAGTATAGAGATTGTAAATTGGAAGATGAAGAAAGGAGCTGTGCAGGAGCTATGCAACCAGAAGGAGCAAATTAACCTTAGTCAACCATTAATTTCCCTAATGGCCAAGGAAATTAATTTAGGAAAATCCACAACCATCCACGTTTTATTTTATGCTATATTTATTTGTGAAATATTTATATGCATGATTGTTGATGAGACCGTCAAATGATTTTTCCAAAAACCTCAAATTAAATTAAAAATATTTTGGAAAAAGCAAAACAAATCCCTCAAAATTCAATATTAAATCATGACTGCCTTCCATCATTATAGTATAAAACAAAGTGTGTATTATAAGTGCTAGTTTGTCGGATTCACCCAAACCGCTTTACTTACTACATGTTTTTTACTATAAGAAATGTTCTTAAGAATGTGATGGTTTGATTTAACTAAAATTATGGTTTGTTGGGATTCACTGGCCATGAATTTTAGAGGCAAGGGTTAGGTTAATACATAAGATGAAAATCAAGAGTTGATACCTAAATCTAGAAATTACAAAGGGTTGTAATTGGTAAAGCACTCCACCGTTAAGATTATTTTGATTTGTGGGATTCACTCAAAATCAAAAAAAAGACTCGGATTCTGCCACTATGGTTTTAGAAAATCTCGGATCAATTTTTGAGGTAATTGATTTGAAAATAGTGGAAATAAAATCATAATTTTGGAAATTATGATTTTATTAAACAAATCTTTCCTCGACAAACTCTATCTTTATTTTGTTGTAGAATGAGTAATAACTGGAGCCTACTTTACAATTCCTACCGATTGTAAACTCAATCCACACAAACTTTCTCGACCGGCATCGCAATGTCCCACTGCTCACAATTACAAAAAATAGAATAATATGTACTCTTGATGGGCCTATGCCCTGATGAGTCCGGAACCAACCGCACCCACTATCGTTAAGAATGCTTACAAGAAGCAAGGATGACAATGAAGGTTTCATGTAATCATGATAGCCTCTATGACTCCTCAACCCAAAAGAAGATATGAATACGGGGTATATGAGATTGTAGGCTAACACCCGAGAGAGTTGTTTGAACAACAATCTAGGAATGCGGAGGTATGATACCCTCCAAGGAATTGTTCAGTGTGATGAAGTGGAGTGAGTAACTACGCTCCACACCGGCCTAAAGAGATGATCACAATTGAGAAATCAATGGAATTGGCTTTAAAATGGACCAAGAGCCAGCAATACCGGACATCCGAACGGAAGTACATCGA
>CM023098.1:37314083-37507321 GCA_013103745.1 Gardenia jasminoides
CTGTACTTCGTTCCGGTTACGTATTGCTGTATCGACAAAATTACATTTTGCATCCTCAAAGATGCTGGCCAGTTTCAGTTCAAGTTTTAGGTCTTCTCTACTTTTAAGTTGCTAAGTGTTTTTTACGTCTTACTTTGACAAGGACCCAAGGTGGTTTATGAGTTATAATTAGTATCATTTTATCAATAAATTAGATAGTAACATAATACGAAATGGGGTGCAAACTTCCTTATATAAAATAACTTAGAAGACCAAGCCTGAGGCTGTAACTTATTCATCGCTTGGTTTCGTGTTCCCCTTTCCGAAAATTGCTCCACCACCACTGACCTTAACTTTGATAAGAGTTTCAGAGCTTTATGGTCATTTCAAAGCATATTTATTGTGGAGATTAGTTTAAGGATGACTAATTAGTTCATTATTTGTAGTTGATAATGGATTTATTGGGTAATTTATAAAATAACTAACCATAGTTATATTAGAAATGACACTTGAAGGAGACAAATTATAACACCATAATAGGTGTTATGCATTATAAAGTGTAAAATTCGTGGTAGTATAACATCAGTGAGTTAAATTTTTAGAGAAATCAAGACCAAACAAAATTTAGGGCTTAATTAGAGTTTCACGCTAAATCTAGCTTGAATAGGAGATGCTTGACATGAAATTTGTATATTTCCATGTCATTTACAGAATTGGGGATAAATTGTTGTTTCTAAAGATTCCTTGGGTTTTCAGTATGGCCAGAATTGTTGACAATACAAGGGATTTTATAAGTTAGCAAGGGAAACATCTCTTTTACAAAATACAATCCCAAATTTCTTGCTTAAAAGTTGGTGAGGACCCGGTTTATTCCCTATTTTCTCACCCTAATTATTTATAATAAGTATTGATTTGTGTCATTTAAATGGCAAAAAGTTATTTTGAAACCCTAATTTGTAGAAAGTTTAAATTGTATATAAAACCCTAATTTGTTTAAACCCTAGTTGTATATTAAACCCTAAATGTACAAATCCCACATGTTTTCAAACCTTAAGGTATATAAAATCTGAAGTTTGTTATTTCATAGCTTTATGTGTGATTGTGCATGCTCATAGCAGGTTAATTACGGTACTTGGGTGATTAGTGGCCTAAGTGGGTGAGATTAAGTATTAGTAGCAAGTTGAATGTGGTTTATGGAGTAAATTGATAGGAAAAGAAATCATTTGGGCAAGAGACAAACCAACTTAAGTTGCTAGGTTGCATTGGCTTGAGATAATTGATTGGACTTGGACCAAATTTTGACTAAACTAAATAAATATCTAAGAGACTTAATCTGCTAAAAAAAATAAGAGATTGGCAAAACAAGGAGAGAAGGAAAGAAAAGAGAGGAAAAAAAGAGAAAAAAGAAGAGAGAAAGATTTTGCCAATTTCAACCATCCAACTATGATTGAAATTGAGGAAAGTGGAGCAGGAGCTTACAACTTTATCAAGAACAAAGCAAAGAATTTTCTTCCTTTATGTGTAAGCTGGAATTTGGTTTTAATTTGATGACATGATGGATTTTGTTCTTGTTTTGGGTTAATTCATGATCATGTGATAGCTTTGAGATGATTCTACAGTTGGATTGGTTGATTTCTATGTGTTCAACCACCGAAAATTAGTTAGGGTTTTGATTTCAAGCTTAATGTTGGGAGTTGATGTTTGTGATTGTTGGTTGGATGAAATTAATACTTGTTCTTAGCAATTTGTGAAATTATAGTGTAAATTTGGATGATTCCATACCTTCAATTCTCGCCAGCAAGCATCCCTTAGTTTCTTGGTTTAGTGTTACATTGTTACTATTGGTGCTTAAATTGGTGTTTAATGAAGGCATTGAGTATTGTTTAATTTGAAGTTGGTGATTTGATTGCTAGATTGTGAATGAAATGGTTGAAACCCTAACGGGAGGTGATGATCTTGGACCCTAATTAGTGTATTTGGTTGCTTAAATGGATGATTGATAATCCATTGTTAGTGCATTGATGCACAATGGATGAAAATATTTGAGTTAGGTCGATTGGAACCGGGTGGAAGAGTTAAGCGCATTTTGGTGCATGAGTATGTAATGTGTATTATCAGTAGGGTAATGTTGAACATGCAAACGTTGCACATGTTTATTATAGCATTCATTTAGGAATTGCATGCGTGTGAATTGGTTTGGTTTGACATTTGGTAAGTAAATGGAAAAAAAAAACAGGGGGAGGTTAAACAACAACTTTTGTCTCTGTCTTTGTGGTCTATTTGTGT
The DNA here is from genome assembly GCA_013103745.1 of Gardenia jasminoides. Lineage (NCBI taxonomy): Eukaryota > Viridiplantae > Streptophyta > Magnoliopsida > Gentianales > Rubiaceae > Gardenia > Gardenia jasminoides. Next base: position 37,316,349 of record CM023098.1, read on the forward strand.
GGTTGGCTCTTAGCAAAACATAGTAAGCCTTGTATACCATCTTTCCAACGCCTTTGGAATTTCTTGATTTGGATCTTTGTTATTGTGCAGGTCTTTGAAACAGAATTGACTGTCGACAAGTCGAGCTCAGCTGGAACTATTTGATGTGTTTTGACCTAGAAGGAGTGAATGGGCAAAATAAATGGTCTTCATAGAAGTTATAGCTATTGTTCTCTTAAATTCAAAACAATTCGCTTCACTTTAATCGATACTTGTAGCATGTGAGTTATGAGTAGGCTAGATGTGGTGCCTTTTTACACCTTTTAGTGTGTGTTTTATGTTTCGCTCCGTTTTCGTCCGTTTTAGTCGAACGCTTCATACATGCCTTATTTTGTTGTTTTAAGTGTTTTTTAAGTTTTTTTTTTGGCATCTTAGTGATTGTTTGAGTAATCTTTGCTCAACTTTCACAGGAGGTGACGAGGTCGGGAGACCGGGGAACCTTTCTAACCCGTTGCTTTTGTACTACTTTGGTGAGTAATGGGACTTTATATGTGATTATATTGTGAAATGTGATAGAGGTAGAGCTTGGGCCGAGGGTGTACTTTTTCGCACTCAGCTCCATATATGGTTCTTGAATGCATGTGTTGTGTGATATATGATTTGTGAAATATGATATTGTTAGTGATGAGTGACCAGTGGATGAATTACGTCCCAAGGAAGGAGGTCTATGCTTCGTTCAGTTACGTATTGCTATGTTTCTCTCACGACCACATGGATGGTTTGATCTCAAAGGGATACCTTTGAGATCTGATATTAGATAATGACTCTCGACCCTTTCGGATGAATTACGACCTCAAGAATTTGGGGTCTCGATGGTAAGTTATTCTCAGGCAAATAGTTGAATGCGATCTGATGCTGCTGGGATCTCAATGTTACTATTACTCAAACTGCTATATTTGTAGGCGGCGAGAATGGTGTTGTGGGTGGACGGTAGAGTATACCAAATTGGGGTCTACAGTTATCGGTTGGCCAGTGTCAACGGAAGAATCAAGCGATGAAGTGAAATAGCTTTAAGCCACTTCCTTATTTTGTGATACTTTTGCTGTGATTTGAAATATGTGGAAATGTGATTTATGTGCCCACGATTATTCACTAAGCATAAACTTACCCCTTTTGATTTGTTTTCCTTGGCGGGCAGGCGGGGAATTGTGGCGTGGAGGCATAGTGTAGTCTTTTAGTTTTGAGTACTTGTTGTGGGTTGAAGTTTTGGCCATGTATATTGTATTTTTGGATGAGTTAGATTAGAGAAACTTTAGCAGAGTTACTCGACTCCTGTGGTCACAGTGGATATTATGTATATATATAATGTACATATCATCCTTTTGTGAGAATTTGACGCTTTTGTCATTTTTGTTATCGAGTCCTGGCGAGAGTTGGGCAGGCGATCCGCTAAACCCTTTGGTATGCCTCTGGGTACGGTGGGGTCGTCACAAAAACTACAAAAATTATGGTTATTCTCAGCCTAATATTAATCATCTCTTTTTAAGTTTCTTTTTTAATCAAAAGAAGCTGATTCTAAAAACTCTATCGCATTTCAAGGAGGTTTTGGCTTTTTGGAACTTTTATACCAAAATTAGTTGAGGAAGCATACAAAGAGCTTATCTTATTGTTTTGTTCCTTTTTTTTTTTTGTGGGTGCAAATTCTTTGCTGTCAAACAGCTTCTAAAAGCCAAAGCAAGCACTTTGAAACTTGTGAATAACACTTATTTACCTTTTTGGTTCTATAATGCACTAAATGGGGCTTAAACCCTGACCAAGTGCACAGGAGATCTCCAAGATCATTGGATTAAACTCCAATGGCTATACTTTAATTTATTTAGAATTCATGGATAATATGTTTGCCAGAATCTACTACGGAGACGACACTCTACTTGTGTAAGTCTCATGAGAGTTAGTTCATGTGAGTACCTTAAGTACTTTTTTATCCCCTTCTATACTGCATAATCTTGGCTGAAGCTTTAGGCTATTCATTCCATACTAACACTTTTAACCCAAGCATCTACAGGTCAAAATGGAGAAATTGCTAAAATTGACAAAGTATTAAGGGTGGTGAATATGAGACATGAACTGCATGATACTGAAATTTGGACTACTTCTGGAGAAATACTAAGTTCTCACTATGGCAAAGATTTTGTTGAAGAGGAACGGGGGTAGTTGGAAAAGCATTTTCATCAAAAGTGCATGTTTACGTAGGGATATAAGACAGCTAAGCATAACGGACCCTCTGGTACCCAAAGCTGCAAAACATATCGAGGACTCTGCACTGTTTTGCAGGTTTGTTTCTGAAACTCTTGCTCGAACAATTTCATTTATGTATTGGAGTTCTTTTACATGAATGAAAATGACTATGGGGATCCTAGGACATTGTTGCATATGCTAATAGAGACATTGAAAGAATACCTCCAAAATTCTTTTGAGATTGCTTCAGGACTAGAATTGGGACAGAAATTGACTATTGAGGTTATAAAGGTCTCTCCAGAGGATGAATTTGATTTTTTTGAAATCTGCAATACTACTGGTATTGAATCTACACCTATGGTTATAGAAGTAAAAGAAGGGAGAAGGAACGATGCAACTTGATTTCTCATCTCAACAAGTTGATGCTGCAAATGCTTCATAAATGGGATCCATGGATGGAGAGAATTGTTTGATCTCCATCTACACCGATCTTGTCTGGCTTTGTCAACATATTAGATTGGACAGAGCTCGTGCGAACGCGTTATATTACATCAAATCTGTGGAATTGTATTTATGAGCAGCAAAATGGACCTGTTGATATTCAACTAGACGGGGAGCTTCGTCAGTTGTTAACATTGTCGGCATAGTGCATGAAGAACCAATTGCGTAAATAAATGTGGTTGATCCACAAATAGCCGGTGCCGAATGAAAAGTGGCAATGAGGTGACTAATATGAAAAAGCAAAAGTCAAATTATACTTTAAAAAGTAGCCTTGGAATTACTCGTGAGGTTCTTGAACTAAATTCTACGAGGAATCTTAAGGATGCTGCAAAAGTTCTTGGTGGAAATTACTTACTGCTGCTCTCCTCTATATTGAATTGAATTAGAATATTGGATAATGCATGCTAACTTCCTTGCTTTCTATATTTACACTACTAGAAAAATAGTCTTTAATGACATTCAAAAGCGTCATTATAGGTTCATGTAATGACGTTTCGGCTATTATGACGCTTTTGGAGAAGCGTCGTCCATTCCAGCATCACTATAGGTTTATGACAATTATAAGCGTCCCAATTTAAAGTTCTACTGACACTTGAAATGTGTCATTACCTATGGCTATTATGACACTTTCACATGACAAGAAATGTCATCATTTTTACCGTTACATGGATGGGTTATGATACTTATAAGCGTCATATATTGAAGCTATCTTGACGTTTTTCTGTGTAAGATGAAGCTATCTTGACGTTTTTGGTGTGTAAGCACAGTAAGATATTATGACACTTCAGAGTGTAACTATATTATGACTATCTTGACGCTTTTTGTGTGTAAGCACAATAACATATTATGACACTTTCAAATGACACTTTTGAAAATGACATTTTTTTAACCTAATTGCTGCATACCATCCGACTAAGAAAACCACATTTCATCCTGCTACACATTTTCAGATCCTAATTCTTGGAGAAATGATAAGGTAACTAGTACAATGATATAAAGGAAAAATAAAGTAAATTATCTTTTAATAGTAATTGGTGCAATAAAATCATCCAAACTAGTGCAAAAGTACATCGTCCTAACAACTCAATGAATTGCATGCTAATTCTAAGATTCCTCAAAAGTCAAGCCATCCTGTAGCAGCGTCAATAGACTCAATACATATAAAGGATGCATTAGACAGGAACTCAACTAAAAAGTATTGATACTGTCTTCTAAAAACCGCCACTTGATCCAATGATGCTTTAGTTTTCTTCAAGATTCACCTACAAGTGTCATAAACCAAGCAATAAGAATTACAATTCACAAACTCTTCTTGTACAGTTTTAAAATTACAAAATAAATAAAAACTAAGTTAGACAAATGATAAAGGTATGTAAGAGTACCAGATTTATTGGCCAAGCAATGGCCACTCCAATTGCATCTCCAATTTTCAGGAAATTATGGTATGGCCTCATCAGGTCCTCATCATTCTCCACAGGCACATTCACATGAATTTCACACCAATGCAATCCCAAAGGAGTGTCACCAACTTCAGTTGTTGGATCCAAACTTCTAATGACTCCAACAGCCAAAATTTTGTTTGAATCAATCATGCTCCTTATTGTAACTTTATCCCCAACCTTAAAAATACCAATTTTGGCAAAGTTTGTAAAAATCACACATAGGAGAGCAACTCTTAAACAGAAATTCAATACATAATATTACAAGAACCAAACCAAATTTCAATTGGTTTAAATCTTAGCAAAAATGATAGCGACAACAAGTACCCAACCAAATTGAACGCCATTTTAATTACTTGAAAATTACGATATTTTTAACTTGACTCGTAGGTCCATCTGCTTTAGACCTTGTAGGAACTGACACTCCTTCTTGACTTGTAGGGAATCACCCTACATAAATGCTGAAAGATGAAAATAATAAGCAGTTAAGTCCAGAGAAAGTAATAATTACAGCATGCAGTGAAATTGGTAACTCTTCATCCCTTTTGGGTAAAGGAAGCAAGTAAAACTTCTTTCTTATATTCAGAAGTCCTAATTCATTTACTCAGTGCTCAAGTTAAGTTGAACCATTTGAATATAGCTTGCTGCAGAAAGTATAATTTCCTATATAAATTGCAGTACAGCAACACTAACGATACATAACTCTTCATATTCAGCATTCACAATTGAAAACTACCTCACAAATCAAAAAATGCAAATCAAGCAAGAGTTTGCAAAAACTTTAATGGTTTGTTTGGATAGAGAGTATTTGAAATAATAATTTGAAAAAAAACACTGTAGCACTTTTTTGATGTGATTTGTGTGAGATAAAAAGGTGGTTGGAAAATGTGTTGATGATGCAAGCAAGTAAATTTTGGGTAAATTTTGGGAGAATTCTCCTATCCAAACAAACCCTTTAGTATCTGGGTTTTCTCAAACATGTAAATTCCTTTTTTTTTTCCCTTTAATTCAATTTTGTCAATTATTTTTCCCTGTAATGCTTTGCAGAATGTAGCAAAATTTTATTCAATGCATGAGCACATCCGCTCTCTTTACATACATCCCACACGGCATATGTCTGAAACAATTTCTGGACTCCATCTAAATTCTTATAATGTAAGGAGTTATCTACAAACTTATTGCAGACTTTCCCTGTTATTTTAAATAAAGCAAATCTCAGACTCCAAAGCATGTTAATTCTTCTAAGACTGAGATGACAGAATTATAGCTTCTGCACGCTTTCAAAACTTTCAATTGGAAGATTCAATGTTTTTCCAGAAAACTCTAAGAACCATGAAATAAAACATGAAACATGACAATAAGTTATATTAGATTCTAAAAACTGGGCTCTTTTGTTCTTTGGTGGGACATCAGATAAAGTCAAGGACTTTATACACAGATTCAAGAGGTTTAGACATGAACAGAATGGAAAGCTCTTAGTGATGTACAAAAACAAGGCTAATTTTAAGCAGATGTTCTTGTGTATTCAAAGGCCATAAAGCTTCAGGGAATTGTCATTTTAGTTAGTCTCACTGGCAGCAAATATCTTACGAGAGCTTGAATATCAAAGAAATTCAGATGGATTTCATGTTGCAAGAAATAGACTTTCAAAAGTAGGAATAGTGCAGAAATTCGAGCAAATTAGAAACAGGAGGAGTTGTTTTGGGCTTCACATTAAATATAGAGGGAGTTCATTTCCAAGAGAGCAAAAGCTGTATCCAAAGGCTAATGCATTGCCCTTTTATAGGACAATTGGACTTGGAGACCATCAGTAAATGAACTCCCAGTAAATCTTGGTGACTAAGTTTTGCCATTACACACAGCCGTCATAAATGCATTTACTTCAGCTATGCTTTACTATTGCAAAATTCAAAGACAACATTAATCAGAAGCTAACAGTAAAATGTCCAAATAAAATTAGTAACTAACCTTATAGTGAAATATATTTGAACCCAAAAGGTAAACTCTATAGGTTTAAAATTCTAGATAACCTCCAAGTTGGAATTTTGCCAAATGACCACACTGGCCTTGGAATTCACGCTTCCTCTCTGCTTGTAAATCTCAGAAATCTTATTAAGTTCCCATTTGCATAATGGCATGCATGATACTTCAGAAATTTGGCTACTGAATGACTTCAGGATATCATGTTCTTAGATATACTCTTAGTAGTGGTTACGATTCTAAAATGACAACCTATTCCTTGCTTCTCTTTGTAATTTAGCTTTCTACTTCTTTTCCACTGTTTAAAAAACACTCTTATATGAACTGATTTGTAATTCTTTTCTTCTTTCCGTCCATGATACTTTCTCATGTGTCAATATGCATTTCCTTTCACATTCATAAATACCATCTTTCATGTCAACAATCTGGTATTCTTGCAAGAAAAGACCAAGGAACCAATTAATTGTTTTCCATAGGAGTAAAAATGTAATACCAACTTACAAGCTTTGCAGTGACGTGATTTGACCCAAGGAAGGTGCTATACGTCCATTCAATTTGTTATAGCAAAGGTCATTGCCAATAATAACTACACTGTTATATAAATAAATAAATAAATAAAGGAATTATGCGTCCTACAAGCAAAAGAAAACATACTATTGGAGGCCATGCTCATCAATACACGGCATTTAAGTTACTGGTCCTTCTTCTGACTTGATTTTGTCATAGCAAGTGATAATGCTTCGGGACTTTACACTCAAAGAGCTACGCTTAGACTACTTTTGAGATGTGTGACCAACATAAATAGGGAAAAAGCAGAACTCATGCCATAACACTATGTAATTGCTTACAGAAATAAGAGCTGTCTTAAATTTCCAATGGAATCAGGAATTGCTCCACAAAGCTGGTTTCCACTCAAATCCCTATAATAAACAAAGCAACACATTTACATCACTCCAAAATATAACTGAAGTAGGATAAGAAATAATTCAAATGGTTATTTCTACTATCTAAATAGGATCAATTAAAGTCATAGTTTGGATGTAAATTTATAGTTCAAATGCCTTTTGGAAAAATGCCCCTCAAAGCCAAAAATTACAGCATAAGGAGCAAAACAAATGAAATGATTTTTCAGGGAAAAACCAAGAACTATATAGATTAGGATATGCAACAAAAATGGCCAATTTTATTGTGGCATATCATCTTGATGCCAAAATCCCATGGTAACCACTAACCTAAAGATGTTTATCAGATAAAGGCTTTTCTTTTGACTCATCAACAAAATATTTCCAAGTATTGCACACCATTAAGTAGACTCAAAAACTATGGAGATGTTGATCTACAAGCTAAAAGTTAGTTCTAGAAATCGTCATGGAGCAAGCAAAGGTCATAGGATTGGTTATTAGAAAAATATTACACAGATCCAGCCTAACAATGAACCATGACAAGTAAAATCGGGGGACCTGCACTGTGTCTTGGTCTACCCTGTACCTGTTCCATGAGACCATGCAAGTATGATTTCCAATTACCACTACGGATTTTTTGTATAAGCTGAAAAAGTTTCCACTTGACAAAAATTTCCGTCAATAGTGTCTCACCCTAATCCATCCTTCTACTTAAAACTTAAAACTTGTCAAGGATCAACATCAATTTTCCAAGGATTACCAGAAAAGTCAATAAGATTCTGGGCTGCTACATGTATTCTTAATTTATTTCATCAGGATGCCTAAATTCTTTGTCATTGTATTAGAGCTAGACAATGGGCATCCCAACCCTATTTGTGCTTACCATATTCAAAAAATAAAGGCCAAATTAAGACCAAAGTCGGAAACCTTTTTGTGAGTAAATCACGTACAACAAGTGTGTTGAAACATACTTGTGTTTGTGTGGGTTTCAATAATCTCTATCAACTCAGAAGAAATGCAGGGGAAAGAATAATTTTTTTCTCATGGTGCAAAACAAATTATATTCAATTCTGCCCATGAAAAAGGGAAAGAAAAACGAAAGGGAGAACTAAAGCAAGATAAAAATGTTATGAACATCGAGGAATTCAATGTCAACAAATGGAGGTTTTGAGTAGGTTATCTTGCCTTTTGCGGGTCAATAGCTGAACACACATCTGAACAGAGCAACCCCAAAAAAAGTGCCACCAGATCAGCCTAGAGTCCAGAGTTGAGGGGAAAAAAAAAAGAAAGAAAGAAAAAAGCAAAACTCTACATGAGATGATGAAAACTCTGGCCCTGAAGTTTCACGACAAGAGCTTCGGAAAGGAATGATGCAGCCAAGAGAAACGAAGGGAAAGAGTAAAGAGAAGCCCTACAACAAAACTTTCGGTCAAACCCAAAAAAGAAAAAAATATACACACACGCTGACAAACTATCAGCTTGCCACGTGAGAAACACATAGGAGGACGACAAAAGATTTGGGCAAACCAAGAAGCCGCTAAAGGGGTTTTCAATTTTTGTTACAAGTTTTCCTGAAAAAAATAGGCGCGAAGTGTGGCGCCTTTTCTTTCAGCCTTTTCTTTTCATCCGATTAAAATGATACGACGTAGTTTTGGCTCTTTCCTTTACCTTTTTAATGACATTTTCTACTGCATGTCACATTAAGATTGTGTTATGACATTTTCCTAAAAGTGTCATAATAATTGTGTCATTAAAGACTATTTTTGTAGTAGTGTTATTTGGAAATGCCATATAAGTTGTAAAGCGTTTTCCTTGACTGAGTTTTTCGTCTCTGAAATCTGCAGTCAGCGATCTATATTGAAGCGTATATTGAGGGAGTACGGTATTCCCAGATGGCCGCCCCGTAAAGCAGAAGAGGTTAATCAAGCCTTTGCTAAACAGAAAGTTGTTGAACCTTCTACTAATGATATTAAAGAACACCACCAATCAGATGCAACAAGGCTAGAAGATAATAGTAGCATATGGGTGAAGGCAGGGTATCAAAGGTACAAGATAAAGTTTGGACTTCCATTTTCTGCCAGCAAAGTCGATTTAGATGAGAAGGTAGCACAAAGATTCAATCTTTCCATTGGAAGTTTTAAAATTGAGTGTCAGGATGAAGATAATGATTGGTATATGATACCTTGTGATGAAGATCCGAGTACCGCTATGAGCACTTTAAGCTCACTAGGTAGGGCAGAAATCAAAATGAGGATTAGTTAGCGTGAAAATTTGTGTAATTAATCAAAATGTTTTTATTCAATAATTTTTTTTTATGAAGAAGTGTGCTTTGCCGCAAAGCATGCCATAAAATAGGCCTAGTTCGTGTTTTAGATTTCATTGACAAGACAAATATGGTAATATAATGAAGATAATTTTATGTCTCACTTCAAATGATCTCAACGCAGTTGGAGTAGGTTTCTCTTTATTGCTCTGTGTCTTCATTTTCCCACAATACATCTCTCAATCATAGACACATACACCAAGCATAATTCAAGGGTGAGATTGATTTGTTTTATCCACGTCTTCTTAACCATTCTTCAATATAAAAGTTTGACACTATTGAGCCATTGTTTACCTATTAATAGAAACTTCCAACCTCCCTTTTTAATCGAGCTATTATTACATGTACAACAATTACTTGAATGTCCGAAATGTGAAAGATTAACCCATTTCGAAAATAAGATAATAAGTATTTATTCCATAAAACCCGATTTCTCTCTTTTCTTTCTTTTAACTCTAACAAATGTAAAACTACAAAAAGAACACTAGACTTGATATTTTACATTAATAATAGGGTAAATTACATACAACCCCCCTGTGGTTTTAACTGTTGCCACATAACCCCCTAACATTTCAAAATATCCAATTCACCCCGCTATGGTTTTATGTAAAATGGAAACATGACGGAAAATACCCTATGTAATGTCGTTAATTGAAATAACAATAGTGCCCTTATTTAAATGTTAAATCGATAGACGGATTAACCACTTTATATAAAAGTATAGGAAAATTACGTGGACAATTGTAAAAATAACAGGGGGTAAAGTGGATATTTATATGAATTATAAGGGGATTGTATGGATATTAAGATTTTATCACATGTGCTTTTAAAGTGCGTTTGGTACAAACACCGTAACTGATTGTACATTCCGTCCACTTTCTACTTTACATAAAACTATAAGGGGGTGAAGTGGATATTTTGAAACTTTAGGGGGGTCATATGGCAACAGTCGAAACCATAAGGAGGTTATAAGTAATTTAATAATAATAATAATAATAATAATAATAATAATAATAATAAAAGAACAACAACAACAACAACAACAACAAAAACGTGCTTATGTTAGGCAAACACATTATATAGCAAAATTAGAATTTTTATTAGGGTTATGCAATTTTCAATGGACTTATGAAAGTAGAGTAAAATTTTAATATGCTATCAGTGTTACATGAGTGGGTACAAATGCATGCTACATAATCTAAATTCAAATTTGAAGTTCACTTTTTCTGTATGTGGCATGTATCTACACCTGCTAGCATAGAAAATCTATTATACTGAGGGTAGATGAGAACTTAATTAATCCATAAAAAAATTAGTATGTTATTTATAACAGATTGATAAGTTCAAGATCAAGTTTTGACCATGTTTTATTGGATTAATTTTGTATGCGCTGACAGTGTATATACTTTTACACTTTGATGCACGCCACTTGTAGAAAAAATAAACAATGTCAATCACATTCTCCACCTAGATTAATTAAATAAAAAAATGCATTATAGTGTCTGTTTTAGTTTTGTTTGTGTATATAGCTGAAAAAAGAACAATTTTCCTTAGCCAATGAGGCATTAGTTTAGTGGTTAAAATTGAGCCCTCTAAAAATTAGAAGTCATGAATTCAAATCCCTCTTCCTTCTCCTTGCTGCCTAAATCCTACCCCTCGTATTGTGGAAAAATATTTTTAAAAAATATCAAATTCTCTTATGTTTCCCATCTAGATTACAAGAAAAAAGTAGATTTGAAAATTGTTTTGGGTGTTATGAATCCAATAGTTTTGTATGTGTATAGCTCACAAGTCATATTTCACTTTCATTTTCATCTCTTTTACAAGCATGGAAAGGACATGTATATTTTTTCTTCCTAGGCATTCAAATTAATAAAAAGCTAGTATTTTTGCCAAAGCAAATGATATACAATGGGAGCAACTTTGGTTGAGTGATAGGAACATCCTTAAAGTCAAAAACTATTCTAATATTAAAAATTGTAACCAGGACCACCAGTAGCAGAGCCAGAAATAATCATTAATGGGGATAAAAATAATATCAAAAATTCTTTCTTGTTTTTTTCCTAAAAGTAGTACATACAGCCATATTCACACAAATGAATTACAATTATTTAATAGGGTCCTTGTATATTTATCTGGAATTCTTTCATTAGTTTTTGAAGTAGCTACTAACCCTACCAAATAGTTGTTGTGAAACAACATAACATTTTTTATTTAATGAGCAATATAACACAAATTACATGATAACAAACTAATTTTCTTTGAAAAAATATAATAAATCTTTTAAAGTGATCACAAGCCTATAGTTTTGCAAGGCACAAAGACATAAAATTTCTTGTTTTAATAAAAAAAGTCACCTCCATCTTATTGGCAAAAAATTTTGTTTACTTTAAAATTGAGTATCAAGATGATGATGATGATTGGATTTTGATAGCCTATGATGAAGATTTGAGTACTTCTATATGCATATTAAGCTCACCTATATGTAAAAGTTTTGATTTCAACTTCAAATTCAGATTAGTTGTAATACATTAAACAGTGATAGTGTATACAATGTTAGTGTATAGAAAATTAATTCTATTATAAATAGTAATTTTGTTAATTGTTGTCTTTTTTTTTTTGGTGCGAGTTTTTAATCAATTAGGATTTTCACTAAGGTAATATCATCAATTTTAGCTATAAGCATTTCCCTTCCACTAAAATAAATAAATAAGCATGTAGTGAGAGGCAATAGCTCTTAGAGAGAGAGAAGACTAGAGAGAGAAAGCTTTCTATGGAGTTGGAAAACATAAACCCTTATTTATCCTTAAATCCTAATGCTACTGATCTCTCATCCCATTGGGATCCAAAAAAGTTCAAGAGGCTCACAACGGGAGAGATAGTTGCCAATCTAAGTCTGCATGATTTTGTGGGAGATTTTAGTTCCCTAATCCAACCAAAGACCCCTAATGTCTCTCGGGGGATGGGGGAAACAATCTTTCAGTGACACCTTAAGATTCGGAAAAGAAAACCTCCTATTTACAATGGCACAGATGAGGAGACCGAGTCAATGGTAGAAATGGAAGCTGAAATCGATTCAAGAAAAGCAACTAAAAGAGTAAATCAAGGTTCCTAAAACCTATGCTGCCTTCGGAATACATCCTCGAGATGTGGAAGCCATGGAGGAGAAGCCTTTAAGGTATTGGGAAAGAAAGTTGGATTTCGAACCCTAGAGCAGCAATTAAGGGATATGTGGCAATTGTGTCAAGAGTTCAAACTCACGAATCTAGAGCAAGGATATTACATTATTCGATTCAAAGCAATAGAGGATTATCACAAAACTTTAGATAGGGGTCGATGGATGATACAAGGGCATTATCACACTAAGTAAATGGCATCTAGATTTCCGGCCAGCAAAGGTAGACATTGCATCCACAATGGTTTGGGTTCAGCTCCCTAGACTTCCAACAGAGTACTATATAGAAAAGTTTCTAATGATGGTGGGCAACTATCTTGGAGGAGCGATAAAAGTGGATGTCAGACTCTTACGGCTGAGAGAGACAAGTTTGCACGAGTTTGTATTGAAGTAGACCCAAAAAAACTGATGATTCCTTTCATTTGAGTAAATCAAGATCTACAGTCAGTGGAGTATGAGGGTCTATGCTAGATATGCTTTAGCTGCAGATAGTACGGACATATTGCTGAACATTGTGGGGGCAAGGGAGAAGAGAGTGCACCATGAAATAATTATAAGAAACCAACTCTAAACCCACATAAAATAAACGAAGCCCAAATATAAACCCAAAACAAAATTTTTTTTTTTGATGAACCTGTAAATAAGGAAAATAAATTCACATTAAATGTAGAAAAATAAATGATCAATTAAATCAACAAAACTGTAGGAAAACATGAAAAATTAGTAAAAATTTGGTGTTTACACACCAGAGATGGAAGTGGCAGGAAAAGATCAGAACCAGACTAGAAGACTAGACAAGTAATGGGTTACTGAGAATTAGCCTTGTGGCCGTGGATGGTAGCTGACCTGAAGAGAACACGTAGGGGGAGGCAAGGCCCAAATGTGAATCATAACCAAAGCCCAGCTCTTAATGGAAATAAACTCGACAATGCTAGTAACATGGGAATCAATACAAATGATAAGCCAGAATCCTCTGGGACAAAGAAAACCCCCACAAATGCAGGCATGGATGGAGGTAACAAAGAAGCACAAATAAGATACAAGACAAGATTAGAAAAGACGTAAGCAACAGCATAGAGAGGTTAAAGCTAACTTGGGCTTTGGAACACGATTCTTAGTTCTGGAAGAGGACAGCATTGACAACAGACATGAAGAGGAAAGAGATTCTAGAGAATGCTAAAAGTAAATATTAGCAATATTCCAGAGCCAATTGAATTTGTGTCGAAAGAAAGCAAGAAAGGAAAGAGCGTGGTAAAAACAGGAAAAGTAAACAAAGAAAAAGAAATTAAAAAGGCAAATGAGAAGGGAAATCAAGTGATTAAACTAAACAGGAAGGCCTTGAGCCCCATTAAAATTAGCGGGCTTGGTGGTACAATTGGAAGTAATACTGGTCCAAGAAAATTGTTCCATAATAAGGCTACATATAGCTCAGGGGATAACTCCATTGCAACCTACCACATCATGAGAGAGGCTGGGGTAGACTCTAAATCGGATAGTCCAATACATAATAGCCAAAAAGATAAATATCAAGACATAGGAATAAATATTGAAGAAATAGAGCCTTGAGGAAATAGAGAAATACAGATGTTAAAGAAGGTTATAGGCATATTGGACGAGGAGTTACACAACCTAGAATCATCAGTCGATATAGAAATTTGCATGCAAAGATTAGGTACAGAGCAATCAGGGAGATAGTAGAATGAGAATCCGTTGTTATGGCACAGCGGTTCTCAATCCCACAAATGTCTAATCAACATTGATGAAGATCTTAAGTTGGAATTGTAGGGGCATTGTAAACAAAGAATGCATGGAAAAATTAAGAACAATTATCCAGACTTATGATCCTGGAGTATTGATTTTGGTTGAAACTAGAACACCTAGCTTCCGAGCTGAGAGAATCAGCAGAATGTCAAGACTTAGCTGTCTATCTTGTATAGAAGCACAAGGTTTCTCGGAGGAGATTTGGATGCTTTGGGACCCATAGCTCATCTTTGTAGTGTATGCCTCTCCAAATGAAGCTTTATGCAAGCATCTATGGTAATATCTCATCTGTATGGGAGAGGGATCAAGTTTCCATGGTGTATTATTGGGGTTTTAAATGAAATACTATCCAATAGTGAAAATTAGGGGGTAGACTATTTCAATTGATAGGAAGAATAATACTTGTTGACTACGTGCAAAGTTGTGGGCTGATTGACTTAGGTTTTTGAAGCCAGCTCTAACATGGAATAATAGAAAGAAAGGTTTAGCAAATGTGAAGAAAAGGTTAGATAGAAGCCTCTGTAATGCTGAGTGATGAGTAGAATTCCTTGAGGCTCTAGTTAAACACTTAACCTCTACCTACTCTGATCATCATCCAATGCTATTGGAGTTGGATGGAACAAATGCTAGTACTAGGAAAAGTAGGCCAACTCGATTTGAATTGGCATGGCTCTCACATCAGAAATTTCAGAAGGAAGTATGGAAGAGCTGGAATTCACGAGGGAAGATATGGGATAGAAATAAGAAGCTAATGGAAGACCTTATGAGGTGGAACAAGATTGTCTTTGGAAATATATTTCATAGGAAAAAGAGATGGCTTGCTCAATGAAGATGTGTAGAAGATTTTAGCATGATGGCCGAATATCAAATTGGAGAAGCTAGAAAAGAAGCTTATTCGAGAGTCTAACATTACTCTTGTTCAAGAAGAGGCCCTACGGTACCAAAAGTCGAGGATGCGGTGACTGCAACTTGAGGAAAGAAATACAAAATTTTTTCATACCACCACTGTCATTAAGAGACGCAAAAGCATAGTATCAAGTTTGCAAGGTAATCAAGGGAATAGGGTAGAAAATCAAGAGGATTTACAAAATCCAGTGAGGGAACTTTTTCAAAAACTATATACGGCAGAGAGAGGTGATAATATGAGAGATGGGATATCAAATGGATTCCCTCATTTGCATGACAGAAGATTACAAGGCATTTGCAAACAAGTTATGATGGGGAAGTAAGGAAAACAAATTTAACATCAAAGCCAATGAATCCCTAGGACCAAACAGAATCAGTTCTACCTTTTATCAAAAGTTTTGGAACTTGGTAAGCCCATCAATGATCGAATTTGTCACTTCCACTTTTCAAAATAAGAGAATGCCCATAGAAGTTAATGGTACTCTGATTGCATTGATCCCTAAGTAGTGAATTGAACCAGCATTACTCAACTTTGACCCATCTCTCTTTGCAATGTGATGTACAAAGTAGTTGCCAAGATATTAGTGGATAGGATCAGGTCACTTATGGCAGAGCTAATTGCACCTAATCAAAGCAGCTTCATCCTGGGCAGGCAAATCAGTGGTAACATCATTGTGGTTCAGGAGATCATTTATAGCCTGAAACGCAAGTAAGGGAGGAAAGGATATATGACTGTTAAAATAGATTTGAAGAAAGCTTACGATTTAACAAGCTGGCAATTCCTGAAAGAGTCTTTTGAGATGGCAAGCTTTCCACCAGATTTAACCTCTCCAATTATGAGCTGTGTGTAGGCATCCGGCATGGAGAGTGCATGGAATGGAGAATGGACAGTAGCCTTCGACCCATCAAAAGAGCCTCAGCAGGGTGATCCCATGATGCCGTACTCATTTGTGCTTTGTATTGAAAGGCTGGGGCATCTCATAAGTGAAGCAGTGGAAGAAGAAAATTGGAAGCTAGTAAGAATTGCTGGATTAGGGCCAACAATATCGCACATGTTTTTTGCTGATGATCTAGTCTTGTTTGAAGAAGCAAGTATGAGTCAAGCAAAAGTGATAGTAAATGTGCTAGAAAGGTTTTCTACAGCTTCAGGTTAGAGAGTTAATATTGCCAAGTCGAAACTCTTCTGTTCAAGGAATGTTCAAACTGAGTTGGCTAAGCAAATTAGCCAAAAAGTAGGAGTGGAGTTAACCAATGATTAAGGAAAGTATCCAGGATGCATTTGCTATGTAGCAGAGCAGTAAAAAAACTTATGCTGGTATTCTAGATCGGGTCAATAAGAGACTACAAGGGTGAAAAAGTAAATGCCTATCTTTTGCTGCTAGAATACTTTTTGTGAAGACTGTAATCGCTTCAATACCTACATATGCAATATAGACTTGCTTTTGCCGAGCTCAGTAATTTTGGACATTGAAAAGAGGATCAGGAGCTTTATCTGGGGAGAAGACGAGTTGGAAAGGAAAATGAACCTCATGAACCGGGACAGTCTAACACAACCTAAAAAGAAAGGGGGGCTGGGAATTAAGAAGTTACGAAGGGTGAACAGAGTTGTGCTTGCTAAAACTTGTTGGAGGTATTAAAGCAACAAGATTCCCAATAGGCTGGTATCCTAAAAGGGAAATGTGAGAATAGTTGTAGGTGTGTTAACTACTTTAGAAAGAAAAATGGGATTATACATGAAAAAGCTTGGTGCAGGAAACTGAATTGTTGAGGAAAGGAATTAGAAATTGGCTTGGCAATGGTAAAAAAATTAAGTTCTGGACAGATTCGTGGGTCATCAAAGAACCATTAACACATTAGGCAATTAGTGAAGTACCAGAAGTGAACTGAGCAAGATGGTAAGATAGTATTAGGTGAGTTCGAGTTGGGACTGGTGCACACTGAGGAAGTACTGACATCAGAACCAATTAGATATAATCAGGGTAATAATGATCTATGATAAACTGGATAATCCAAATTCGATTACTTGGGTTCCTAAAACAAGTGGGTTATTCACTACTGCATTGGCCTATGACTTGGATGAGTCACAAGTGAATTTGATGAAGCAAGATATAGCATGGGAAAAACTTTGGAAGCTTAAAGAACCCGGGAGATGGCAATTTTTTACTATGGTTATCGTCAGACATGGGAGATTACTCACCAACTTGGAAAAGTTCAATAGACATCGGCATCTAACTGGGAGGTGTGAAATATGTGGAGCAAGAAATGAGACCCCTCTCCATGCATTATGAGATTGCAAAAGGATATGTGGAATAGGAAAGATGTTGATTCAATAGAAGCATTAGCAGGCATTCAAATCCAGAGCTCTGACCCAATGGGTGGATTGGAACATCAAGCAAAGGGATACGGGGAGAAACAAATAAGTTTTTTGGCCGATGCTTTTCCAACAAGTGGTTTATTGGGCATGGACAGCAAAGGAATAAGTTGGTTCATTAGGGGCTGGAGCAAAAAAGGAGAGTTCATCCAACATACCTTGAGCAAAGAGCAATTGAAGTGCAATAGTTAAATGCTGGTTTCAGCCACAAAAATGGTAAGCAATTGAGATATATTAATTGGGATAAACCTCAACAAGGGTGGGTCAATCTAAATGTGGATAGAGCGTCTAAGCATAATCCAGGCATAGCTAATGCTCAAGGGCTGCCTAGAAATGAATATGGTCAATGGATTGAGAGGTTTAGTGCTAACCTGGGCAATGCAAGCAATGTGGATGCAGAGCTTTGGGCTATCCTTTTGAGGTTGTGAATCTCCTAGAGTTCAGGACGTAGAAGAGTAATCGTTCAGATAGACTCCCAAGTCCCAGGTTGATATGACCTTACTAGAATCAGCAATGGAGGAATGTCAATATTGGAATATAATAGAAAAAATTAAAGATATGCTGGATTGGGAATGGGACCGTCAGCAACATGTATGGAAAGAAGGGAGTGCTTGGGCAAATCATCTAGCTAAGTTGGGAAGAAGTTTGAACTATGGTTTGACTGCATATAGGGACCCATCACAGACAATTAGAAAGCTTTTGGGCCAGGATGTTTGTCAGTGTTCATCGAGTGACTTGAATGTAATGAGCCTATGGCTCTCCTAATTACCGAAAAAAATATCATCAATTTACCACCCACGATAGAAATATCTTATCTTGTTAATCTGGTATGGAAGATAAGAGAAATTTTTGAAGTCATGAGTGTCCTAAGTGATATTATAATAAATCTCAAGGGAGGTTTATGAACTTATCTCTAATATCTATACTATATGCAAAAAAAGATGGGAGGGATTGGTGTGAATTTTTTATGTCATTTTTTATGATTTCTATTTTATCCTCCAAATAAAAGGTAAAATAGTACTATACTTTCATCTCTCTAAAATAAAACACAAATACATATACATGCCCCATATTTTTCTAACTAACATAACTTCTAATACAGCAATAACAGCCAATGACTTCCTATCAAACAAAAGGAAAAAGAAAAACATAATTCTTCTATCCATATTTTTTAAAAAAATTCCAAACAAATACTAAAAAATTTAATAACTTTTTCTTTTAAAAATTTTTCCTTCTAGATTTGTATACGCATAGAGTGTGCCATTCACAATAATTAAACCTAATAAGTACCAAAATTACAACTTTTAGTTCAATCATGCAATGGATCTTCTATCCCATTTCCTGTACCACTCTCTATCCCATCTTTTATTATATTGCTATTTCTCCTTCATAAACATCATATTTTAATTCTTTTTTGTTTCCTTGCTATCAAATAATTACTAAAAAAATAAAAAATTAATATAGGAATCTCAAAAAAAACATATATAATAGAAAATTCAAAAATATAGAAGAAAACTCATAAAAATCTTTTTTTTTTTTTGCATATTTTGATCTTTTGAGTTTGTTAAATTTTGTGTATTGGTGTATTCTCCTTCATTTGATAGCAAGAAAACAAAAAAGAATTAAAATATGATGTTTATGAAGGAGAAATAGCAATATAATAAAAGGTGGGATAGAGGGTGACACAGAAGTGGGACAGAATATCCATTGCGGTTCAATTGACTCGCATGTTAAGAATGGTTACCAGTCAAATCAACACCATGCCTACTAAAAAGGTAAAATGCACCAATTAGGATCTGAATTAATTATCCTGTAGTGATTGATGGGGATTAATGACATACCTGGAGCTCGCTTGCCTTATTAATATAAGTTTTACTTGTTGGTTGTATTCATTTATTTTCTCTATTTCGGTCAAGATGACAGCCTGGAATAGCTTTTTTTTTTTTTTTGACCTTCCATGTTTCAATATTTATTCTTTATTTCTGGTTTATTTTTATTACTCCATCATCTTTTTATTTTTTCTACAGATCTGGGAGAGGGGGAGGGAAGAACTATGGGGAAAGAGGAAAGAGTAGGGAAGGAGAGTGGTGTTGGTAGTGGTGAAAGTTTGGTGGTGGTATTGGTAGTGGTGGCGGTGGTGGTATGGTGGTGGTAGAGGAAGACGAAGTTTATATGGCAATATAATCTCTAATTTTTTAAACATTTTTTGCCATAAAATCTCTTGGTATTAGGCTTAATTTGAATGGAAAATAAAAGGCGGAATATGGGTCTTTAGATGCATGTTGCCATTTAGAATTGGTATTTGCTGATTTGTTATTAGTGGTAGTAAATTGGTGTTGGCATTGAATCATAGCAGTTGCAGCATATGAACAACAAGGTTTTTAAAATCGGGATTCTACATTAGATCGTTTTTTACTTTGCAGGATCGGATCGTAGGATCGAATCGTGGGATCGATCGATCCTACAAAAACCATAAAAAAATAATTTTACTAGTAATTTTGATGTTTGCAATTCACATGTACAGTAATAAATAATGCAACTCACGTACAATCACTATAATAGTATTATTAATTGAGGTTACAATCGTATTATCTAAAATATTTGGAATAATCTAAAAATTAAATAAAAATTTTGGAACTACATGTGACATATTGTAAATGAGTTTGATTAAATTAAAAATATTGTTCTTTCTCAATTTTGAGTCCAAATGCAATTACTGGACAAGATAGATGGAAAAATTGACTTTATATATATGTGTGTATGTGTATGTGTGTATATCATTTAAGTATTTATTAATGAGACAGTTAAATACCAATTTTTAAAGATTCACCAATTTTTATAGGTAAGGAATTAGTATAACATAATTATGTGGTTTTAAGGTTTTTTGAATCTAGTTTCTAATGTAACAAATAGCAGAAATTTCTAGACAAAATTATGATCAAATTATTAAAATTTTTATCATAATATATTTAAATAGTAGGATCGTATCAAAATCGGATCGAAATCGAAAGTCATAATACGGATCGTAGGATCGTAAAATCCCACGATCCAAATCGCGATCCTGACAACTACGATGAACAACTGGAGATGCTCAAGAATACTTTCAAAAATTGTAATTTGACCCATGAAAATGAGAAATAAGAAGGAAAATAAAAAATAGAAAATAAAAGAAAAAGAAAAGCAATTAAAACAAGGAATAAATAAGAGTAATAAAGGTTATCAATATCATAGTAGATATTCCACATCTGAACTAATTACAAATTGCTTTTGTGAATATTTTTTAACCATAGAGGAGTTTCCTGACTTTCAGCGATGTCATAGAGAGGTTTTCTTGATTTTACCTTAAAAAATTATATACTTATATACTATATGAAATGTATCACTTGTTACATGAAAAGTTATTATATCTTATGTGGTGTATTATTTCTTTCAAGCATCACTTGGTACATAAAAAGTAATCATATTTTATATGGTGTACTAGCCTTTTAACTATTGATAATAAGTAGAAAGAGAAAAAAATTTTGTCCATTTATTCTATTATTTCCAATAGTTTTCCTAAAGAAAAACAATAGCAACTATGAGTCAATATGCCCAAGCTCCTAAGCATGATTTTTTCTCCAAGAACATCTTTTGAGATACAAAATATCTCAAGTGGTAAAAAGATCTTCCCACCTCAGAAACCCTTCCATAAGTTTGGAGGTTAATGGTCAGTGCCACGTCAGTAGCCGTGGGGCGAGCATCACGCATTGGCAGCACATGAGCAAGGGTCATTTTTATAATTTTGCGATATCTTTGATTATTTTACTAATTCTGCTACAGTGCTGGATTCCCCAATCTTGAATTATGCACTCAAACAAAACTTTCTCAAAAAATTTTAATCCCAGAATATAAGACAAAAATCGTGAGAAACCCAATTGTCTGCAGATTTTTGGAGTTGAAGAACAATACTGACTTTATTTATTTATTTACCTATGGTGGGTTTGTGCTTTTATTTTGGACTTGGTTTGGAGACTTGACATTGGACCTAACTGCATTCTCTTGTTCCCAAACAATTCATTAATCAACTAAAAGGCCCAAGTAGGAACCGGAGTCGGAAAAAGTATAGGTGAACAACTTTCTCTCTCTAGGTAGAGAGCGCAAATCCCCCGCGTGGGTGTTTTCTTCTTCCTGTTTAAACTTCTTTTCAAAATTTCAAACGAAATTTCATCGATCTCCACAGAGTCCATATCTCAGAGCTCGGGCAAATATTGAGCTGGTTTTGTCTATTTCTCTTTAGTAGGATGAAGTGTGTTAGCTCGAACAGCAATTATTGCATTATTCAGAAGATACTGCAACTCATATAATTCTGCTTTGAATCTCGTTTTCAGCTCCTTTCTCTTCGCGCCTTTTAGTTCAGCTGATTTGTTTCCTTCTTTGGTTTTTGTTTTTTCAGTTTTTTAGCTCCCAGTTTCAGCTGACCTTTTTCCTCTTAGCTCAAGTCGTTTTTATTGTTTCCTTTCAATAAACGATTAGAGATCTGGTTGCTTGTTTGATTATCAGAGAATCGACTATTTGACTAATTTTTCTTTGATTGACAGGCAAGTTAAATTTCATTCAACAGCTGGTAATTCGTTTTGGTTTTCTGCAAAGATTGCTTTTCAAATGGCGGAGGATCTGGAAGAAGCTTTACGAAAATTTACGCTCACAGAAAAGGAATCAACAGGTATTTCTATGGAAGGGAATGTTGTCTCTCAGGGGCCAGCAGAGTGTAGAATGAGTCTTATTGGAAAGGTGATTGGGGAAAAATCTGTAAATATAGCGGGCATGAGAAGTTTCACTAACAATATGTGGAAAACTGCTAAGAATGTGAAAGTAATTGAGATTGGGGTTAATATGTTCCAGTTCATTTTTACAAAGAACAATGATCGGGAAAAAATATTAAATGGGAGACCATGGGTGTATGATAATCAACCCTTAATTATTCTTCCATGGAGAGAGGGATTGGAGATCGATGAAACTGAATTTACAAGGACATGGATATGGGTTCAGATCTGGAACTTGCCTATTCATTGGATAACTAAGGAGGTTGGAAAAAAGATTGGAAGTGTTTTTGAGTCTATTAGTGATGTAATTGTCCCTATGGGAGGGAGCAAGGATGGTAAACATCTAAAAATTCTGGTGGAAATTGATATCAGACAACCTCTTATGAGGGGATTGATGGTTAAAATGGATGGCACTATGAGATGGATTGAATTCAAATATGAGCGTTGTCCAGATTTTTGTTACTGTTGTGGCATCTTGGGACATAACGAAAAGAATTGTAAAGGGAAGGGTAGTAACATAGGAAAAGAAAATGAGTATGGAGGATGGATGAAAGCTAGCAGTCCAAGAAATAATCTGAGAAGGAATTCAAGACAATCTGATGATGAGGAATAGGTAGGAGTGAGAGAGCAAAATGCTCAAAAAGGACGAAACAGTGAGGAACAACTGATGACAACATGGCAAAATAAAGAGTCAAGTCTAAATGAAATGGAAAGGAATATACAAAGAGAGGGTATTGAGATCAGTAAACAAGATGAATCCAGAGATCAGGAAAAAGAAGGGAAGCAGGAGAAACAGGGAATAGGAGAGTGTGTGCAAGTTAATGAACAGAAGAAGAGTGAAATTGAAAATCTAAGTAAGGGTGATAAAGAGATAATTATAGAGGAAGTGATGGTGAGAAAGGGCAGTTCGAATGAGGAAGTCGGTAAAGAATTATAACATGATATAATGTGGATTGATGGACAAGGGGAGAAGGAGTAATGAAATGAAATACTTATCGAGAGAGGATTAACAATAAAGCAATTGAGCAAGAACAGTATACTCAGGAAGAAGTAAAGTTGAGTGGAAGGAGCACAGGGAAGTATAAGGGTCAAAAAGGCTGGAAGAGGCTAGTAAGGGAGGTTGGGCAGAGAAAGGCACTAACAGAATGCAACAAGGAGATTGAATCTGGAGGGGAAATTGGAAAGAGGAAGAATATTTTCTATGAAGAAGAACAGGAAGGAGGAAAGGAGAATAGTGGAAATCGGTTTAAGCAGATGTAAGAGTGGAGAGTTTGTCACCGGTACCTGCCAAAAACAGGTGGTGGAGCCCACCCTAAATGGGGCTCCCAGGTAGAAATGAAAGCTCTGGTGTGGAATTGTCGAGATGTAGGGAGCACCTTGACTATTCCCGAGCTTGAGGAGGTGATCAAACTCCACTCCCCAAATGTTATTTTTCTAGCTGAGACTAAAAACAAAAAAGAGTATATGGACAGAATAAAAAGAAAGCTCAGATTCGATTCCTTATTTGTGGTTGATCCTGTAGGGAAGGCTGGAGGCCTAGCTGCTATGTGGAAAAAGGAACTTAGTGTTAGGAAGATTCTGTTTACACAATTCACGGTGGAGATTTGTATAGAGGACCCAAGGAGGAGGTTAATCTGGTGGTTAATTGGGATATATGCCAGTACTGAAACTCAGATAAGAGAGGAACAATGGAAAATTATTTAGGCAAGGAAACAGCTATGGGGAGATAATTGGGTATTAGCAGGAGATATGAATGACCTGGTTTCAAATGATGAAAAGTGGGGTGGGAATAAAAGGTCTGAAAACAGCTTTAAAGCTTTCAAAAATTTCATCAACACCAATCAATTAATTGATCTTGGGTTTGAAGGGAAGCCGTGGACATGGACTAATAACTGGGAAGGGAATGGGGAAGTCAGAGAAAGGCTAGATAGGATCTTAGTCAGTTTGGATTGGAAGAAAAATTTTGACAAGGCCAGGTGTATACATGTGGATAGTGAGGCTTCTGATCACAGTGTATTGATATTGGATACAGAACAAGCAAGGAAAATGTGGAAAAGGAGATTCTATTTTGACAAAAGATGGGTGCAGCACAAAGATGTGGACAAAGTAATTAAAGGTGCTTGGGATGAGGATCAGCAGGGATCCAGATTTTTTCAAGTACAGAACAGGATTAAAGGTTGTAGGGTAGCTTTATTGAAATGGTACAAACAGACTCAGTCTCATGCGGGGAAGGAAATTCAATTGATTAAGCAGGAAATAAAAGAGGAAAAGGAAAGGGAGGATCAAAACAGAAAGGAAAGATTGTCAGGACTAAGGAAAAAATTGACTGAAACTTATAAGAGGGAAGAAATGTACTGGGGACAGAAGGCTCGAATTAAATGGTTACAGGAGGGGGATAGAAATACAGAGTATTTTCATGCTGTGGTTGCGGGAAGAAGAAAGAGAAATAATATTCATAGTTTACAGAAAGAGAACGGGGAGTGGTGTGAATCTGATTCAGAAGTGGAAATGGAAATATCAGACTACTTCAGAAAGCTTTTCCAGTCATCCCAGCCAAACATTTCTGAAACAATCTTTGCAGGAATCCCAAAATCCATTACCCACCAGATGAATGAGATGCTGACTCGACCTGTCACTGAAGAAGAAATTAAGAAGGCAGTATTTTCTTTGCATCCAAATAAAGCTCCAGGACCTGATGGTATGACACCCCTTTTCTTCCAAAAGTTCTGGTCCTTTGTTAAATATGATATTGTGTCTGCCATTTCTAGTTTCTTCCATTCTGGAAAATTACTCAAATCAATAAATGAGACTATAGTATCTTTGATTCCTAAAGTAGAATGCCCAACTCAGGTTGCCCAGTTTAGGCCAATTAGTTTATGTAATGTGGTTTATAGGATCTTGTCAAAAATTCTGGCTAATAGAGTAAAGCCTTTGCTTCAGTATTGTATCAGTTCAAATCAATCTGCATTCATACCTGGTAGGCAAATTCTTGATAATGTCATGGTTGCACACGAGCTGATACACTATCTGAATACTAAGAGAACTGGAAAAAATGAGTTCATGGCTATCAAATTGGACATGTCAAAAGCCTATGATCGAGTTGAATGGCCTTTTTTAAGAAAGATTATGAAAACTATGGGATTCTGCTCTAAATGGATTGGGTGGGTAATGGAGTGTGTCTCTACTGTTTCTTACTCTTTCAATATAAATGGTGAAAGGAAAGGTGTTGTGAAACCTACTAGAGGAATAAGGCAAGGAGACCCATTGTCTCCTTATTTGTTTGTAATGGTTTCTGAAGGTTTAACAAATTTGATTAGGAAGGCAGTAAATGGTAAAAAGTTGGATGAATTAAAAATT
This sequence comes from Gardenia jasminoides, assembly GCA_013103745.1. Taxonomy (NCBI): domain Eukaryota; kingdom Viridiplantae; phylum Streptophyta; class Magnoliopsida; order Gentianales; family Rubiaceae; genus Gardenia; species Gardenia jasminoides. The sequence goes on from CM023098.1 coordinate 37,342,083, forward strand.
GCTAAAGCATCTCCAGCAATATCTCATTTATCCTTTGCTGATGATACTTTGCTCTTGTGTAAAGCAACTACAAATCAGGCTAACCAAGTCATGCAGATTCTAAAGGAGTATGGAGAGGCTTCAGGACAGGAAATAAATGTGGAAAAATCTGTAGTACTGTTTGGAAAAAATACTGAGGGGGATCAAAGGAGGAAGATTTTGGAAGTACTCAATGGGATGAAGAGTGTGACTCAAAGCAAGTATCTTGGATTGCCTATGGTAGTTGGGAGAACAAAGAAGCAGGTCTTTCAATATATCCAAGATAGAGTGGTCACAAAGCTGAATGGATGGAAGGAGAATTTGCTCTGTCAGGCAGGAAAGGAAGTGCTTTTGAAGGCAGTCATTGTGACTATGCCAACATATGCTATGGGATGCTGCAGGTTACCTGTGGGCCTATGCAAAGAAATATGTAGAAGCATGGCACAATTCGGGTGGGGAAGTAGAGAGAAGGAGAAGAAAATTCATTGGGTAAATTGGAAAAAGCTAACAGAACTGAAAGGCAGGGGTGGGTTAGGATTTAGAGATTTGGTGGATTTCAATACAGCAATGATGTCAAAACTGCTGTGGAGAATTCTAACTAAACCAAACTTGATGATAAGCAAGGTTTTGAGAGGGAAGTACTTTAAAGGAAATTCAATCTGGAAGATGAAAGTTCGAAATTATGACTCCTAGATGTGGAAGAGCATTATGAGCGCTAGAGAACTTCTGGAAAAAGGGGCAAGGAAAAGAGTTGGAGATGGAAAGACAATAGACATCTAGAGAGATAGATGGATTATACCCAAAGAAGGAGGAAAAGTAAAAGAAAAACCAAAGGTGGGTTGTCAGATCAAGAAAGTGAGTGATTTAATAAAGAATGGCCAATGGAATATTCAGATGCTGCAAGAAACCTTTAATGAGGAAGGCGCAAAATATCGCGATACTGATAGCATTGGAATGGTAAGGATCGGCTTATCAGCCTTTTCAAAGAATGGAGAGTATCTGATGAAACGGGCTATATGTTGGCAAGAGAGATGAAAAGACCTCAAACACGCAAGAAAGAAGGCCGAATGCGGGAATGAACAAAGCTGGAGTTTGGAAATTTTGTGGAGACTTGAATATGAAGCATAAACAAGCACTTCATATGGAAATGCCTTCATCAGTACTTTCGATAAATGAAGTGGTGAGAGCTAGAGTTGGTAAGGGTGATGAGAGGTGTATGTGTTGTGGAGAAGGTAATGAAACATTGGAGCACATGTTTTTTTTCTGCCAGCATGCTCATGACATTTGGAAAACAACACCAGTTCAGTGGGACGGATTGCATGAGTATAGGAATAATTTCTGGCATTGGTGGAACAGCCTTATGGAAGCAAGGCAAAGAAAGGAAGGAAAGGAACACATTGTATTAACAGTCAATATCGTGGCAAATATGGAAGGATAGAATCAGTACGTTCAAACAGAGAGAAGATGTTCTGAAAAGTGAACAAAGCCTTACTAGAATGGCAAGAGTTTGATCAGGCGCAAAAAGAAGATAGAAACAATGAGTTGGAAACTAATAAAGAGCAGCAAAAGGTAAAGTGGAAGCCACCAAAGGAGGGTACTGTTAAACTCAATACTGATGCAGCATTTGATACACAAAGTAACCGAACGTGGAGAAGTGGTGATGGTTTGGGCAGGATCAGAACATAGGAAAGGTGACCCTTTAGTTGAGGAAGCAGCTGCCATCAGACGAGCTTTAATACAGGCAAAGACTGAAGGATGGATGGAGGTTGAAGTGCAGTCAGATTGTCAAGTAGCCATTGGAAAAATTTTGGAAGGAAATTCTCAAGATGCAAGAATTGGCACTATAGTTGATGGTATCAGTATGATGAAACTGGATTTTAGAAGCTGTGTTTTCTCTTTTATTAAATGTGAAGGAAATGTTGTTAGTCATGAAATGGCAAGATTTGCCTTAAAATTAGTTACTGCAGTTCAGTGGAAGGAATCCTTCCCTTCTTGGTTGATTCAATTAGCCAGGAAAGACTACGGGGCAGTTGCTCCATTATTGTAATGGTTCATGATGGAATAAAAATTCTCTTTTCGTTTTTGGCAAAAAAAAAAAAAACTAAAAGGCCCAAGTACTTGTACTCAAGGGTGAAACAAACCCACTCCCACTTTTTTGTCTTTTTATTTCCTTGAAAAATCTGGGTTCCAACGAAATTTATTAACACACAAAACCTTCAAATTAGGGTCAAAATTTGATGCCTATAAGCGGTTCTTCCGTGAATTTCTAGTTGGGTCAATGATTCATAACCTTGAAAAAAAAAAAAAATGGAACTGACAAAGGTGTCAATGAGAGTTCAAAGAGGTTGAAAATAAAGAAAATCCTCTATCCTTCAAAGGGAAGTAATCTCTTCTGTTTATATCTATGGAGCCGTTTGGTTCGAATTCCACTATCACTATCACTATCAATATCATAGAGTGGTCAATAATAATGGGTTTTGATGAAAACCCACAATGTGTTTGTTAATGTACAATGGATTTTATAATTTATTATTTTTCTTTTTCATTGTTTCTTTTTCCTTTTCTTTTTCTTTTTATTTGTTGAAACAGTAGCATTTTATTTTCTTATTTTTGCATTTAATGAGAATAAAAGGGTAATTAAGATGATTTAAGAAGAACAAAATGGGCAACTAAGATAATTCCCTAATAACAAATGGTTAATCAAAAAATCCATAGAAAAGACCTATTATTCCCATTAATTTATTCTGATTGATTCCAACCAAATATTTTATATGGGTATAATTGAATTTGAAACCTATAGTGAGGGTTAAAATCTATTTACCAAACACCCCTATGATCTATCTCCTTTGAACCCTTTGTTGCCAAGTGTTCTATCCTTGATCTATTTCCATTGGTCCAACACCTGCATACATCCAAATAAAGAAAAAGGTGGCCGCATCACTATCTGTGTGTGGACTCTATGGTGCCATTCCAGTACCCGGAGAATTTTCAACTGTTCTTTGTGCATGTGCGCCAATGTGGATGGCCTTGTTATTTGCTATCCGTTTGAATTCCTTGTTTCTGAGCTGTTTTGAAAAATAGTTTTTCACATCCCAAATATTACACTAATACACTAATCAATAATAATCCCAAAAATATCAATCCAAACAAATATTTTAAAAATAACTCACACATGCACAAACAAATAAAAAAAATTACCCCTTCTTCTTACACCCGGACCCACCCCTCTTTCTCCCCCTCCTCTCCCTCCCCTTCTCTCTTTCTCCGGCTTCCCTCCCCTCCCCCTCCTCCACTTCCCCCTCCGGTCTCGGGTCACGACCAATGGTTGGGAGAAAGAGAGAAAGGGAGGGGGGATGAGGTGGAGGTGGCAGTAGGTGGTGGTGGAGGTATGTAATGGTGGGTGGGCGTGGTAGCTTAATTTTTTTAAAAAAATACTCTAAATAAATTTTTAATTTTAAAAATACCTCAAAAATATAATCTAAAAAACGCTCTAAAAAACATCCTAAAGACATCTACAATAACTGTATTTCACATCTCAGATGCTACAGTAGTATTTCTGAAAGTTACTCCCAAAAACAACTAATCCTGTTTTCATGTTTGTTATTTGGACTTCCTGGCCAGTTTTAGTTTCTTGCGCCATTTACCAACTCCAGCCTATTGTGTTAAGGGGAAAAAATTTGTTGACTTTCAATAGATACCTCAAGTTTTTGAAAGGCATGATTCTTGAAAATTCAATTTTAAATGTAGACAAATTCCTTTACTGTGGTCCTCCCGGTGAGATTCTTGCAAACTCTATTCGAAGGTTTTGTGTGAGGGAAAAATACAAGAAAATGACTAATGATTATAAAGAGAAAATGATATAAAAATGGCTTGAAATCATGACTCGAGATCATTTTCCATTAGATTTCATTTGTCCAGATTTCATCGTGCAAAGGATTTGAATAAATATTCTTTAGAATAATTTAAAGGGCGTTTGTCTTTAGTTCTTACATTACATGTATATAGACCTTTCAATGTCCGGTCTAAACACCGGTGTTGAACATCAATTGGTCAATCAAAATTTTGAAAATCTCCAACATTTTATGTGATGGGATTGTAGAACCATCTGAAATATGAACTCATATGGTAAACTAATCTCTAAGGTAATAATTCCCAAATTAATGATCAAAACTTTAATTATGTGAATGTGGCTTTGATTAGTATTCGTGAATTGTTATGAGTTGGCTAGGATATACAAGAATGTGGTAGCCACGGATACAAGCCCAACGCAACTGGAATATGCTGTGAAGCTTCCAAATATTTAAGTACCATTGCACCCCTCCCAAGATGTCTATGGCAGAGCTTGAGCAAAATATTGCAGCCGAATCGAGTGTTGATCTAGTGACCATTGCTACAGCAATTCACTGGTTTGATCTTCCATCTTTCTACCAACAGGTCAAGTGGGCACTGAAAAAACCCAATGGAGTAATTGCAGCTTGGACATACAATCTGCCACGGATAAACGAAAATCTTGACACCCTTTTAACAAAATGTTTGTTGATGCTGCTCCATTTAGGCAGTCACACCAGGTTGCTAGTGGAGGAAAATTATAGGACCATTGACTTCCCATTTGAGCCTGTGGATGGACTTGAACACACAAGCCCACTTGAGTTTAAAATGGAAACTTTGATGGATTTGGATGACTTTTTCACTTTAGTAAAATCAGTGTCTGCATACCAAACTACAAAAGAAAGGGGGGTTGAACTCTTGAGTGAAGATTTGGTGAAAGATTTTACCCTTGCTTGAAATGAAGATGGCAAACAAGAAAAGGTTGCTACTTGGTCTTTCTATATTTTTTGTCAACAATCATAGGGAAGGGGGTAAACCTAATTCTCAAACCAACCCAAAAGGCAATTACTGATTTCCAGGTTGGTCCAAGGGACTTATCTACTCACACTCGACTCTTAACAAGACCGATGTGGGACTAGGAAGAGGGTAACTTGGGAGCTGCTACTAAAGGGTAAGGACCACTCCACTCACCAATGTTTTTGACACTCCGCAAATCTTTTTTTATTTTGTCAATAATCATAGGGAAGGGGATAAACCTAATCCTCAAACCAACCCAAAAGGCAATTGCTGACTTCCAGGTTGTTCCAAGGGACTAATCTACTCACACTCAACTCTCAACAAGACCGATGTGGGACTAAGGAGAGGATAACTTGGGAACTGCTACTAAAGGGTAAGGACCACTCCACTCAACAATGTTTTTGCCACTCTGCAAATCTTTTTTTATTTTGTCAATAATCATAGGGAAGGGGATAAACCTAATCCTCAAACCAACCCAAAAGGCAATTGCTGACTTCCAGATTGGTCCAAGGGACTTATCTACTCACATTCGACTCTTAACAAGGCCGATGTGGGACTAAGGAGAGGGTATCTTGGGAGCTGCTACTAAAGAGTAAGGACCACTCCACTCACCAATGTTTTTGCCACTTCGCAAATCTTTTTTTATTTTATCAATAATCATAGGGAAGGGGATAAACCTATCCTCAAACCAACCCAAAAGGTAACTTGGCCTGTTTATATGGGGATTGGAAAAGTTGGAAACCACTAGTATTGGAGGACTAATTGGAAAGAAATCTTTGAAAGGTTCTTTCTAATACGTGACACATTCATTTGTTACTAATTGGAATGCAGTGCTGGTCTTATTAGCTTGCGTTTTGCAGTAACTCTGGATAAGAGATTTGTTCTCCCATTCTTTTCCTATTCTTTGTAATGTTATTTTGTTTTCTTTTTTAATAAATTTTGCTTTGTTATAGGTTGTTTACCTAGTTGAATTTCCATAACAATTATCCAAGTTGTCTTTGACTCATATACTTTCAAATGATTGATTTGTATCAAATGCAAACTACAGCTATAAAATCTGGAATGTGAAAGTTGAGATATTTATGCCTATTATCTCGTTCTCTTGGGACTGAATCTCAATCTTGATCGGACTGTTATTTAAGAAGTGGCAGGCTTCAAGAATAGCTGCTGCAGTAGCTCAAGAAGAGATGATCAAATGATTTGGCTTCTTATGGTCATATATGTGCCAAATTCTTAGTTAAAGAGCATACTGCTTATAGAGAATAAGCAATAATCAACACACTTGAACAGTTAGAATAAAAGACAATCAACCAGCCTAATGGGGAATTTTTCAAAAGAAAAAAAAAAGCCTAAGATTTTTTTTTTTTTTTGGGAGTTGGGGGGAGGGGGAACAATCATGGAGCAGAATAGTAAAAGCATAATTTAAAGGAAATGATATAATATCTCCAGAATTCCATTGAAATAATAATATTTGGTTTAAAGTGACAGGGAACTTACTTCAGAACAACTTATAATCTGAAACAATGGAAGTTAATAACATAATACTTGCAGTTTAATACAAATGAAACCTCCATACTAGGATAAGCTTATGCTTTTATTACTCTACGTTATTGAGTATGCAGTAGTTCATGGACTTCATACAGACAACATACACTAGCTGATGTTTATCAGACTAATACACAGCTAGTTAGTGCCGGCGGGTTGTGATGGTGAGCAATTTTTTTTTTAAATACCCTAATAATATTTAAAATTTTAAAGCACTCCAATAAATAATGGATAACTTTTTTATACACTGTCAGTGTATAAGTTTTTATACACTAGCAGGTTTGGATTATGCCACATAATACAAATTTGAATTTGATATTTAAATCATGCACATGTAGCATGCATCCAAAGCTGCTAGTGTAAAAAAAACACTACACTGACAGAGTATAAAAAGTTAATCCATAAATAATTATCACAACAAATGTTCCATATGCGTGGCTATAATAATATTTATGAATAACAGGTCCAAAAACACTGAATTCACACGGAGCCATTAGTATCCAATAGAAAATCAAAACAAGTCCAACCCAAAGAGTGTGGCCTTTGTAATTGTCACTGACATTTCAACAGCCTAACTCTTACAAACGAACAAGCCCAAAGGCCTCCCCCGCCCAAAGGTATAAATATCTCGCATTCAATGCCTCAGAAATATTTTTTACCGTGCCGTGAAATTCAAACCATTGAGTCAAATATTGAATGAAGATGAAGAACAGGATTTCGCAATGGTTGGATTCGGTCACCTCCTTTTCAACCCTGGCCAGAACCTTCCCAGGTGCATTCGGGACATTTATCTTCGTAAATATCTCAGTGTTTTTCAACCTTTTTTTCCTGTTAAAGTTTTGGCATTAATTTCAGACTTCTCTTAGTTGTATCCTTATTATTTTGAACTTTTAAACCTTGCTTGATTGAGTATCTTGGAAACTTCACATGGGTTTCTACAATTTCTTCAATTCTTTAGAGTCTTGTGATTCTATAATTCTTTCATAAGCCTATTTGGTTATTGTGGGAAAAAAAATAAAAATCCCTTATTTGTGGATTTACATTTGTAATCCAGTCTTTTGAATTCTGATTATGTCCGGGAACATCCAAAATAGATTTTTTTTTGTTTGTTTTTTGGTTGTTGTTGTGAAGTAGCAACTGAAACAATCGTCTATAATCTGAATTTGTAGTTTGTGGTTTATCTTTATTTATTTATTTTGGACAGATTTGCATGTAAGATTAAAAGGTGTTTTGAAAAGTGTTATGCAATTTTTCAGAAAATAATAGCCATTCGAACGTAAATGAGATAGATATATGTGCAAGTAGCAATGTAGGCCAATATGTGATACTTTTAGAAGCTGTACTAGGATAAGTTTTGGAAGTTGATTAGTTTCCAGAGCAATGTCATTGCATAAACAAGAGTCCTTTGCCATGGCTTGTCATACCCTTTAATCGTTCCGCCTTAAACTCTCCTCATTCAGTCCCAGTCTACGACCATTACCTTTTGATTGCCAGCCTAAGGGCGGTTGCCAACCATGACAGGGTTGGAGCACCAAATAGATGGCAATTCCTTATCTGAACCTTTTTTCCAAGGACCCTGAGCTTATCCCAAAGCCAGAGCAGGTAACCTGTTCTAACTACAACCTAGCATGGGCTTTGCTTCGGGCCCATGCTAAAACCAATTTTAGGTTGTAACCTTTATTCATTTTAGATTGGATCTAATGCCTTAATAGGCTACCACTCGATCCGCTATCAGATAATGACGTAAATATTAATATGTTGGAACAAAGCCAACATAAAAAAAAAAAAAAAATTAGTTACAAGCTACAACAAATTACACACAGTGACTGATTTTGTCAAAAGAAATATCTTTTAGGCGTCAACTAGGGCAATATGACAAAACTCAATTCATGTTAATGATAAAACTTTGTTAATTAAAATGACTCAGTTAATGGTTGGATACTTTGTCTCGGTTAGTCTTATTCAAACTTTAGTTTTCATTTTATTTCACAATGACTACCTTTTATAACTAATACACACACACACATGTTTAGTAGCTTTGCAAACTCTAGGTCATTTTCTTTCATACTTGTGATTTTATTAACCAAAATAATTAATTATTTAGCTACCAGTAACAGTACTACAGAGCCTTAATATCCACTTTTAAGATCCAGCTTAGCAAGTAGGAATATTAGCTATAAAACTATGAAATGCCTTGTTTGATTCTCAAGTCATCTCTTTTCCCCTTCCACTTTGTAAGATCTAGAATCCCCTGTAAATTTAAGGGAAAAAAAAAACTGTCCTAATATCTTTGTTCAACGGTTTCTTTTACTAGTCATGCATATACTATTTAAGATCCATGTTCGTTGCAAGATATTTGTAAAATCAGAAAAGAAGGAACTAATAATCATTGATGTAAATGCAAAGCAGTGTCAGTCTCTTAAGTTAATATGACTTTAGAGTTATATTGTGGAAGAAATAATTGTAATTATTAAGAGTTAATTCTTAATAAATATTTGTTTATTCTGTACTTTTCAAGAATGAAAATTTTAACACCAACATCGTGAATGCAACCAAAGCCCTAAAAACTCCACATATTTTTTCAAATATAGGATTCGATCGTATAATAGCTACTAAATTAATTGAGACCATCTAAACTTAATCCTTGAACAGTTGAGCATCTAATTTATAATTTACATGCGGGACAGGCTTGATAATGTCTATATCTCGAGTTTAATCCTTTGGGGCTTGTCCTAGAATAGTCGGCTGACATTATTAATCTCCACTGATGACCTTTTCAAATGTTGTTCTGGTCCATCAATAAGACCGCTTAGTGGAGCCAATCTATATCGGAATGTACCACACGCTCCAGTTTTAAAATGACTAAGCTATCTGTGGCCTGTAGATTTTCCGAGCAACTATCTTTGAAAGCGTGGAGAAAGAGATTACTATAAATAAGCATACTGACAGCTAAGTGTTAGAAGCAATTGAACCGTTTGACCTTTTTGAATCCAGTGAACTGTTTGGACCACTTCTAAGTGCTTGTTTGGACTTCGTGAGGAGAATCCAAATAGGAGAGATCAATAGACTTTTAAGAATTAAAATAACTATAAAATCAAGCAGAAAAGGAATGGAGAATTGGGAGCTCTCTATTGTCTACAACATATACACATAAACACATGCATGCTTGTGCATGCATACACACACATAAGTGTATGTATGTATCTATGTATTTATAACAAGAGGGACCAATGGTGATATTAATATTGTACCCTTTTCCATTTTAGTAGTGCATGTTATTACACTATATAGCCAAATTAAATTGATTTTAACCTAGAGAATGCTGTACTTTAGACATTTATTCAAGGTAATATGATTTTACACAAGTAGGTTTGCATACATGAATATGTACAAAAAGAAAATTTGCAATTTGATCAAACGTAATAGGTTATGCATCTAAATCTGGTGTTGGATTAGTTTGTAAATAATATTTTTAAATATACAAATGCCACGCAAAATATGTAAATAAAATATGAAAATATATAAGTTAACCTTGAAAGATGTACTAATGAGATTTGAGATGTCATAAATGGATTTTGGACAAAAAGAACAAAGCGGTAAACTAAGATCCGATGTCAGATCATTGCTTCACCCGAGTCAAATCTAGGTCTAGAGTCGGACCATGTTTAGAGGGCAAATTGCTTAGAAAATAGCCAGAAAAATAAAAAGACCGGCATTTGTGGCTGGTCAAAGGAGGAAATTCTAAACTAAGCCCCCCGCTTTTCAGAAACGCGGGGGGCTGGAAATTTTTTTTTTTTGAACCTTGCTCAAAGGTCTCCGCCGCGGGGCCTTTGTCTAAACGCCCCATTTCAGAAACGCTGGGCTCAAAATTTTTAAAGCCCACCCCAGGGCCTTTGTGTGAAAATTGTGCCTTCAAATGCGGAGGGCTTTTGCTCCTCTTTTTTTTTTTTTTTTTTCCTCTCAAAGCCCCTTGCGGCTCTGTGTTTATTTTCACTTAGGGTTTTGAAACTATGGTTTAGGTATTAGGTTTGGTTTAGAGTTTAGGGTTTAAGGTTTTAAGAACACTTATAAATAATTTGAAAAAAATAAATTATAATATATTATAGAGATAAAAAATTATTGTATTTAACTGAACATCAAATATTATAGAGCTAAAAAATATTTTATTTTTGTAACGATATTCTAAGAAATTACCCCAAGTTTAGGGTTTAGATAAATTGCGTGAATTTAAGAATTAATATGGAAAGAAAGTAATTGTCTTGGAAGAATTGCACATTTTAAAATATGAAGTTTATTGTGTTGTTAGGATTGGTTAGGGTTTAGGCAGCATATTAGGTTTAAAATGTGTTTGACACACTACTTAATTTTTTAAAATACAAATTATTTAAGTATTTAATTTAAAAGAACAGAATAATACAATATCTAATGTACATAAATATAAGTATTCTAATACAATATTTTACTAACAATATTTGCAAGTGCTGTCAAAACACAAACCCTAAATCATAAATCAAAAACCCTAACTTAAAAACCCTAAACACTAAGTTACAAAACCCTAAATTCTTGTTAACCACTTATTTGCTAACCTAAAAAAATTTTAAAAATGTCGGTCTAATTTATTTTAAGTTAAATCTTTTATAATGCATCGTCAGTGTAGTGACAAAAATCGGTCGACAAGTGTAAAAATTATTTGGGAAAAGACAAAATTCATTGGTCACATGCAATGACTTTAATGACCCTATTTTTAGAAGCTACCCTAATTAGATCCCATTTTCTTGACTTTTGAAATTTGACATTATAAGCTAACTCTTATTTTTGAAAAGCAAATGTTTATGATAAAAAATTAGATATCAATTTTCTACATACCATAAAAGAATATTGTACAAGATAATAGATTTGTTATAATCGTTCTACAGAACTATCTACTCACCGATGTACATGTCTCTTTACCCTTATCCCCTGATAGTGGAACAATCACATTTCCAGGCGTCTCTCCTTCAAGGCCTATCCCCCGAGTTGATGAAAAGACCTTCTCAATTCGAGATCAAGTCAGGATGGTGGTGGCTCATCTTCGTCATCGGAATGTGTAGCAGTTGGGGTTTGCCCGCACCGTGGACATGACTGCATGGCAACAGGGCTGGTCTCTACATGACTACTTGATCCGCCTCAAGCGCTCAGGAATAGGGGACAACTCGCCACTGGTCCAGCTAGAAAGTTGAAAATAATATCGTCCCCAAAATGTGCACCAATTATGGACGATGGAAATAGACTACTATCACCAAATGCTGGTATCTGTAAAGGAGTGCTAAATGGGTCATAGGTATTATGCATATATTCTTGCATAAATGATCTGTGTGCCCCATCTCCATATGAGGTGGAGTATATAATATCTGTGAAACCAGCGGGAGTGGATAGGAGATATATCCAAATGAGGAGTGAATAGGCGAAGTCTGGAATTGTGTTTCAACATTTGTGTGATCTCCTCTCACCATGCCAACTGTCTGCCTTGATGCATTGATGTACCTCATCCTCATCACGTAGATATGTGCCTCGGCCAATCGACGCCTACCCCACGTGTGGCTCTGGGTATTTGACTTGGAACATGTTGGGCCGGTCTTTGATATTGAATATCCCGAAGGCCTGCACTATGGAAACAAATCCGGCCCGATGCATTTGTTGAAAGTACTGCATACTTCCAAACGCTTGATTCCTAATTTTGGTAAGTCCCTGATGGAAAGTCTCATGTGATCATCATGTCCCGTGCATCCGCTTTTGACCGGTGCCCAATAATGGATCATATTATCTATCTCGTTCTTGAAAGTGTATACAACGAATTAATATAAGAATAGAGTGAATAAGTGTAATAACCAATTACAATTAAAGATACAAAGGTATTAAATGGCAAAAAAACTTATTAAATAGTTGAACTGACCAGCATCCCCTTGGTGACCATCACGAGGCGGATCATCAGGAATTGAGGGTGTAATGTATGTGGATAGTACCATTACGCATTCATTGTTTGTACCGCTCAAGGTATGAATGTGTTCGTTGGCTGTCCAACAATTACTGCATTGGCACGATCGTTCCACAAATCAATCCAATTCTTGTGATACGTTCCCCAATCCTGGCCTGGATAACCGGCTAATTTAATTTCATGAACGTCAGTTGGATTTGTGTTAGGAGGCTCTGGAATATCCTAGTGAAACCCAAACTGACGCATGACTCTATTAGGAAGATGGAATTCAACAATATGCCATAAGATGAGGGGGACCTTGGCTCTCCATATATGCTGGCCTCAAGGCAAAGAAATGTAATGATGATAGTACATACCCGTAAGGTCCTATATAAACTGTGACATTATATAATTTGTTAACAAAGTGAAAAATCAGGAAGATAGTATCACAAAATATGAAAGGTAAATGTTGACCTGATCCAGTCGCAATTTTGACAACTAATCTCTATAATGTGAGAGGTAGTGTTGCGGAGCATCAACGGTCGTACGGTGTGTTGCCCATCTTCCTGCTCTTGGATAATCACCCAACGGTAAAGGCTGCACGATCCCTGAACGAATAGTTGGAAACCGCTCCCATGCCCATATCTAAGGTAATAAAAATAAATATAAAAGGCGCATCACATGAAAAAATCCAGCGCGTTTTAATACGCATTAATAAAAATCCGTTCTTCACCAAGTAACACGCACGCCCCCTGCGAACCTTTGTGGACCCATCTCCGCGTGGACACATGCGCCGAGATATAAACATGTAAGAACTACACTACTCTTAACTGATACCCCATAGCTTAGATCTCCCAAATAATCCAACCAGTTCATGTTAACTAGATTTCCACATGCATCGGCAAATAGTTGGCCACCAAATAAGATCAATATATACATTCTCGCATATCGACGAACAATCTTAATGTGGACATCGGATGTATAAGGCCCTAAGTTGCCGATAAAGAGATGTCAATTTTAATTGCCCGTCTGACATATGTGTATCCTCGGGCCACCAGCCAAGCAGATCGTACACCAAGTGTTTGTGTTCTGAAAGTGAACGCCTAACATGACGAAGGATAACTGGCAAACCATCAACTGGAAGTCCCCATAAGACTTCAACGTCCTGTAGTGTGACTGTAGCTTCACCAATGATAGGCAAATGAAATGTATGAGTTTCCCGTCTCTATCGCTCAATAAGAGCAGTGATTAAATTGTGATCAATTCGGATTGTACCAGCTCGTAGCACTCCCCCAAGTCTAGCTACGTCGATGTAGTATCGAATCCGAGGATCAAATTTTTACTAAAAATCCAGAAATGACGGTCACTACATTTGACATCTAGAACACTGGACTCTCCAAAAAAGACCGTTCTTGATCTATGTTGATCCTGTCGATCTAATAGACCATTGATAAGCGGCCCAAGATGAGGGTGTGCGGACGTACTAGGCCACTCATCCATGTCTTGAATTCGGCACCTGAAAATATGACATAACCTGTTATAATTAGTATGCATAAAAAGATATGTATGGGGAACAACGAATTCAAGCAAATAAAATTCAGAGCAAATGAAATAGATACCGATTCACGATTAAACAAAAAAATGTGACTAAGATTAGAGCTCAAACTTAAGAACTAATTCATGAAAAATACATCAAAAACAACACAGGAAACGAAGGTACAAGACAAATGACATGATGAAATCCCTAAGCATTAAAGTGACTGCTATAAGGGCAATTAGCGATGTTGTGGCTAGTTTGATGACAGTGACTGCAATGGCGTGGGGCATCTGAGCATTGACGATCCATTTCATTGTGAATCCGAGTTGTTTTGAGTAGCCCTGGTTTCTTACATGTTAAACGATTGGCATTGATGTGCAATTTCAATTCTGATGGCATCCAATATTGAGGATGTCGCAACGGAAAAAAATCACCTAGAAATGTTGCCTTGTACACTGCAAATGTATGCACATGATGTACTAACCCACGAGAATTTGTTCCAAACGCGTAACACGCAGCTATCACATGAGAACACGGGAAACAAAGTTCCTTCCACTTTCCACATGTGCAATTACCATCTTCGAAAGAGACAATTTGTGGGTTATCACCCGAGCCCCTTTCACGCCGATAAATCGTGATGCAATATATTCCCTTTCTATTGTCAAAATATCTTACGGTGTGTGCCTTGCCCTTTTTCTCATTCGCCATGTACTTTTCCCACCAGTAGCTCGGAATTGGGTATCTCTCTCATCCGCGGCTAACATTCGATTCTTCACAAACAACTCCACCGCCATGGAAGGTGAACTCAACACAAGCCTTGATTGGTAATAGCCGGGCATTCTTTAGCAAATTGTTGAAACATTCGGTCATATTGGTCGATGTAATCCCCCAACAATACCCACCATCCATGCACAATGTCCATCCCTCCTCAAGCATGACATACGCGCTAACCAATTATAAGCCTCCGGATTTAGTGAGTATATTTGTTTCATCCACCCCTCGTATTTGCGTGGTTGATTTGCAACTCCAGCAGCCCACATTAGTTTCTTGAGTCTACACAATAGGTAAATGTTGTGAAAAAAATTAGTTAAATTATGCGTTGGAAACTACATATCTGTAAAATTTAATTATATTTGGAAAAAATTTGTACCTGTCACTTCTAAACTTCTGAGTGAAGTTTGATTGCACATGCACTAGATGTAGTGTGGAATCCGGATGGTGCCCACCTGTAGCGCCTTCATAGCATTTATAATTATTTTGTGTCGATCTGAAATGACACATATATTTTGAATATCTCGCACACATGCAATCCGTAATAGACGATGAACTAACCCAATTTCGGTTATTCTCCTCATCAACCAAAGCAAATGCTAGGGGCAATAGACAATTGGAAGCATCAAATCCGACAGCCACCAACAACTTTTCTTGGTATGGCCCTTTCATAAAAGTACCATCCACACATATGATCGGTTTTAAATGGGGAAATGCTTGAATTGCTGGGGTGAAAGCCCAAAAGACATAATCAAATATTGTCCGAGTTAGACGCTTTAGGATGGTGGTCCCACACAAACCAATCGCTCCGAATTTGTAGCAACTAACTCCTGCATGTATGTCGGGAGTTGTGCTATGGACGAGGGCCAATCTCCATACACTATATCAATTGCTTTACGTCGACCGTACCAAGCCTTTTTATATGAAACATCGACATGCAACGCGCTCTTAATTGAAATCATAATGTCTTTCACTTTGAACAGTGGGTCACCCTTAGTATGATAGATAACATGATCTGCAATTATTTCCGAGATCAACTGTCGATGGTCATTATTGTTGCACACACGGATACAAGTGTGCTCATTCGCGAGAGTGACAATCATCCACATTTTATGAGAGGATCTTAGTGTTGCTCTCAATTGCCAATTACAGCCTGGTGTAGAGGTTCTAGCCTTACATCAAACGTACCATGTTGTCGGAGTACTCTCGCGAATTTTGAACTCCCTGTTTTGTTTTATTGACCACAATTTCACTACTCGCTGTACTTGCTTCTTAGTTTCAAACAATTGCCCCAACTCTAATTTTGTTGTTCGATCATTCCACAACTTTAATTTCTCCCCGGCTCCGGTGCTCAAAGGGTCGAACTGAAGCGCCGCATCAATACCGACCTCATAATGCAGCGGCCACGGGGCACTTGGACCTTCATCTCTACGTAGCCTAGCATTGGCCCCCAAGGATAACCCTAGTCTGCAGTATAATCATCCCACTCATCATTATCTGAGTCCTTCATCTGCTCGATTCGAATCCTTTTGCACGTCAACAACATCAATATCAATATCCGATTGTGGTGCCCATATTGTAGATGTGTTAACTATACAAGTACGAGTCCCCTCTATATCAATGTCTTCCACTGCATGACTACTACTTGGGCAATTATCACTTTTACGACGCCCACTAACTTTCTTTCTCCTACTACTAGTAGGTTGAGCGCATCCGCTCTCTAATTGAAGCAACTGACTTTCACAATAACCAGTCGTACCAATTGGAGATAGTTGGAGAGCATCGTGATTCGTGGTTGGAGTCCCACCTCTTCAGATTCAATTGTCCTAACGCTATCAAATCATCTACCCTACATATATCTCACCCCTTAGGAGAGTCTTGGATTTAAGAAAGTACATAACCATTACTGTCCTATCATCTACCAAAGGCATCCCAGCAAACACACCAGCACTCACACAATTCCGGAACCACAGTCGGAGTTTATATCTACCCCGATCTAAATCCATCATATTATATATCGTGTCCAATAACTGATCATAATTTAATCTTTCTTCCATAAATATAATATTACTCACCATTGGAGGATCGGATGAAATTGATCCTCCGTCATATATAATTTTGTCTCCCCAATATAGTTGAATAATCGCTGCACTATCGTCGACATGTCTTACCTAATCTACAAAATCATCTAATTAGTCAAAATATAGTTTAAAATCCAAATCAATTCAAGAATGTCATTAAATATTTTCCTACATGTAATTTTTTAAATTATGCATTTAGTGAATTTTCAAATTTTAAATTGATATTACATTTTTAATAAATTATATTCACTACAAGTAAAAATGTCAAGGTTATGCTAAACGGTATAAAAATTATCATTTATTGTTTATTACAAGTCAAAGTGTAACTACAATATTGTAAGAATTCTAACTATATTAGTACAAGTCAAAATGTAGTCCTCAATTTTAATTATACAATATATTAGTTTATTTATTTGTGCAAATCATGCATTATGATATCAAACGAATAGTAATAATCATTTGCTAGATTAAAGGACTACATAACTTAAGCATATAGGTTAATTTCATACTAAATGTATAATGAAATTATACATTTGTCCTCGGGCTAGCTTAAATTATCATCCAATCTACGTTAATTGCTACACTTACATATATAATTAACAAGTCCAATGTTAACAGTGCTATTGCATTATATAATATACGTAATTAACAACAAAATTAAAAATCATGAAATTAATTTAACTACACTATATAATTGTATCTAATAATATAATATAATTGCAAATTATAGAGTTGATTCTTGCTAGGTTCAATTATCATCTAATTTATGGTAATTGCTACACTTACATATAAAATTAACAAGGCCAATGTTAATTATTCTATTACATTATATAAAATATGTAATTAATAACAAAATTACAAATAATGAAATTAATTTAACTACAATATACAATTTTATCTAATAATATATTATAATTGCAAATTTCAGTAATAATAGCTAGCTAGACATTAATTTTACTAACCGATATCCAGCTGAACGATGAAATCTCGAGAGCAATCCGAACGCCGGGGACAGCAATCCGAACGTCACAAATGCGGAGGGTTTGATGCAGTCCACTACGATGCAAGTTGAGACTAGGGCCTTTTTGCAAATATCTCCAAAATATTGACGTTTGCGAGGCAAGGGCTTTTAGCAAATTAAGTTGAATAGATGTTTCTGAGCAAGGTAAGGTAGGGGCTTTTAAGTTGAATAGATGTTTCTAAGCAAGGCAAGGCAGGCGCTTTCCGCTCAGTTGAATATAAACAACTGACCAAGGATTGGAAATAGAGAGAGGTTGGAGAGAAGTGAGAGAGAGCTGCAGCTAATTCCAGAGAGAAGTGAGGGAGAGTAGCTGTGAAGGTGCGAGATGAAAGTGATGTGCGGGGGTATTTATAAGAAGTTTAAAATGCTCCTGATCGTCGATTTGATTTGTACGTTCGTACGATAAGAATATAGCCGCGAGATTTCTGGCAAAATTCCCCCCCTGCGCGCGTTTTACAGATGCGGGCTGCAACTTTTGCACTGCATTTGCACATAAAGCCCCTATTTGATATCTAAAATACGTACGACTCATTTCATTAAAAAAATAATTTACAACCCTCACCTGCATCAAGGTCAATAACCTAGAAGTTAAGTAATTAAAATCCTGCAATTTGGGTTTGAGAAAAATATCTTAATTTGATTTTGTAGAAATAATACATGATTTATACATACAATTTTATTGGTTTTCTTTTTAAAATTAATAATACTAATTTTATGTATTATTTTTTTTGAAGTATAGACAAATTACAAAAA
Source organism: Gardenia jasminoides (assembly GCA_013103745.1). NCBI lineage: Eukaryota > Viridiplantae > Streptophyta > Magnoliopsida > Gentianales > Rubiaceae > Gardenia > Gardenia jasminoides. Next base: position 37,360,607 of record CM023098.1, read on the forward strand.
TAAATGCCTACATTTAATAGTACTAAATGTATTTTTAATTATGTTTATTCAGTTTTTAAAACACAAACTCTAAACTCTAAACCCTAATTTCAAAACCCTAAACCAAAACCCCAAACCCAAAAATCAAGCAATTATATTAGGGCGGTCTAAATCAATTTTAAAAAAAATAAAGAACTGGAAAACCCAGGACTGCTCACAAAAAAAAAAAAGAAGAGAGGACAAGCCTCCCAGATTTAAATGAGGGTTGTTTAGTAAAGGCTCCTCAAGCGAGCCTTTTCACAAAAACAAAAGAACAAAACAGCCCCCCACGTTTCTGAAATGCGGGGGGCTGTTTTTGCACAAAGGCTAGGAGCAAGGGCCTTTGAGCAAGGACTTAAAAAATTCGTCCCCCTGCCAAACACCTGGACTTAGTTTAGAAATACTCTGACCGCCACAAATGCCGGTCTTTTTTATTTTTTAGCAATTTTCTAAGCAATTCCCTTGTTTAGAGAGGTCTAAGTTTTTCTAGTTTTACATCCGGACTTAGATTTGGTTCGGATCAATTGCGTCTGGTGCCGAATCCCTATTGGGCCGCTTAGCGAATCAGATTAGGTTTTATGCCCTAGTGGATCTGAGGCTGGATCCTTGTAATGGTTAGATTTTTTCAAAATTGTTTTGACAACTTTTTTGATGTTTAGAAAGTGGTTATTAGTGCCCACAACGAATGAGCGGGGAACACTTTTCCTATAAATTATACACTGACAGTGTATAAAAAATTAATTTTAAAAATAATGATTAACTTTTTATACACTGACAATTTAGTAGTTTTTTTACACTGACAACTTTGGATGCATGCCACATGTGCATGATTTGAATTTCAAATTTAAATTTGTATTATATGGCATAATTCAATCTACTAGTGTAAAAAAATTATACATTGACAATGTATAAAAAAGTTATCCTAAAAATAATCATGTCTCATTGGATTAAACTAACTTTTGCATTTGATCAATTCTAAGTGAGAATAATTAGATTTTGCTGTCTACTTTTCTTCATTTGTATTATTTTTTATGGCAAACTTCGTCCATGGGGAGGGACACAATCCTAATTCATTATTACTCAAACATAAAAAAAAAGGGATATAAACCTTACCTCCAAAATACAAAAGAAATTAATGTATAAAATAGGAGTACTACCCCCTTTACAAAACTCTTGACCGACACTTTCTAATTGCTAGGAAACCTGTCTTTTTTTTTTTTTTTTTTTTGGGGTAAGTGGGATGATTAAGACAAATTAGGTAGGAAACCTGGAACTGGCTGATAAATGTTAATACCCATCTCATCGGCACCAACATTGGAAAGGACATCAGAAACTTGATTGGCTTTCCGATAACAGTGGGTAATCTGCTGCAACCTGGACATGCACACTCAAAGCACGTAGCTGATGAACTTCGCGAAAAACACTCTAAGGACAATCCGGACCATTGAGAATTTGAGCAAATACCATTGAATCCAATTCATTCTGGGAAAAGGGGTAACTACGAAGTGTATAGGGACCATTCAGAGAGTAAACAGCCATTACTTGAGAGAATGTACAAATATTGGTTGGATCCATTTTACGCCCATGAGTCCTCTACTTCCAACAAAAACAAAAAGAAAGAAAAAGAAAATTCATTAACCTTCTGCTTTTTCCAATAAAATAAATATCACATATCTTTTGCAAATTCTTATAAAACCGAGCAAAAACATGGAAACAAAACTTGAACAACCAAATGGTCTATTTATCTAAGAAGTGCCAGTGGACATTTGTTGAGAGGATTTCTGAAAAAAATGAAATGAAAATGAAAAAATATTTACATTTAAAAATGCAACAATAAATGCGATTATATGCACATAAGTAGAGCCACTGGTAACACAAAGACGATTATCAAATATATTATACATTTAATAACCGGTGATGACAGGTATGGAATGGTGATTGGTCTTGCAGTTCCGTCACTCGGTGACAGAAAGTCTAGGCTTAATTGTAAATTGCCCCTTTATATCTCTTTTTCTCAACTTTTATTCCTAATTCGATACACCAACTTCAACAATAATGTGTCAAAAAAATTTCCTTTTTGTGTTCAAATGCATGGTGTAACTTTCTAACTAAAAATATTTGGTCACCATCAGTCATCACAAGATATTAAATAGCATATACTAACAAATTCAAATGTTTTCTGTTCATATTTATTACTTTTATGCATTAGTTTTTAACTGTATTATGATACATCAATTTTTATTTAAGATAAATATTGCTTAAAATGTTAGTAGTAAACAAAATTTTATTAATATATAATAATTAAATATATCATATAACAAAATAATAGTATATATATTTAAACCTCAAAAGAAATTATTAATAAGAATAAAGAAGAAAAAAGAAGGATAAAATTAAAAAATTCATATTATATTATCAAGTAATTGAATTATATTTAATAAATGCACACTACTGTTCAATTTCTCACGATGGTGTAGGATAACTAAATTTTTTATAAGAAAGTAACAATAAATGTCTAATCATAAAAATAAATTGACTAGCACATCTTTTGTCGAGATTTATATATTGTAACGCAAATAGAGGAGAAAAAAAATTTAAATAAACAAAGAAAGAAGAAGAAAAAGAAATTAAAAAGGGTCATGAGACAAATTTCATCTATATGGGCATAAGTGTCTTTCCCTATTCATCTGTGTTTGACTTTTAGTTATTAGGAGGCAATTTGTACATTTCGTGATCACAGGGAATGATTTCCCACTCATCCCCAATTGCAAGGGGCAATATGGGCTAATTTCTAAGAAAGAAGGCAAAAATCAAAATCGTCTGGAAATTGGGGATCCAGAGAATATTGGGGTATAGAAGTAGGGTCGCCGAAATTCACAAATACGATTTCTCGTTGTTGGTTGTATTTTTATTTTTAATTTTTTTTTTGTTGTCAGATGGGGGTTTTAAATTTTATAGAGAAACCGCATTGTTGAATTGCTGTTTCTGTATAAATAGAGAAACCGCAATTCAGCCATGCGGTTTCTCTAAACATTGAAAAATGTACAGCCCATTTTTTTAAAAAAAAAATATTGGAAATTGAAACCGCAAAGCTGAAATGCGGTTTCATCATGAAAATAGAAACTGCATTTCAGCTTTGCGGTTTCTTCAATTTCATACATTACAAAATACCCAAAACACAAGTTTTCTCAGATGGTTGTCATGCCTCTTTACTTACATCTTCTAGACCCGTAAAAGGGCGAACCAAGCCTCTTTCCCTCAGAGTTTTGTGGAATTCCGCAAACTTCCACGTACAGCGCTCAACACCAATTACATAGACTAGCTTTCTGCAAAAAGTCAAGCAATAGTTACAAATTGACATGGCAGCTACAAAAATATTTAGAACTGCAACGAGCTCCAAAGTTCCAAAAACCATTAAGATTCTCCTCAAGCATACCCAGTGCTACAAGCTTCACTTAACATACTAACTATTTTCATGATGAAACCGCATTTTAGTTTTGCGGTTTCAACTTTCCAAATTTTTTTTTTCAAAAGTTGAAGAAACCGCAAAGCTGAAATGCGGTTTCTATTTTCATGATGAAACCGCATTCAGCTTTGCGATTTCAACTCTCGAATTTTATTTTATTTTTTTTTTTATAAATTTGGCTGAACAATTTTTGATGTTTAGAGAAACCGCATGGCTGGATTGCGGTTTCTCTATTTATACAGAAACCGCAATTTAGCAATGCGGTTTTTCTATAAAATTTAAACCCCCATCTGACAAAAAAAAATTAAAAACAAAAATAAAACGAACGAGAAACCGCATTTGTCAATTTCGGCGACCCTACTTTGATACCCCAATATCCCGGAACCCCAATTTCCAGACGTTTCCAATTTTTGACGTTTTTCTTAGAAATTAGCCGGCAATATGTGATTGAGCCTTGAAAATATATATGTATAAAATTATGATGCCCTTTCTCCCGGTTCTTCTGGTGATAGTCTTCCTAGTAACACTAAATGAAAGCACAGAGAAATTCTTCATAGATGACGTGTCAGCTTTGCAAGTGACATATGGGGGCCCTGATTAGGTGAAAGAGGTTGCTCCCAAAAAAATAAAAAATGAACAACCTTTACCCATAAACACTACCAGATAAATAACTTCAAGAAGTGTTAGACCCGCGTGAACCATTTGACCTTCTGAACCTAATGAACTGTCTGGACCCCCTGGTCCTGCTGTTGTTTGCTTCCTTCTCGCTGATGCTTTGCCTGTCAGTCCATTCTTTTATCGTCATCGACTTTAAACTCTGAAAGTCCTAAGTGTATTATATATATAGTTTCCTCTACCGAAAGATAAAATAGAGCGACTAGTGAGAAACTGAGAATCGATCCAGGAGACTAGCAGTTTTCTCCTCTGCAAATTAATGGCAATGGAAGCTCAAACTTCTTCCTCCCCTCCTTTCTCTACGGCAGGTTTGGGGCCCTGTGAACTATCATGCTTCCATTCAATTCAGTCCTGTTTTTCTTGGCTTCATTATCACCATTGGGTTTTCTGGAGCACATGCGGCATGTTAGTGTATATGCCCTAAAGTCAATCAACTTCTAGGGTTTATTATACACTTTGACTATTTATGTAATAATAAATAACATCTTTATCATATTGATTGCTTATATTTTCATATAAGTATGATAAAACCCTTAGAATAAACTTAATCGATGAAATCATAAGAGTTATGATGGTGAGGTTCATTCGATTATAAATAAGGTTTATTCTTAAATATCTCTAGTCATAGTATTAACAAGAAAGGGTATTGTTAATACGGTTAGACTAGCATATACTATGCCGCTTCTATATGAGAAGTAGTAGACCTCATCTACTATGGTGTGTGAGACACCTAAGCAAGTATATGGGTGCTTGATGGTATGATCAAGTTCACTAGATTGATCCACATAGAGACATCCTTTAAGTGCCAAAGGATTAATCTCTAAGTGACGTTTATGTAAATGATTCTTAGACTTAAGGTTATCATGATATCTTGAATATGGATAGTTATACTTTCTTTGTTATATGATTGCTCCTGTAAAGGGGAATGCTCACATCATTAGCAAATGGGTGTATCTTTGAAGTATGGAAAGATGGTGAATAACCTATAAGGATTTACCGCTCTTATGTGAGAGGAGTTATCTCCATGTTTGACCACTTGTAGAAGTATAACTCTAAAATCTTAGCTAAGTGGGAAAGTCTTAGAAAGTGTTTCTAAGAACTTCATTGGAGTTATATTTTGGTACAGGAGAAAGAGCATTAATCACACAGTGGAATAGGCACAACTTATTCCAAGATTAATGTGAGATAAGTGTGGTAAAAGGATATTGGTTACATTATAAACGCTATCGAAAGGTGAAGTCATCCACTTGACTTTTCTCATTACTTGGGTGGTCATGATGTATTGCTAGATACCAATCTTGATCTATAAGTATGAGCTGATTGATTAGTAGAATCAGTGATAAATTAAAAGGAGTTTTAATTTATCTAGTTCTTATTTATTAAGAATGTATAGCTCATACTTATTGCCAACGTATATGAGAACCTAATGGGTCACACACATTAAGAACTTTCTTAGCTAGATTAAATGAATTTCAAGTGGGACTTGATAGATAAGTTTTATAACTTATAGTTTGATTTGTGAGACAAATTAAACTTGAGAGACTTATGGTGCAAATAAGTTTTAGTCTCCAAATACAAGAGTTGTATTAGAATTAGGAAGCTAAATCTTTATTGGAACCGATTTCGTGTTTCCATAAGGATTTGACAACTTATTTGTCTATAAATACTCACTAAGCTTTTGCTAGCAAGTTGAATCATCACACAATTTGTCTTGTGAAATTTTTGAGAAAAATCTTGAGAGAAAAAAATACCCAAAATTCGTCCAAGAAAATAAGGGAAAAATTGCATCTCTTATTTCTTATCTTGGGATGAATTTTTCCTGGTGAAAAATTGGAATTATCTCAATAGACTTGTGTGTGGTTGTCTTGGCAATAGCTAGCACTAATCTAGCTTAAGCTAATTCAACCTTGGAGGTTCTAACTAAGGAGGTTCGTGTGGATCACCATTAGAGGCCGGACGATGTAATGGCTACTGGATCTCTTTGCCATCCTCTGCATCAAATCTCCACCAAGTTCAAGGAGGTCTTCATGGATTGAGGTAATCTTCTTGAACTATCTCTATGTTACATAGATTTAATCAAAGGACGATCTATTAAAGGAATCAAAAATTTTAAATTTCCGCTGTGTGTAGACACCAAATTTTGACTATTTCTTTTGTTTTCCTATGTTTTTATCTATTAATGTTTAGTTATTTATTTTTGAAGTTTCTAACGCATTTTTCTCATTTTTGTAGGTTTTTCTTAAAAAAAAAAAAAAAAAAAAAAAAGAAAAGTCAAAAACGCTGACCGCATGGATTAGTCCGCAACCAGTCCGCTGAATCGATCGTTAAAAAAATGACGCTGGATTCTTCCGTAAATCGGATCATCCTTTTCCAAATTGTAATTTTCGATGCTTGAACGATAAGAAACCTATTTAAACATTCCCCAACTCACCCCTAACCCCTAACAACTCATCTAACGTTCAAGATTAGCTCACCTCATCCCAAGAACATCAAAACCCTTAGTTCTAGATTTGGTGGCTATAAATAGCCTAGATTAGGGTTTAACAAAGATGTGGGAAATCTGAGAGAAAAAGAGGGAATTAGGAGAGCTTTGAGAGAGAAAAAAAGCAGAGAAAAACGGCTGGGAATTGGAGAGAAAAAAGAAAAGAAAGGAGAAAAGGAAAAGCTAGGGTTTCACACTTGAGGAGATTATTCTTGGAATTTCTATCCTCTTCTCTTGTTTAGACTCAAAGCTTCCGATTCAGGTAACATCCTTCTACTCTATTTACTGTTTTTTGATCGTAAAATTATCTGAGATTTGGACCTTTTGGTGGAACCAAGGTCTTGAATAGTTTTTCTTTTAGTTTGGGATATTTGATGAGGATTATCAGCTGTTATATGAGCATGTTGTGTTTATAAAGCCTTGGTATGGCTAGTAGATTTGTTTTTACGTTTAAAATCGACGCTTGATGCTTCGTGATGATGTTGTGATTCCCGAGAAATTTCTGGAAAAATGTTCTTCACGCTTTGAAGATGTGAAGAAACGCGACTACTTGCGGATCACTTCGCAATAACCGCTTCTGAATGTTTGAAGTTGTGAAGAAACGCGGACCTCTTGCGACTACTTCGCGTAATGATCCGCGTTTCCATTTGAATACTTGAAGATGTGAAGAAACGCTGGCTTGTTACGCAGGTCAGTCCGCGTAAGAATCCTCGTTTCTAGCCTGACAGTTCTTTTCCTTCCCCCTTGTTGTCCATTTGATGATGCCAATGCTTATGATTTGATCTTTGTGGGTTTAGCTTGTTTTGACATGATTTGAATGCTGGTGTTTGATGTTTAAATAGATCCCCTTGCCCCTGAATGTTTCGTTTGTGATATTGTCTGAAAAACTGGAAGCAATCTTCCTGATATTTTGAAGATGGGAAGAACGCTGTTACTGCTGATTCAGCTTTCTAGCCCGCTTCCTCCTCTGACTTTGATTTTTGCCTGTAACGCTGGATCAGTTTGCTCTATTCCGCTTTCTACCCAGTAACTCTCTCGCTTTTTGTATTCTTGATATTCCCCGCTCTTTTGTTCCGTAATCTTACTCTATTTCCTAGTTTTATCTCAGTGTTGCTTGCGTAATCTGTTTAGATACCCTTTCTTTGAATTTTTGATTGATTTTTCCTTTAAATTGGTACCTTGATCCCTTTTGTTGACATTGAGTCTTAGATAACCATTCCCATCATTTAAGGATTCAATTAAGGCATCACATCAAGGGATGGTAACTTCTTTCCCTTATTATGTGCTCTTTATGTGTTTTTGCATGATTTCATGTTTTAAATTAAGTTTTCCTTTGCTTTTATTCATGTCTAGTCTTCATTTATGTCATTTAATTTTTGTAAATCATTTGAGGCCTTGGATGCCAAGTTGTAATAGATAGGTTTAATTTGGCAAAAGTGTATTTATTCTAGAAGATGTAATAGTTAGATTATTATTCAATTTTTCCCTTTAGAATGTATTTAGGTTCCCCAATGTAATAATTAGGTTTTATATGCTTATTTTGCATGCTTGCATGATTATGTGTTTACTTGCTTTCCTAAGGTCTTGCATCTAGATATTATGCCTATGTGTTATGTGTTTATGTGTTTTATGTGTTTACTTGCTTTATTATCATGTCTACATATTTATTGTGTAAATATATTGGCCACCACACTAGTCCAACGCTAGTTGTGGCTTTCCTCGATTTCTCACTAATCCAATGTTAGTGAGAACCTTTGACGGGGCTAGTCCAATGCTAGACCCTTAAACGCCGTTCATGCATTAGATACAAATTTCACACACTTTCCACTTTTAGAGTTTCTTTCCCATTTTGCATGTCACTATTCTCCCATCCCGTATGCGAGACATCTCATTTAGTTTTCTTTTTTAGATTAGTGCATTTAAGGCATTACCCTTTGAATTAGGGAAAAAGTAGTATGGCTTCCTAACCTTAGCACGCTTTTATTTCCTTCTATGAAAGGAAGATTCAAAGTCACTAATTTAGTCCCCCCCATTATGTTGCATTGTCCCTCTTAGGACATACATGTACATTATTTTAAACTCTATCCAATTCATTCTTTAAAAATCAACTTTCTTCTTCATGTTTTAGCAATTCAAAGTTAAAAAGCCATTTTCTTAAATTTGCATCTTTTTGGAAATTCAAGTTCCTCTTTGCACTTAAAAATTGACCTTTTCAAAAATCCAATTTCTTTTCTCTTGATACTTTATAAAAAATTGCGTTTTGAAAACCCTATCTTTTTGTTCATTCGAGTCTCATCATTTGCATTTTTTCGTGACCTCCTCGAGGGATCAAAATTGGATGACACAACTAATGTGATCAATTCCAATCACACCTCAAGGAGACATTTTGCCCTCTCGATCCAACATTAGGTTTAGGTTTTGCATTCATATAGACAACATCCAAATGTGATAAATTTTAAAGTTAGAATTAGGAAATTTTCAACTAAATCTTGCAACTAGCTTTGAAGCTAGGTTAGAAGGGTGCCTTAGAGACCAGTAACATCGAATCTTTGCCTTCCCTTCTTTCAACCAGTGACTGAACCTTTTCTCTAGTTTTTCAAAGACCTGGAGTCGTCTAAAAGGGTTTTCTTTGTTTATTTTTATTAATTAAAACTTTTGGGTGACTTGGTACACCTAAACTCCATACCAAGTGGCGACTCAAACTTTTTTCTAAAAACCCTTTTCTAGACTTTTGTTTTTGGGTCCAAATCGTCGCATGTTATAGTCCCATGACCCCTTTCCCTTTCTTTTTCCAAAATCAAATCTTTCCCTCTACCAACAACGTTTTGTTGACAAAAAAATGGGCTACATGCATCCTAATCGGGATTTTCCTAAGAGGGTCCGAGCACTTGATTTAGTTGATTATTTCTTTTTCTAACTTTCTTATATATCACATTTGGATGTTTTAGGTTGCATTCCTTTTCTTTCTTTCTCTTTTAGGGTTTTCCCTGCAATCACCTACACATCACATGTTATGATGAATGAATTATTGTTTATTTATTTACTTGTACCGCATTGGGGTGGGTGTGCATCTACCCTAGAGCTCTAGAACTTTTGATGTTTGAATCCCTCCTCTCAAAGGAATCACTTTCATGCATATGTATTTTACTTTGACCCTACTTTTTTACTTTTAGTGGCTTGTCACGCCACTCTTCCCTATTAGGATTAGGATCGATCCACTTGGACATGTGGCCGTGGCACGACGTGCACGTAGCAATGTCTAGGGGATCACCAACCACCGACTGAGGCATTTGGATTGATGACCTTTGCCTTTTGGTGCAAGGTTTGGGAGCTTGTAACCTTTATCGAGTCTAGATGCATTAGTGAGCTCAACCTCATGCATCCATGTTAGAATTACCTAGGGAGAGTCTACCTTACCCTAATGGATCACTAGACACCTAGAGGAGGATTCCACCCCTCTTTATTTTTGTGCAATTTGTTGCTCCAACATGTTATGTGATATCTGTTGATTAAACTAACCTTTTGTTGTCTTCCCTTTTCTTGCATTTCACAAACTCTAGAAAAATAAGAGTCTTGACACTCTTTTAAGACAAGCCATCCTTCTAGATAGGCTATTACATGTTTGAATTTATGTTGTAATTGCATATCATTTTAGGCTTACCCCGGCGTTCAAATGGGGCTCCTATAGGCCATGTTTCATTTTAACATTTACTTGTGTTAATAAACCGCATCATGCATAAGCCATAGAGGGAATGCCGATGGGAATCCCATGTTAGGAATAAACCACCTTTGTGTCTCGGATATGTAATCCAATGAGACTTGCATGTTTATGTTTTCAGTAACATCCAAAGGGGTAGTGCACAAGGTAAGGTAGGGTCCGATCCTTTCTATGATGACATCCAAAGATATGGAGTGACCTTCACATGCTAGAATATAAACCTCTAGTAATCACTTTTTGGCCATTTTATCAAAGTTGGTAAAATCCTATGCATAAGGACACTAAATCGAAAAAAATTCACAAATAATTTCTCATTGTTGAGATGATGATTTTATCAAGGCCAAATTTTGATTTTAGAAGGCTTATGAGCTAGTGTGTTGCAAATAAAATGGAGATGTGGAGTTACCGGTAAACAATAAACCCAGTCGACTTTTAGTAAACCATCAATCCCGTCCAGATCCATATTTCCTCTAAAGAGTCAAGGCCCCAATTATTTTTGAGAATAGTCCTTTTAACCTTTTAACCTCTCTTCACATATCAATTAAAGTAATAAATCCATTCGGACTTTGTCCTCGTGATACATCAAAGATCACATATTCTTTTGGTCGATCCTCTAGATTTTTTTACTAATCGCATGTCAATGAAGTGATCGGACCCGTCAGGTATTGTATGGTGCATACCCCAGAGGATTGCATCTTCATGCTAAGGCCCATCAAAGGGTCCCATGGGACATGCATACCGATTTGCAATTATTACTAACTCTAAGTTTTTTCTTTTCCTTTCCCTCAGCGTATTCATAAAATGTATTCATAAGAAAGAAACATTTTCTTGATCTAATAAAGTTTTGAAGATTAGAAGTGTTATTTGATTCTTGGGTAAATCCTGCAATGCAAACTATGGAGAATTCATTTTAGGAAACACAAGCTCAGAGCATCTAATGAAAAATGGGTCAATATTTTTAGGAAAAAAAAGAAAAAAAAACTTTTTTGAAACATTTCTATGATGTATTTTTTACCCAAGGGTCAAATATACGTCTTTAAATTGCATACTAAAATTTAGTTTTGATAAGTTAGCATATTTTTGAGCGATCATCATTGCATGATAATAAAAAGGTAACTGTTTGAGAGTTCAAATTACATCATGTTTTGCTAAGTCCCTATTTTTGTGCGTATTCATGGTGAGATCCAAGAAGCATAAGTTAAATTTTGCGATCCAAAGATCAAGCATGAATAAAAATCAATAACATGCATTTCAAGATGATGGCATAGCCTATCAATTTGAATGAGCCAACAGACTAGTTTTGGATTTAGAAGAAGAGAAAATTTTTAATGGTCTACTAAGAGCAATGTTTTATTTGATTAAATTGGGGCAAATTTTGTTGGTTATTACATTAGAGCCAATTTTTATTGGATAAAACTGAGCAAATTCTCCATTAACTAAATTGGGGCATTTCTTTATTAAGGCAATTTTTGGTTGATTAAAATAGAACAAATGCTTAAAGGAAAATTGAAAAAAAAAAAAATTTTCAAAAAAAAAAAAAATTTGAAGTGACGCTGGTTGTTACGCATTGGTAATCCGCGTTTTCATCCCGCTGTTCTTTGAAATTCATATTCGAAATAGAACCTTGACGGATTGTTCCGCTTTTTCTCATGACTTTATACTTTATTTCATTTTTTCAACGTTCTGCAATCACTCCACAAGCTTCATCCCAAGTTTCCTATTTGACAAAGTTTCCAGTTCATATGGTAACGCTTGGACCGATCTACGCTCCAGCGTCTCATTCCAGCGTTTCATTTCCCGGCTCAGCGCAGAGTCTTCTTCAAGCTTTTCCTTTCCCACTCCACGCAACTCACCCAAATCCTCAAATCCGTTCTTTCTTCGTATTTCTTCACGGAACATTCCCTAGGCTTCTAGAACCTTTTCATCCGAACAAAACATCAAAAACGCATCAAAATCCTGGATTGAGGTTGTTTTTTCAAACTAAAACCGTCAATTGGGGGTCAATTGTGCTTGTTTTTGGGGCTTCTTGCATCATTTCACTCCTCAAACACTCCACTACGTGATTGCGGTAAGAAATCCTAACGAAATTACATCTTTTGAATTTCCGAAAATTCGTTCTTTTTTCCCTTTTTTTCACGATTTTTCTGCTTTCAATTATAATGTTTATTGTTGTTGTTTCTAATGTTTATTAGACTTGTTTATGTGATTAAAAGATGTTGGTGAGCCATTTATCTATTTTATTTGTTTTATTTATTTGTTTAATTATTATTTATTTATTTAAATTGAGTAATTTTTGTCAATTTGTGAATTTAATTTTTGTATTAATTAATAGGTTTGATAGGATTGTTAGATTAAAATTGAACACGTTTGGGTGGTCAAATGTAGAAATTGTAGAATTTTTGTTTTTTTTTTTGTTTAATTTGGAACTTGTTGAAATTTCTAGTCCTGTTTGGAATTTTGTGGGATTTTTACCTTGTTGTCGAGATTAATGTGAAAATTAGAAATCAATTGAATTCTTTTGATTTTGTATTTTTATAGAATTTGGATAAAATTAGTGAATTGTTGATTTTCTGTGGAAATTTATGAAAAGTTGGGAGTTTTGAATTTAGTCACAATTAATTGAATTGTTGGAGTTTTTGTAATTTATAGGAATTGTTGAATTTTAGGGTTTTGTGTGGAATTGCATTGAGTTCTTAGATTTTAGGAATTTAAATGATTTTTGTGAAATTTGTTGATTTTTTTTTAGAAACTTTGGGTTTTTTGGGTTGGTATGTTGTTGTAAAATTCTTAAGATTTTTTCATTTTGTTAAAATGCCTGAAATTTTGGAAAATTTGTTGAATTATTGCACTCTTTGTTCTGTGCACTGTTGTGGAATTTTTTTTTTTTTAAAAAAAAAAAATTTCCTACATTTTTGTGAATTTTAATTGAAATCTTTTAGAATTTTGTTTCTTTTTGGGGCTTTGTAGAAGTTGTTTGATTTTCAGTTTTTTAGGAATTTTGTTTTAGGGTGTTTTCCAAGAATTTCTAATTTGTTTATATATTTACCCGTCGCTTTATCAAAATTGTTGGCAATTAATCATTAAAAAAAATTTTTTGTGTATGTCACGAGCACGGGCAAGCACGAACCACCTCCACAAGTGAGGAGAGTGAGCCGGAGAGGCACAGTTGAGGGAAGAGGCTGAGAGCCTCCACCAGATTTTGACACCCTGGGTTCTCTCCCAAGGAGAACCGTGAGTGGTATCGCTCGAGAGCATTGACTTCGTATATGAGCTACACATAGCTCCGGAGGTGGACGCTGCCCACCAGATTACTGCCGCCTTCGCAGCATTGGGGTGGGCCCACTGCAGCATTGCCTCTACCAAGATCTTCCCGACTTGGTCCCAGTTCTATCACGAACATTGAGGACAGAAAGGGCACAGAGAGGATTGAGACCTCCAGAGGAGTTCGATTGGAGATCACCCGGAGCACTATAGCTCAGACACTGGGGTGCAGTGACGAGGGTCCAGCCATTGATTTGAAGAAGGACTTCTCGTCACCTGACCGGGAGTGGGATCCCTCACATGCTATGGCGATTTGGAGTCGCATATGAGGAGTTCGGATCGAGCCAGGCTCGATCTTTTCCAACGTGCTATTTTATACACCCTGACCCACAATGTCATCCCAAAGAAGAAGCGGCCAGGGAGGGAACAGATCTATACTTTTAGATCGTATGTTCCCTCGGAGACTCACCATTTGCCCAAATTCCCTGCCGAACATTATTATCGGTCATATCGGACGGTGGGAGGACATCCACATCATTCCACTTGCTTTCCCACTTATTTCCTTCTCCATGTGGTGAGGTGATTCCCCTGCTATCCCACCTACTCGAGGCCGTGGCTGAGCTCAGCATTGGATTGCTTTGAAGGACCACATATAGATGTATCGACATCGCCGCTCGACGAGAGCAGTCCGAGAGCTACTAGGCGAGGGAGGGAGGAGGAGGCTCATCGTCTGGCGCACCACTACCACCATACGGCTGGATGGCGATCGTCATGGACACTGGCGATTCAGACCCAGATGGTCGAGAGATGGGATCGCATGGAGACGCAGTTCGACGGGGCGTATGGAGGTGAGCAGACGGGCTTTGAACACTCGATTAGGGAGATAGGCGCATCTCGGCATTCACCGCTGCGACTATCCCAGAGACCACCGGAGGCGATGATGGAGCTACGGGGGATGATGGATCCATATGATTTGCTTTTTATTCTACTCGTTTATTTCTCTTTTATGTTTTGATCTTGTAGTCGATTAGGTTTAACTGTTAGACATACCTTTTAGTTAAATTGTTGAGGATGTGTATATTTGTTTAAATTTAGCTTTTATGTGCTTATGTGTTGATTGTGATTTGAAAATTTGGGTTGTTGGCAGGGAGTTTTCATCCAGTTATAGGGGAAACTCTGCCAAAATTTTTTTCAAAAAAAAAAAAAAAAGAAAGAAGAAAAATTTTAAATTACACATTTTGCCTCACAAATTGATTTGTTTTTCGAAATTTGATTGCAATTGTTTCCATCCTTTTGAAATAAAAGCCCGTGTGATATGAAAAATCCTTTTTCCATCCTACTCGGAAATAATTATTATGTGATTGTGGCATTGGTATTTTAGAAAGTATGTTTTGTAAAATAGGGAAAATTATGCCTCAATTTTTTCCTACTAAATGAGATCTCTTCTTTTATTGGATTTTACAATAAAATGATTGATTGTTGGTAAATGATCCTTTTCCATTTGATTCAAAAAAAAAAAAAAAAAAAGAGCAAGAGAAAAAGCAACAAAGTGAGAATTTAAATTCTACTCCAATGATTCTAGTACTAAGTAACCGGAGGTTTGGCATCTACAAATGTTAACTTTCGCGTAAAACGGTGCTTGAATTATGAGTATGCAAAGCAGTTTGAAAAAGTAAAATGTTGAGTAACCGGGAGTCTTCACCTAAAAGTGTTGATTTTCGCGTCAAAAGACATCTTTACTATTTGAGCAAGAAGGCATATGTCGAGTAACCGGGAGTCTTCACCTAAAAGTGTTGATTTTCGCGTCAAAAGACATTGTTGCAATTTGAATAAGAGGATGTGTTTCAGTAAATCCTTTTATCAGTAAAATCTGAGAAAAACTGTGGAAAAGGCAAGCTTGAGTTGACTATATGAGTCGTTTGATTGCAAAATTTGGTGAAAGTGAGAAATCAAGTTTGAATTGTTAAAATTGAGGTATAATTGTCTTTCTTTTGCTTGACATTATGAGTACTTGATGCAAATTGAATAATTGCATAATGATGTTTTGCCTAGTTTATGAGGATTTGAATTTCCAAGATCACAGGGTTTATTTCAATCCCATAGCTTGTTTTGATGAATATTTCCTACTACTTGAGAACAAACAATGTTTCGTGAGCACGAATATCTGATGAATGTGTTTTATTGCATGATTCTCATATGTTTTAGTCATTTTAATGGCCAACAGCTGTGATCACAAGAGTTTTTACACTTTATGATTAAAAAAAAAGGAAAAAAGAAAAAAAAAAAAGAAGAAAAAGAGAATTTTGAATTGCCATGGACTAATTGGTTAATATTTCATGACTTCTGCAGGATTAACAATTCAGTTGACACTGGGGCAATTTTGTTTTGAGAGAAGTGCTCTCCAATTTTGGATAATGCATTCAAAATTAATTTTTGCCGAAAAAGATTCTGAGATCAAGGCGATGGCAACATATGTGGATTTGTCCCAACCCTGCAGAGGAAGGGTTTGATTTTCTTCAATTTTCCAAAATCCATCAATTCTTGAAAAAAGAAGAAAAAAAAAAGAGAGAAGAAAAAAAAAAAGAAGAAAAAAGAAAAAGAAGTCATTGTTCCTATCAATCACTTACTTTTCAAGTCAAGAAAATCAAAAAATCAGAATTGCACCATTTCATCGAGTGCATCATTACTTGCATTCTACAGTTATCTTGTTTGAACAACTTGTGTTTTATTTTTCAAAGTCTGGCAATCCAGCATTTATGTTTTCATCTAGTCATTGGCTGGGTCAATCTGAATAGTTATGTTTAGTCATTGTGGTTCAATCCCCATTTGAATAGTTTTATTTAGTCATTGCTGGGTCCAATCCCCTTTGCGAATAGTTTTTTTAGTCATTGAGGCCAATCCCACAGAATAGTATGTTTAGTCATTGAGCCGGGTCCAATCCCTTGAATAGTTATGTTTTAGTCATTCAGCTGGGTCCAATCCTTGAATAGTTTTTATTTAGTCATTCAGTTTCAAGGGTCCAATCCCAGATAGTTTTTTTTTAGTCATTCACGGGTCCAATCGCGAATAGTATGTTTAGTCATTCGTGCGGGTCCAATCCTTGAATAGTTTTTTTAGTCATTCAGCCCTGTCCAATCCCACGAATGGTATGTTTAATCATTCAAGCTTGGGTCCAATCCCAATAGCATATTTGCATTTTTCCATCTAGTCATTGGGCTTGGTCCAATCCCAGAATAGTCTAAATTTGGAAAAAGAATTTAAATTTTACGTTGGCTTCTCCCTCGCTTTAGCACCCTTCTATCCCCCTGTTTCAATTTAAATTTCTGTTGGTGAGTCTCAGCCTCCGCCGGGCACCCTTCTATCCCGTTCTTCAAATTTAAATTTCACTTGGTGAGTCTCAAGAGTTCCTCCATATCTCCCTTCTTCAAATTTAAATTGGGTGAGTCTCGACTCAGGGCAGCTTCTTCTATCCCCTTCTTCAAATTTAAATTTCTTTGGTGAGTCTCACCTCCTCACTTCTATCTCCTGTTCTTCAAATTTAAATTTGGGTGAGTCTCACCTCATGCACCCTTCTATCTCCCATTCTTCAAATTTAAATTTACATTGGTGAGTCTCAGCCTCACGGCACTTTTCTATCTCCGTTCTTGATATTTAAATTTACATTGGTGAGTCTCCAGCCTCCCCTTCTATCTCGTTCTCAATTTTATAAGATTCGATTCATTTCATTATAGTTCATTTGCTTGGAACTACGTTTGACCTTATTCTCATGTCGAGACGTGAGGCAACTCTACAGTTCGGGTCACATTATGGATTTTAGCTTGAAAATTGGCAATTTAATATTCACAAGCATGGTTGAGATACAACCAGCAACGGGTAAGCATTTGGCGTTTACGTTTTGTCTAGAGTTTCTTGAAACTTCAAAGAAAGAGGGCAAGCTAGACACCAAATTTTGACTATTTCTTTTGTTTTCCTATGTTTTTATCTATTAATGTTTAGTTATTTATTTTGAAGTTTCTAACGATTTTTCTCATTTTGTAGGTTTTCTTAAAAAAAAAAAAAAAAAAAGTCAAAAGCATGAGACGGATTCTGTGATTAGTCAGTCAACTGGCTTGATCAAAAAAAAAATGTGCTGGATTCTTCCAGAATCGGATCATCCTTTTCCAGCTGTAATTTTCGATGCTTGAGCGATAAGAAACCTATTTAAACATTCCCAACACCCCTAACCCCAACAACTCATCTAACGTTCAAGATTAGCTCACCTCATCCCAAGAACATCAAAACCCTTAGTTCTAGATTTGGTGGCTATAAATAGCCTAGATTAGGGTTTAACAAGAGGTGGAACGAGAAAAAAAGAGAGGAATTAGGGAGAGCTTTGAGAGAGAAAAAAGCGAGAGAAAACTTTGGGAATTGGAGAAAAAAAGAAAAGAAAGGAGAAAGGAAAAGCTAGGGTTTCAGCACTTGAGGAGATTATTCTTGGAATTTCTATCCTCTTCTCTTGTTTAGACTCAAAGCTTCCATTGGGTAACATCCTTCTACTCTATTCTTTTTTTTTGATCGTAAAATTATTCGAATTTGGACCTTTTGGTGGAACCAAGGTCTTGAATAGTTTTCTTTTAGTTTGGGATATTTGATGATGATTATCGGTGTTATATGAGCATGTTGTGTTTATAAAGCCTTGGTATGGCTAGTAGATTTGTTTTACGTTAAAATCGACGCTTTGATGCTTACGTGATGATCTTGTTGTGATTCGAGAATTTCTGGAAAAATGTTCTTCACGTTTTGAAGATGTGAAAGCCGGACACACCGGATCACCGCGTAACAACCGTTTCTCATTGAATTTGAAGTTGTGAAGAAACGCGACCTCTTGCGCGGACTACTTCAGAATGATCCAGCGTTTTCATTTGAATACTGAAGATGTGAAGAAACGCTGGCTTGTTACTCAGGTGCCCAGCGTAATAATCCTCGTTTCTAGCAGTTCTTTTCCTTCCTTGTTGTCCATTTGATGAGTAATGCTTATGATTTGATCTTTGTGGGTTTAGCTTGTTTTGACATGATCGAATGCTGGTGTTTGATGTTTAAATAGATCCCCTTGCCCCAGATGTTTCTGTTTGTGATATGTATCAAAAAACTGGAAGCAATCTTCGATATTTTGAAGATGGGAAGAAACGCGGTTACGCGGCTGATTCAGCGTTTTCCCCTCTGGACTTTTGATTTTGCCCGCAACGCTATCAGCCAGCTTTCTACCCGCGTAACTTCTCGCTTTTTGTATTCTGCTGATATTCCCCGCTCTTTGATCCGTAATCTTACTCTATTTCCTAGTTTTATCGTGTTGCGAATCTGTTTAGATACCCTTTCTTTGAATTTTTGATTGATTTTTCCTTTAAATTGGTACCTTGATCCCTTTTGTTGACATTGAGTCTTAGATAACCATTCCCATCATTTAAGGATTCAATTAAGGCATCACATCAAGGGATGGTAACTTCTTTCCCTTATTATGTGCTCTTTATGTGTTTTTGCATGATTTCGCATGTTTTAAATTAAGTTTTCCTTTGCTTTTATTCATGTCTAGTCTTCATTTATGTCATTTAATTTTTGGGTAAATCATTTGGAGGCCTTGGATGCCAAGTTGTAATAGATAGGTTTAATTTGGCAAAAAGTGTATTTATTCTAGAAGATGTAATAGTTAGATTATTATTCCGAATTTTTCCCTTTAGAATGTATTTAGGTTCCCCCCAATGTAATAATTAGGCTTTTATATGCTTATTTTGCATGCTTGCATGATTATGTGTTTACTTGCTTTCCTAAGGTCTTGCATCTAGATATTATGCCTATGTGTTATGTGTTTATGTGTTTTATGTGTTTACTTGCTTTATTATCATGTCTACATATTTATTGTGTAAATATATTGACGTCACCACACTAGTCCAACGCTAGTTGTGGCTTTCCCCTTCGATTTCTCACTAATCCAATGTTAGTGAGAACCTTTTGACGAGGGCTAGTCCAATGCTAGACCCTTAAACGCCGTTCATGCATTAGATACAAATTTCACACACTTTCCACTTTTAGAGTTTCTTTCCCATTTTGCATGTCACTATTCTCCCATCCCGTATGCGAGACATCTCATTTAGTTTTCTTTTTATTAGATTAGTGCATTTAAGGCATTACCCTTTGAATTAGGGAAAAGAGCGAGTATGGCTTCCTAACCTTAGCACGCTTTTATTTCCTTCTATGAAAAGGAAGATTCAAAGTCACGAATTTAGTCCCCCGCACCCATTATGTTGCATTGTCCCTCTTTAGGACATACATGTACATTATTTTAAACTCTATCCAATTCATTCTTTAAAAATCAACTTTCTTCTTCATGTTTTAGCAATTCAAAGTTAAAAAGCCATTTTCTTAAATTTGCATCTTTTTGGAAATTCAAGTTCCTCTTTGCACTTAAAATTGACCTTTTCAAAAATCCAATTTCTTTTCTCTTGATATTTTATAAAAATTGCATTTTTGAAAACCCTATCTTTTGTTCATTCGAGTCTCATCATTTGCATTTTTTCGTGACCTCCTCGAGGGATCAAAATTGGATGACACAACTAATGTGATCAATTCCAATCACACCTCAAGGAGACATTTTGCCCCTCTCGATCCAACATTAGGTTTAGGTTTTGCATTCATATAGACAACATCCAAATGTGATAAATTTTAAAGTTAGAATTAGGAAATTTTCAACTAAATCTTGCAACTAGCTTTGGCTAGGTTAGAAGGTGCCTTAGAGACAGTAACATCAATCTTTGCCTTCCCTTCTTTCAACCGTGACCTAACCTTTTTCTCTAGTTTTCAAAGACCAGGAGTCGTCTAAAAAGGGTTTTCTTTGTTTATTTTTATTAATTAAAACTTTTGGGTGACTTGGTACACCTAAACTCCATACCAAGTGGCGACTCCAAACTTTTTCTAAAAAAACCCTTTTCTAGACTTTTGTTTTTGGGTCCAAATCGTCGCATGTTATAGTCCCATGACCCCTTTCCCTTTCTTTTTCAAAAATCAAATCTTTCCCTCTACCAACAACGTTTTGTTGACAAAAAATGGGGCGCGACACTGTGTTTATCTCCTTGATTCCTTACAGTGGTATCAGAGCCAACTTTGATTAAACCATGTAACTTGTTTATTTAGTTGTCATGTATGTCAAATTAGATTTGATTTTGTGCGATTCAAGAGTTTTAAAAATATACTTTTGATGAAAAATAAATTTTTGAAAAGGTTTCAAAGATTTAATAATTTTTCATGGAATGAATTTTCTTGAAAAATTGTTTTTCATCGTACGAAAATTCATGAAGTGGTTGAAGCTTTCAAGCAAAACAGTATCAACGGAAAGAATAAGAAGTCGTTGGCCATGTTAAGGGTGAAAATCCACAGATTAATCATAAGTGATTGGTCACGGGTTTTCATCATCACATTCAACCACGCATCTTTTTTTCTTGCATCAATTAGTTGGTGTAGGGATTTCCTTAGTTTACTAATTGCTGGAAATTTTCTAAAAGGAAATTCAAGAAACAAGTTAGTTTCCAAATAACAAATGGGATTTGGTCATTGATTTCCTTCGTTTGGGTTTCTAAATTGGTATGGAAATTTCCTATAATTCTAATATGATTAGAATTAAGGTGTTTTCTGGAAATTTTAGAAATCAAAATTGGACAAGGAGTTGTTCAATTAAGTTTTAGAAACTTACTCAATTTTAGTGAGACTAGAATTAAGAAGTAAACCAACTTTGGAAACTTTTCAATTTGATAAGATTAAATTTGGATGGTGTTCAAATACCTTTAGAAACTTTCTAATTTAATAAGATTAAATTAAGAAAATGATCTAAAGTTAGTAATTGAGATCTAAAATGGTTTAAAAGAAAATTTCCAAAATAGTGAATTAGAGATTCTAGTTAGACTAGAAATTCCTAATTTTGATTTGGATGGTCATTCGATTGTGAAAAGTTTCTTATCATGGTTATAAAGTATGGAAAATCATTTTAATGAGATTAGAATGTGGTTTCCATAATTTAAAACAAAAGGAATTGAAAAGAAATTTGGAAACTATTTAATATTCCTTAAGAAATTAGATTTCCTAAGAAATATAAGTTTCCAAATTAGCATTGGTTTTTAAAGTTATTTGGAAATTGAATCTACTTTTTATTATGAATAAAATATAGTTTCCAAATCATTAGTATTGCAAAAAAAAATTCTTCTTGTGTTTAATCTTTCTGGAAATTAAAAAAAATGAAGGAAAAAGGATGCTGTCTGCAATAGCGTCGCTAAAAGTTTTAGCGACAGTTTTCTTATGAAGAACTTTTGTCGCTAAAGACATTTTTCTGTCGCTAAAACTGAATTCCAGAAATTAGAAATTTTCAAATTGAATTTGATTCAATTAATTTTTAAACCTCTTGAATTGTAGCCTTTTGAGATTAAAGGCTTTGTGCATATAATGATACATGATTGGAACTAAATAAATATTTATGCTTTCATTTAATATTGTATTTTATGAATGTAATGATGGATGATTATGGACTAAGGCCAATGTGATTGTGAATAGTTGAATGTATGTATGATTTGGTTTTGATATTTTTGAAATAGGGCCTGCGTGTCCTGCCTTCTCTATATATTCTCAATGTAAATCTCTTCTCATCTCCCCCTGAATGTAACTCAAGGTTTCTCCCAATATTATGTAATGTACTATATTAAGAATAGGGAGAGTGAGGATCTAAAATGTTTAGAATAGATTTACATTTGTAATGTACAAAGGAGATGGAGATGGTACCAATTCAACCGTGGTGGACATACAAAAGCGTGCAGGCATGGAGATGTCGCCGTCCCTTAGCTTGACCATCTAGTTTCCTTTTGGCTCAAGGAAACTAGTATAGGAATAAAGTCCATAATCATCCATGTTTAATTATAGTATGTTTATTTATTTATTTATATTGATGAATGGATATGCATGCTATAAATATATTTGATGAGACCAATTTGGGATACCATGTCTAAAATCCTCTACTCAAATATTAAGTCAAAACTTAAGTTGCCTTCCATTGTTATAGTTAAAATGAAATTATGTTCGAAAGTTAACTTGTTGAGTACACTCAAGGTTGCTCTACCATGAGAAGTTTTAACCATGAGATGAGATCTCGAATAATGGGTATGACTTAACTAAAATTTGTGACTTGTTGAGTACACTCAAGGTCATAAAATTTTAGAGGCAAGGTTGGGTGACACATATGATGTGATTTATCAAGAGTTGATAACTCAACTATCTAGAAGTTACAAAAGTTATAATTGGTAATAAGTACCAACCTATTGAAATTATTTTGATTTGTTGAGCACACTCAAGATCAAAATAACTAAATGGGATTCTAGCCTACTAGGAATTTTTGAAATTCTCGAATCTATATAAGAGGGTTATAGATTTGAATAAAATAATGGGAGCAAAACCAAATTTGATTTTTATGTCATTTTTACTTGGTTTTTGTTTTGCATAAATAGCAATTCTCTTTTATCTTTACTATCCATTGTAGAAATTATGAGTAATTGCATATTATTCTCGATATAATTGGTATTTTTAATTTCTTGGATTGGCAAGTTAAATTGAGAAAAGTTCTCAAGAAAATTTGGCTATGTCATTTAAAACCTTAACACTTCCAATTATGGAAGATGTAATGGAATTAATAAAAATTGCTTACAATAGGTAAGAGGAGATGATGATAGAATGTCATAGATGCTTCCTAAATCTCCTTTACTAGATAAGATTTCAATTTCTTTCACCATGGTTATACATCTCAAGAGTTGAATGATGAATAATCAAGGTATAAGATGTATGAAATACTTGAGCAATAATTCTATTACAAGATGACAAAAATATCTCAAATTAAATATTAATTTATTAGAGAGTGATTGACGATATTAAGAAATTTAGATCAATCAAAGTTTTGTCATACACTATTAGTCAAATGTTGACTAAAAGTAATTACTTATCAAGAGTTGATAATAAGAATTACTTATCAAGAGTTGATAAGTTAAGAGTTTTAAAGAACTAGCCTTATAGTACAAGCTTTCAATGCATGGTTTTGAAATACAACTTTGTGAAAGTTTTATTTTTGAGATTATAATTGAGATTAACTAATGGACTTATTTTAGAACTTAATAAATGTTATTATTTTCTAAAATAAAAGAAAGTCCATTTCTCAATATGATGTTAGATAATTTGAAACCATCTTTAACATTTGGAAATTAGTCTTTTGAATAAGAAACATATTTTTCAAATCGCATGATGATTTGGCTCATTTGATTATGAATCATTTGAGACATATGAGCCTTATTCACTAGTAAAAGGCTAATTTGATCTTTTATGAAAAGATTTAATGAATTGTTAGGATCCATACATTATGATGTATGTGGAAGATTAACAATTCATTCTAGAGATTATTTCTCATATTTTATCACTTTTGCTAATAACAACTCAAAATGGATATATGTATCTTTAAGGTACTAATCCAAGATTTTGAGAGGTTAAGAGGTTTAAGTATAAAGTAGAGAAACAATCTGGTCAAGTACTAGGACACCTAAATATGATCAAGGTGAAGAATCCTTGAGCCATGGTAAAGTATTGGAACACCATGATTTAATCAAGGTGAAGAATACCTAATCTAAGGGTTTCAAAATTAACTAAAGGAGAATGTGATTCTCAAGTAAAATAATTTTTCTAGTTATCTCAATTATTGTTGTGTAATCTAGATAAAGAATTATATCTCATGAGATGAGATGTCCCATGCAAGTTTACCAAAATGGTTTTGGGGTTTTGTCCTACATAAAATTGTCTCCTATACACTAAATCTTGTTCCATAAATATATTTGTTCAAAGTGTGCCATATGAGATATGGAATGTTAAGGAGTCCAAATTTTGTG
Organism: Gardenia jasminoides; assembly: GCA_013103745.1. Classification (NCBI taxonomy): domain Eukaryota; kingdom Viridiplantae; phylum Streptophyta; class Magnoliopsida; order Gentianales; family Rubiaceae; genus Gardenia; species Gardenia jasminoides. The sequence continues at coordinate 37,385,161 of CM023098.1, forward strand.
AAAGTTTGGATTGTGCTACTTATGAAGTGAGCATCCATAATTGGATAAAGTGGAGCTAAGATCCAATGAAAACCTTTTGTGAAATATTCTTGAGAATTAAAGGAAAAGGAAAAGAGAGCCAAAAGGAAGAAGAGCAAATCAGTTCTTCTTATTTCATTTGGTTTAAATTTTTCCTTAGCACATATGCTAGAATTTTCTTATCTGCTCCAAGAATTTTATAATTCTATCATCTTCAAGAATAAAAGTGTTTTAGTTCTAAAACTGCTATTTTCTAGATATATGATTTATTTTAGATAAAGCAGTGGGAGAAAGATGGAACTTAAAACTTGAAATAGTTTCAAGTATCACAAAAGCAAGTTGAACAAAATGCATAGAATTGGGGCTTGCATTTCATGATGATGAGGCAAGAAAGCTCCTAAAATAAGGGTTCATAAATCTTAGAAATATAGATTTCTTATAGAAAATCATGATATTTGATCGTGCATTTTTAAATGATTTATGAATACTTTTACAACTTATAGAGATGGTTGAGACCCATGAATCTAAAATGGATTCCATATTTAACGAAGGGTAATGACCTTAGTCAATTCACCTAAAGGTTTGATAAACCTTTTAGTTGCAAAAGAGTCTTTAGAGTAAAGACTAATATGGAAGGTAAAGTGTTACCTATAGAGTTTGGTTGGTAGAGTGGTCACTATTAAAGATAAGCAATTATCTTTAAAGAAACCTTCTCACTAATGAATATACTTAAATTCATTTAGATTTACTTGCTTGTTTTAACTATGAGTTATGGTATGGCAAATAGATGCTAAAACCATTTTTCTTAAATGGAAACAACCAATAATTGTGTATGTGACACAATTTAAAGGTTTTATATCTAGTGTGCCAATAAAGCAAATCTCTGAAAGTGGTATCATCCATTTTGATGAAATAATCAAAGAGTTTGATTTTATCAAAAGTATGGATGGCCTTGTACTTATATTTGATTTAGTGGCAATCTACCTTTAGAGTAAAGGTCTATATTGATAGGTATGATTGCTTAAGTTTTTAAGTACTTAGACAAGATGCTAAAATGTTTAGCATGGAATAATCTAAGAAGGGGTCTTATCTATATTATATAGAATAATCCTTTCATTGTACTAAACTCATTGTCTCCTTTGGTCCATGAAGAGTTTAAAATTGAAAGTTCGAGAATGTACTTGTAAACTTTCCTACGAAATGATTTGCAAGTAATTATATATTCATAATATCATTGCTATGTGTTGAAAGAGTTTCAAATGAAACACAACTAAATTTCTACAATTAAAACCTTAACAAATGCTACTTGAGAAGTGGCAAAAGGAAACGTGTGAATCTACAAGTTCAAATTTGAGTTTGAATTGGTTTATTCTATTAGAAGTCCTTCAACTTATGTTGAGACTATAATAGAATTTGTCCTGACAAAGGAACCAAAGTCTCATCATAGATCCACATATTTGTTAAGGTAGTTTCACAAGATTTGATGAAATCATTGGTGGGAATTAAAAGTAAAGATTAAAAGGAGTACCCATGGATTACAACATAGTTGATCCGCTTCACTAAATCTTATCTTAATGAAAACATGATAGTCGTTGGCTCATTTGGTTTTAACTTGTGAGTGATTGGCTTTAGTGCAAGTGGGAGATTGTTAGTGTATATGCCCTAAAGTCAATCAACTTCTAGGGTTTATTATACACTTTGACTATTTATGTAATAATAAATGACATCTTTATCATATTGATTGCTTATATTTTCATATAAGTATGATAAAACCCTTAGAATAAACTTAATCGATGAAATCATAAGAGTTATGATGGTGAGGTTCATTCGATTATAAATAAGGTTTATTCTTAAATATCTCTAGTCATAGTATTAACAAGAAAGGGTATTGTTAATACGGTTAGACTAGCATATACTATGCCGCTTCTATATGAGAAGTAGTAGACCTCATCTACTATGGTGTGTGAGACACCTAACCAAGTATATGGGTGCTTGATGGTATGATCAAGTTCACTAGATTGATCCACATAGAGACATCCTTTAAGTGCCAAAGGATTAATCTCTAAGTGACGTTTATGTAAATGATTCTTAGACTTAAGGTTATCATGATATCTTGAATATGGATAGTTATACTTTCTTTGTTATATGATTGCTCCGTAAAGGGAATGCTCACATCATTAGCAAATGGGTGTATCTTTGAAGTATGGAAAGATGGTGAATAACCTATAAGGATTTACACTCTTATGTGAGAGGAGTTATCTCATGTTTGACCACTTGTAGAAGTATAACTCAGAAATCTTAGCGCTAAGTGGGAAAGTCTTAGAAAGTGTTTCTAAGAACTTCTTCATTGGAGTTATATTTTGGTACAAGAGAAAGAGCATTAATCACACAATGGAATAGGCACAACTTATTCCAAGATTAATGTGAGATAAGTGTGGTAAAAGGATATTAGTTACATTATAAACGTTTACTGAAAGGTGAAGTCATCCACTTGACTTTTCTCATTACTTGGGTGGTCATGATGTATTGCTAGATACCAATCTTGATCTATAAGTATGAGCTGATTGATTAGTAGAATCAGTGATAAATTAAAAGGAGTTTTAATTTATCTAGTTCTTATTTATTAAGAATGTATAGCTCATACTTATTGCCAACGATATGAGAACCTAATGGGTCACACACATTAAGAACTTTCTTAGCTAGATTAAATGAATTTCAAGTGGGACTTGATAGATAAGTTTTATAACTTATAGTTTGATTTGTGAGACAAATTAAACTTGAGAGACTTATGGTGCAAATAAGTTTTAGTCTTCCAAATACAAGAGTTGTATTAGAATTAGGAAGCTAAATCTTATTGGAAACTGATTTCAGGTTTCCATAAGGATTTGACAACTTATTTGTCTATAAATACTCACTAAGCTTTTGCTAGCAAGTTGAATCATCACACAATTTGTCTTGTGAAATTTTTGAGAAAAATCTTGAGAGAAAAAAATACCCAAAATTCGTCCAAGAAAATAAGGAAAAAATTGCATCTCTTATTTCTTATCTTGGGATGAATTTTTCCTGGTGAAAAATTGGAATTATCTCAATAGACTTGTGTGTGGTTGTCTTGGCAATAGCTAGCACTAATCTAGCTTAAGCTAATTCAACCTTGGAGGTTCTAACTAAGGAGGTTCGTGTGGATCACCATTAGAGGCCGGACGCATGTACGGCTACGTGGATCTCTTTGCCATCCTCTGCATCAAATCTCCACCAAGTTCAAGGAGGTCTTCATGGATTGAGGTAATCTTCTTAAACTATCTCTATGTTACATGGATTTAATCAAAGGACGATCTATTAAAGGAATCAAAAATTTTAAATTTCCGCTGTGTTTATCTCCTTGATTCCTTACACGGCACTGATGGAGCACCCTGCGTCCGGTCTCGTCTCGCCGCCAGTAAGTACCAACGTAGTTCTTTCAATAATCTCATAGAATATTGTTGGACTATTTACCACAATTAAGTTTGTCATAGCCATAATTCTGACTCTGATAAACTCCTGGGGAATAATTTGGAACAATTTTAGAGCAGACGAAAAAAATTCTAGTAACTATTAGTTTGATGAGAAAAATGAAACTATTGAATGGCTGTTAGAAAGATACAAACAAAGGCTTGGGCCATCCAATTGGAAGGTACTTGGGGGGCGGCGCTTAAAGCTTTTTTCAATTAATATCTTTGGGAAAATTATACTTGAGATTTGTAGAGTCAGGTTGGAAGGCTGTGAATTTAGTTCTCTCAAGGTATAATTTGAACTTTTTCTAAACTTCAATTTGCTCTATTTACGGTACTTGTATACATAACTTTCTCTCTTTTTATTTATTTTTTTTTTTTTGGGGTGAAAAACACGGGCCAATCACTACTCTGTGATTGATAAATAAATAAATAATGATACAATTAAGTAACTAGCGTGCAACCCTTTTCTTTATTTTGCAGCTGCAGACGCTACCTTGATTAAGAACCGAGATCAAACGTTCCCTAGAGCTTCTTAGAGGACCATATTGGTTGCCGTGTCTAATTCAGTTTTGGGGTTTAGTGAAGAATGGGGACAAAATGTATTTGACAGCTTGTGACCAGCCTTTTGCTCTCCGGTACTCCTGTGATGATGATGTTGATGTTGATGAGATTACTATCGAGCAACTATGTCAATATAGGAAGCACTGTTTGAAATACATAATACGGACGGTAGATGATGATAATGATGATGAGATTAGCGTCGACGGAGCACAGCAGCTAATTGGTGGTCCCCCTGGTCGGGTTTTCCGCAGTGGATTGCCCGAATATGCGCCTGATGTGCGTGATTACACTAGTACAGAGTATCCTCTCCGTGATTATGCGGTCGGCCGTGTTGGGGAATATGCGGCGTTCCCAGTCTATCATCATCCTACTCAGCAACTCCCCAGTGGTGTAGTGGAAATTGCATCATCAGAGGAAAAATTCTTTCCCTCTCAGCGAATTAGTCTGGAGAGGCTTCAGGTATGACTTTTCTCTTTTTTAAGTTGTTTAATTAACTACTTTCCAATTCTTCACGAGAACCTGGGTGGTGGTGGTGTCGTTTATGATTTATGAGTTATAATTAGTGTGTACTTCTTATAAATAAATTAGATAGTATATAAAATGCGTCCAAACCTCCTTATATAAAAGAGGAACTTATTTAGAAGACGAAGCCGGGGCTGTAAATTAATATCTGTTATAGAAAAGCTAACCTGACTCTAATTCATCATTAATTTGGTTGGTGTTTCCTGACCATAACTTTGGTAATAGCTACAGATGTGTCTCACTGCTTTATTGTCACCTGAAAGCATATTTTATTGTAGAGACTAGTTTAAGGAATAACTGACTAGTTCATCATTTGTAATCGGTAATGGATTCAGTGGGGTGGGTAAATTATAAGATTAACTAATCATTGGTATATTTAAAATGACAATGAAAGAGATAAATTATAACACCGTAATATAATGGGTCTTGTGCATTATGTAGTGTAAGATTTGTGGTAGTATAACATTAATGAGTTGAGTTTTTAGAGAAACCAAGACCAAACAAAATTTGGGGCTCAATAAGAATTTCGTGCTAAATCTGGCTCGAATAGGAGATGCTTGACATTAATTTTGTGTATTTCCTGTTGTCAGATGGCAGTTGGAGGGGTGATTTTATAGATTAATCTAATGAAAGGTCTCTTTTGCAATGTGTTAAACAGCCAATTTTTCATGTGCTTATAAGTTATAACTGTGGAAATTACGGTGGTAGTCACCCCAATATTAATCTTCTCTTTCTAATACTTTTTAAGCAAAAGAAGTTAATTCTGAAAAATGTATGGGGTTTGAAGGAGGTTTTCACATTTCAGTACTTCTATACCAAAAGTTAGTTGAGAAAGCATACAAAGAGCTTATCTTATCTTTTTTTTTTTTCTTTTTTTGTTTTTTTTTTCTCTGTTGAGTGCAAATCCTTTGTTGTCAAACAGCTTTTAAAAGCCAAAGCAAACACTTTGAAACTTGTAAATAACGCTTTAATTTATTTATGGTACATGGATAATGTGTTTGCCAGGATGCAGTACGCGAGGTAGATCTGACAACTCCTTGTGTAAGCCACGCGGAAGTAAGTTCATGTGAGTGCCTGAAGTTATTATTATTATTTTTTTATTTTCCTTCTATACTGCATAATCTTGGCTGAAGCTTTAGGGCTTAGGCTATTCATTCCATACTAAAACATTTAAGCCAAACATCCACAGGTCAACATGGAGAAATTGCTAAAATTGACGAAGCATTGAGCGAGTTAAATGGAATACACAGACTGGATGATACTGAAATTTGGACTGCTTCTGGAGAAATACTGAGGTCTTGTAAAGGCAAAGATTTTATTCGGAAGGGACAAGGGGTAGTTGGAAAAGCATTTTCATCCAAAAGTGCATGTTTCTGTAGGGATGTAAGACAACTAAGCATAACAGAGTACCCATTGGTACCCAATGCACGAAGCAACAGGTACTCTGCTTGTTTTGCAGTTTGTTTGCAGAGCTCTTGCTCGAACAATTGCATTTACATATTGGAGTTCTTTTTACTTATGAAAGAAAAGAACTATGGGTATCCTAGGACATTGTTGAAGAAGCTAATGGGAAAATTGAAACAACATCTCCAAAGTTCTTTTAGAATTGCTTCAGGACAAGGATTGGGGGAGAAATTGACTGTTGAGATTATAAAGGTCTATCTAGAGGATGAATTTGAAATCTGCAGTACTACTTGTATTGAATCTACACCTAGGCTTGTAGAAGTACAAGGAGGAGAAGCAATGATGCAACCTGATTTCTCATCTCAACAAGTTGATGCTGCAAATGGTTCTACGAATTGTATCCATGAACAGCAGAATGCAAGTGTCGGATCTACACCTAGGCTTGCAAATACACAAGGAGGAGAAGGAATGACACAAGTTGATTTCTCATCTCAGCAAGTTGATACTGCAAATGCTTATGTAAATGGTGTCCCTCGACAGCAAAGTGGGATTGTTGGATCTACACCTAGATCAGAGCATGTGCAGGGCTTTGTCAACATAGCATATCAAGAATTAATGGCAGTACAACTCAATGCATCAAATCTTGCAAGAGTTGATGCTGCAAACAATTCTATCAATAGTATTTATGAACAGCAAAATGGAATTGTTGGAAGCTCACCTAGACGGGAGATCGTGCAGAACATAGAAAACATAGCGCATGATGAACCAAGTACAGAAATCAATGTGGCAAATCTTGAAAGGGGTGGTGCTAGTATAGAGCAGAGTGGCAATGAAGTGACGAATATCAAAAAGCGAAAGTCAATTTGTACCTTACAACACTACCCTGAAATTACTCGTGAGGTTCTTGAACAAAATTCTTCGAGGAATCTTGAGGATGCTGCCAAAGTTCTTGGAGGTAATTCTTAGTTGTAGCTCTTCCCCAGATTAGAATTGAATTCAAAATTGGATAATTTTTGTTGATTTGCTTCTTCTCTTTATCTGTTTTGGAACATACAAGTTGTAAATGCACTTTTTTTTTCTGATATTTGCAGTCAGTCGATCTACATTGAAACGTATATGTAGGGAGTACGGGATTCACAGATGGCCACCTCGTCGTGCAAGAAAGGTTAATCAAGTCTGTGCCGCAAAAAGAGTTGTTCAACCTTCCGCTGAAAACATTGAAGAACACCACCGCCCAGATACAACAAGGGCAGAAGATGATTGCAGCATTTGGGTGAAGGCAAAATATCAAGGGCACACCATGAAGTTCAGACTTCCATTGTCAGCCCGTAAATTCAACTTGGAGGAAGAGGTTGCACAGCGATTGAATTGCTCGATTGGAAATTTTAAAATTGAATATCTGGATGAAGATGATGATTGGATTTGGATAGCCTGTGATAAAGATTTGAGTACCTGTATGACCACACTAAGCTCACTGGGTAGGAAAACAATCGAAATGAAGGTCGAAGGATCGCATATTCGTGAGCCTTAGTAAAATTAATCTATGTTTGCGTCTATGGTGCTCTAGTCCGCTGTAGCTCCCAATTACCAGCATTTTTAGTTTCATTGACTCGACAAATAGTGCAGATGATTTTATCTCTCCACCTTCAATGATCTCGGTGCATTGTGTCCACGTGTCTTGCACTTCTATTACTTCGGTAAAACAAGACAGTTTTGATTGAAAGTGCTTCAAATGAGAAAATGAATTGAAGTTAAATGATTGTCCTCATTTTTGAGAAAACCTAAGCGAATGATTTCCAGTAGATAATGAATATCGGTAGAATAAAAATTTGTTTATTTCAATAAAAAATTTCAAAATGGAAAATTTTATACTTACTCTTAGGTTAAAAAAAAAAAAAAGCTTTAGCAAAATTTTATTTGTTTCACCACCGTAAATCGAATTCTTGGCTTTGCCACTAAGGTCCATAAACACTGCCATATTATCTTTAAGATGGTTACTGGATGTTCAAATCAGCTAATTTAGCTGACTTTCTTTTGCCTTTCGATTTCACTGGAAATGCCAAACAAGCTGTTTGATAAACCGTCGATGCATTATGGGCCTTAAGGCTTAATATCCGTTTTAAAAGGAAGCGAGGGATATATTGGTTAAGGAATATTTTGGGACATGAGTATCTTCAAAAAATAAAGGGGAGGTTGGAGTGGCAAGTGAGTAGTTGGGTGATCATGCGTGTATAAGAGGAAGAAGGGGGAAAAATTGGAAAAAGAAGGAAAATATGAAAAAAAAAAAAAAGGAGGAAGTTGGGATATAAAAATAGAAGCCACAAGCAAACATTAAGTTCAAAAAAAAAAAAAAAAATCTTGTAGCCATCGGATTGGAGTTCTTCATGCAATTTTCTCCCCAAGAAGAAAAAGATTCTCTTTTCAAGCCAAGATTGAAATATATGTAAAAGCTATGGTAAACTAGTGAACTTATACATTTAAATTTTGAGAACCCCTTTTTCTATTCGAGTTTGTCTAAAAGAAATCCAAATAGTTGGGAGCGTGAGCATTTATAAGGTTAATAGTTTTTCGTTATACCATTGTCCATTTGGCTTTAGAATAGTCATTTTTATTAAAAAAGAATATTGAAATTTTAAAATTTGATTAAAAAACAAGTTTGAAATCTAGGATAATCGATGTGGTAGGTTCTTTTGCATCTGTACACACTTACAATACACAGAGTACAAAATTTTTACAAAGATTTTGACCATTTTACAGCCCCAAATATAAATAAAAATACCATTAGCTAAGTACTAATCATCTTATTAATTAGCTTATATTAAGGTAACGTTACCAAGACAATAACCTATAGTTGGGAGAAACGGACAAGTAATAGATTGTGGAAAGTTATGATTAATTGATTATACGCCATTGATAATGATGGGCGCAAAGATGATGTAGAATTTCAAGTCTAGAAGAATGAAAGGTCCATGCACGCTTTTGTCCTTGTGGATATTCATCGGTCATCAATTGGAAAAACAAAAATTCTGGATGAACCAAAAAGGAAAAATGTAACAATAAATTAAATAATCTGCTACATATGATTGTTCCATGGGAAATTTTGAAGAAGAAAATTTGCTGGGAATCAATTAAGAATTTGGTTCTTTTGGGTCCCAAAGTCCCAGGGCAAAGTCTATCATGCTAAACACAAGACAGACCAACTTTTGTTGTTATGACTGGTTGTGGTGTATTGATCTAGATCTAGATGTCTTTAAATCAGTACATTTTTTTTTTTTTCATCCATTGATCGTTGGTCAGCAATCACTGGTCGGTTTTCCACATAGATGCTTAATTACAAGAATGAAAAGGACAATACATTACCTAAAATTATCAAAGGAAAATGAGTATAGAGTCAAGAAACAAAGCACATGCAGAGCAGCCATCAAAGGAGGCAAAATAGCTTAGTAATAAAGGAAAGTACACGATAAAATACATTACCAAAAAACAAGCCCATTTGGTCTGCCATTATTTGGAGTTCTTTACATTGTAACAATTTAATGTAGGTGAAATAAAAATTTAATTGAGAAATGGATTTATGGAAAATGTAAAAGAAAAGTGACAATCCAAAGGATTATAAAATGTCGGTCTCTTCGGTTAATTTCTTGTTAGAAGATTTCCTAGTGAAAGGAAGACAATAAAATTGCTAAAATTGGTTCTTGTTTGTTATTATCGCATCTTGCGTGCTTCATTGTCAAAAAATGAAAAATAAAAAGTCAAAAAAATGTTTCGATTTTTCAAGGTTTTAATTTAGACCCCGCTTGATTATCCAATTCAAAATTTGAATTTAATGGATTCAGATCTTAATACGTTCAAATGCGGTTGATAACTAAAAATAGAACATGTGAATTAATTAAGTGGCACTAAATTTTCTATACAAAACTCGCTTTCAAAAATAAATAATAAATTATTCACTTATCATTTAATGTGATATATATTCAAATGTATTAAATGTCTTCAAATTTAAAAGGAAGCATATTTTTCTATGTCGTAATATGGATATATGCCAAATTAGAGCTGGAAATCGAACGAACTGTTCGCGAGCTCGGCTCGTTTAAGCTCGATAAAAACTTGTTCGAGAAGTTAAACGAGTTGAACTCAAACATAAAGTCTGATTCGATAAGTTATCGAACGAGTTCGACCTTTGTTCACAAACGCTCGTTAGTATTTGCGATCAGGGATAAAATAGTTTTTGATTCAGAGTTTTTTTCGCGAACACTCATTAGTGTTTAAACATAAAATTGGCTCATTTGTTTGGCTTGTTTAGCTTAAACGAGCTGAACTCGAGTTCGAAATTTAATTAACGAACGGAGCTCGAACAGTTTTTCATCTTGTAATTCTTAACGAACGAACACGAGCCAAACTCGAACAACAAATGAACAAAACTCAAACAATAAAAACTCGACTCTATTCGATTCGTTTACAACTCTATGCCAAATTAGTCATTCTGCTATACCTCACCGGGCAGGCTAGGAGAATACCACCCGCGTCTCAACTATGCAATCATTAGAAGCGGGTAAACAGGTCACGGCACAGATGGGACTGACCTGATGGGGTTTGAAATTACTTTTTGAAGAATTGAATCTATTTATTTAACTCCTAATGAACCAGACTAACGTGGTTCGAACTATTCATGAACAATTATCGACAGTTGTAGAGAGCTTGATCCTTTTCAACTCTCATTTTCGATTATTATGTTAATCCAATCCGTTAGAAAATTTGTAAGCATATGTTGGACATGATCTTTTAAGATAGAAAAGAGTGAAAGCGTGATTTTTTAAGATAGAAAGATGAGCGAGTATATTTTAAGAATCAAAACATTTTTATAAATTTGATGACTGAATTAACAATATTTAGTTATGCATGTGAAGAATTATATTAACAATTGGTCAAAAAAAAAAGAGGTTAAAGTATATAACTATATATTCTGTGCAAATTAGTGTTATACGATACCCATTTATTTACGAATCCATAGAGAAATAAACATGCATGCTTTTGGTTGCTTTTGGCTAAGCAAAAGTTTGTATTCTGCATACGCAAGTGAAATCCTTTGTAGAAATAAAACATGAAAAATCCCGCCCATTTACCATCTTTATTTATAATGGAATATCATTTTTAGAGATTCCTTTGTAACTATTTTTTATCATGTATTGGTTTATTTTCCCTTCAAACATGAAGCACAATGATGGCCTTTTTGTTTTTTCCCGCTAAGGAAACACAAATACATGTACATCTAGTGCCATTTATTCAACCAAATATGGATATTAGTTTTAAAGGAAATTTGCCAATTTATTTGGTATTTTTATTTTGAGGTTCTTTTAGTTTTTGTGAAATTGGGATTTAGTTTTATGGGGCAATTTTAGCATACTCATCTCTACTGTTTTAGGTCATTAAAATTAAGCCCAACAAGTTTGAAGTTTCATATTCATTTCTTTCAACTTATGTGGCTTTCCTAATGACACTACTAATATTAAATAATATTAGGAAAATAATTAGTATCAAAATTACAACTTTTAGCCCAATTGACCCATGTGTTAAGAATTGTTTCCAGTCAAATCATCGTCATGCCAAATACGAAAAGCAAAAGGGGTAATTTCAGAAACCTCCCCTAAGGTTTTTCATAATGTCACTGAGCTCCCCTAGGAGTTTTAAAATCTCACTTACCTCCCTCTGATTGATATTTCTTGTAAAATTTTAGCCCGTTTGAAAGAAATGCAAGAAAAATAAAACTCTTGTTCCAATGCTACTCTTTGTATTATCCTACTTATAAATTTTGCAACAACAATAAAAAATAAATTAAGGCTAAATTTTTATAATGTGTAAATTTCTTGATTTAAACTATTTATTTTAGTAGTATTGAAACAAAAGCAAAATTTACACCTTGAAAAAATTATACCAGGAAAAACTTATATGTATAAAGAAATCATTTTTGTTATCACTACAATTTAAACTAAATCACGTATTAAAACATATTTTTCAAAAAAATTTATTGAGTTCTTTAATTGTAATTGTTCATGGAATTTTTCAAGATATTAATTAGTCATTAAAATCCTCCTAAGTAGTTGACTTTGACTAGTTTAATTTATCCATGTCTATTACTATCTTAGCACAATCTCAATGTAAAGAAATATGGACCATTATTAAATAGCAATTAGTTTTTTTAATATACATTTTTTATTTTAAAAATTTTATTTTGGTTTGGCTTTTTAGTTGAATAGTTTTTAAGATCAAGGATAATGTTGTCAATTTGTGATTTTTGATAGAAATATTTAGTCTTGTCAAGTTGACAAGGGAGGTAAGTGAGATTTCTGAAATTATGCCAAAGCAAAATGTACCAACTAGGTTCTGAATTGATTATCCTTGGGTGGCTAATTGGAATTGATGGAAATAGAGGAGCCCACTTGCATTATGAAAAGGTTTTATTTCCCTTGCCTTTTCTCTATTTTGAGCCTGGAAGAGCTCCTATTTTATGGGATAATTTAAAAACCCTCCCTTGAGGTTATAATAATATCACTCAACTCTTTTGAAAATTTTAAAATCTCACTTATCTCCATTAGATTGACATTTTTTTCTAATATTTTAACCCCTTTGGAAGAAATGCAAGAAAGATAAAACTTTGTTCCAATACTGCCCTTGTGTTATCTTACAATGTTTACAACATCCATAAAAAAAATAAAATAATAAGAGGTAAGTGGCAAGTTTTGGGCTTTATGGCCAGAAAGGTTAGGGTCTAGAAAAGAGCTCAAGTGACTTGTTGGTAGTCAGGTGTGTATAAGAGGGAGAAGTGAAAAAAAAAACGAAAATGTAGGAGGATATGCAATAATAATAATAATAATAATAATAAGTTTGGATTAAAAAACTGAAAGCATAAGCAAAAGATTAAGTAAAACAATACTTGTTGCCATCGGGTTGCAGTTCTTTATGCAATTGTCTTACAACAACAACAACAACAAAGAGCTGAGATTGAAGTATCTAAAAAACGTACGCTCAAACTGTGAACTTTTACATTTAAGTTTTCAGAACCCTTTTTCCTTTTAGTTTTGTCTCAAAAAAGCCTGATTCCGCTGGTTAAGATTGCCTCCAAATATTAAGATTCTAAAAAATGAAGATAAACAGGTAAAGTGTACAAGTAATAGCAAAGGAACAAATAGAATTGTGAGCATTTATAAGGTTAATTAGATTTTCTTAAACATTGGCACTTGGCTTTGGAAAAATCCTTTTTTATATAGAGTATTAAAATTTTAAATTTTGATTACGAAACAAGTTTGAAAACTGGAATAATCGACTTAATAGGTCCAATTTGGGGTCCTTATGCACTTGCCACGTATGGAGTACATCATATTTACAGAGATTTTGACCATTTTGCATCCCCAAATATGTATAGAGTACTAATTATCTCATTAAATGGCTTATATCAAGGTATATATGACAATAACTTGTACTTCGCAGAAAAGGCTGCAAGACTAGCCTCTTTTAAAGGCAATTATGACCCATATGGTTGATTGATATTGATTGACATCTTGATTAATTGATTGATATTTTGTCAATCATTGATTGAATATCTCCCATTTAATGGTAATTGATTGGTATATTCTATTGATTGATATTTCACTCAATCAAATCAATCAAATAGTCAAAGATATTATTTTCAGTTATGAATTATGGTATGATTTCCTTGATAGAAGGAAACCCTAGGGATGTTGATATTTGCCAGTAAGGGTCCCTAACCTAGCCTGTAAATAGCTTATGGTATTCCATCAAATTGAGGCCCTTTGGTTAGGTATAAGTTAGAAGCACCCTTACTCTAAATCTTTCTTCTACGTATTTTCTTCTTCTATATATTTTGACACTTTAGACAAAGGAGACCTGGTATTAATCTCTACTTGACAACAATGGATGGAGAAAAGAAGGCACATAGGATGCATGTGATGCTTGACAACAATGGTTAGAGGTAAGTCGTTTAGTTTTCCGCTGCGTAGTACATGTTAAATTTACATATATAGTTTTACATGTGGTATCAGAGCCACCTTCTAACCATGTTGTTAGCCCATAATTTCATGGTTTACTGGTTATATGATGAAAGTTGCAAAGATACGTATAATGTTACGACGAGTAGAATCTAGTTAGTCATGGGATATATAGTTCCATTGTCTCAATAATTGAGAACTAATGGTAAATCCCATATATATGTTTATGTTATCGTGAATCATACCATATGTTGATTATTTGGCATGGTCACAACTCTCAATTTCATAGTTGAATGTTCGATACATGTCTTAATAAATATTAAGATTCACGTAAAGAATCCCGTTGACCATATACTTTACTATATTGGATTCATCAAGATATATACATAGCTCCATGTGCAATTTAATATACTATGATTTTGTTTATGGTAATTTATATCAAGTGATAAGTAATGTTTATGGCCTTATATGACTATTGAATTTTTGAATTCTTAATAGAATCAATATTGGCATGGTTTTACTTAATAAATCACATGATTCTAATATTCTAAAAATCATAATATGGGCCTGTTCTCAACCTTAGAGACACTTTTCTCACGATCATTGATTTATTTCAATGTTTAATTTCTTATGTCTCTATATTCACGTTGTTGTATGAGATCATATAGTGTAGTTATGTACTACAATTATAGTCACATGTTTCATATTATGATATTTGGTATCAACATTAGTTGCTGACTATATTTGAATTTCATAAAATTTCCTTTATAAAGTTTTTCCCTGCATCTCAATTATTTGATGCATAAAGTATTTAATCACATTAAGTTTGGTGATTAAAATGAATGAAAAGGGAAATTAAGAAATTCTTTTGTCAACATATAGATTGTTTGATTAGATGTCCTTATAAAATCTAACATACTATGTATCTGAGAGTAGTTACAGCATCTCAAACATTGGGTGTATAGAAAAATTTTAATCACATATGATAAAGTGATTGCAATCAAGGACTTCTAGTCAATAAGTTGACTTACGAATTTCTATTAGAAAGATTTTTTTTCATATCTGTATTTGGGAATAGCCATAGCATCTCAAATATAGAGCGTGGAAAACTTTAATCACATTAAGTTAACTGATTGCATTAAAAGAAATTCAATGAATTTTTTAGTCAGTATGTGTTTTTGAATATTCAAAGGTTACTAGATGCCATATTGAGAATTTTCCTTTACATCATATATTTGAGAGTAGCCATAGCATCTCAAATATTTGATGTGAAAAGATTTTCATTACATATAGGTTAGTGATTGAAATTATGGGTTTTAGTCAACATATTGAATAGTTGACATTTTTAATAAGTTTCCTTATAACATCATATGCTTAAGAGTTGCCACAGCATCTTAAGTATATTGGTGGTCGAGGAAAAAGAAATTTTTATTTCCTTTTCACATATTGTTGAGTGATCAAAAAAAAAAAAAGAAAGAAAGAAAGGGCATCTAGATTAAGTTGCAATTAATTCACTAAGATAGTTATTTGGCCCCACAGGGAGGTAATTATTTTAGTGAGATTAATTGACATAAGATGGTAAATTAGACAATGAATTAAGAAATATTTCTATGCCCACAGGTACGAATTATTTCTTCATTGTTTTAGATTACTAGTCTTATGATCAAGAACGTAAATTCTATGCATGTTTTGCAACCTTTGCCTACACGAAGGTTTGAATTTATTATTTGAATTAACATAAGGTTGATTCAAACTCAAGATTAAAACTTCATAGCTTTCCTATGTTATGATTTTTGGTTGATAATTTATATTCATCGTTTCATTCCAATGATTTTATGGCTCTTATTAGCGTGACTTTTGAATTCATTCTCTTTGTTTTGGGTGCAAGTTTTAAATTAGCATCTCTATGAGAACAAACTATTCTCATAATTTTGTTATATTTGCTAATATGGAGGTTGAATGGGAATTAGGAGCAATTTAATATTTTGCTCATCCAGTCTCATGTTCACATAGAGTAAAGTTCAAACCCTAATTATTTGTAGTTAAATCTTGCATGAAAGCCATAAAGAAATTGTTGCAAATTTTAACTAGCACCCTTAAAAGGCTTTCTTTTGTGACACTTAAGTATTGAAGTGTGCTTTAACTTATTTTTGGAGAAAATGAGAATTTTACTATATCATCAGTTTAAGTCCCATTAAATTGAGATTGAGTTATTTTTGTAGCATTTCATTCTTGATTTTCTCATAAAGAATTTCTTATCCATACGAACCTTTTATAATACACATAAAGATATATGGTTAGTCACTTGTTTCAACCATGTGTATTAGAAAGGACAAAGAGGTTAAGAAATAAGAGAAACATGTGAGACACTTAAGTATTAATTGTGTTTCATGAAGGTAGAAATGCAAATAAAGAAAATTATGTTCTCATTAAGTCAAACAACAATAAAGACCAATGTTGTTTGTAAGAGAATAAAATTTGATATCTTGTCTCGAGACAATAACTCTAAAGTAAATCTCAAATTGTCAAGTGTTATATGTTGTGACATATTTGGTGAATTGATTAAGGTTTATCAATTCACATTGCCAGTGTAATAAGTTTCTAATTACATAGAAACATATGGAAGGTGAACAAAGGAACTAAATATATTCACATATAGATAAGTGGTGTATTATTGCTCAGTTAAAGAAAAAAATATTTTTCTCTAAAACATTATTTTCTCTTTACTTTAGAATTTTTTATTTTCAAATCAATTACTATTGGATATGATTCTGGAACTCATTATCCAGTAGTATACTTTGAAAATAGTAAAGTTATTAATTCTAAAGTTTTTAGTGCAGTCTTTTGAATTGAGCAATATACAACACTTGATCACAATAATTATATTGGCGGCGAGTATATATTTATCACTTAGAGAAACTCATTAACTTTGGCATAGGAGATTAAGATATATCTCTATAAAGAGTATAAAGAGTTAATAAATTATAAATTTTTTTTATTAACTGTTGTGTATTAAGTAGACTGCATATGTAAAGTAGACTACTCAATCATTATGGATGCCATAAGAGTTTCATTATAACACTAAAATTATGTGAATTATTTGCTATCCTTCTATGTTTGATGAGAGATATTTATTTATCTCATTGTTGGGTTACTATTCATCAAATATAAGATTCCTTTTCTTGTTTGACAAAGGATCAATATTCCATACCTTTACAAGTGTCCAAATGAGAAAGAAAATTTGAAATTTAAGGGATAGAAAATAAAATGAAGGCATAAACAAAAGGGACTATTTTGTTCATACTCATTTTATGAAATCCTTAATTGAGAAGTATTGCTAATGAATGAAATCAATGCTTGATTGATTACATCTAAATGATGTACTATAAGGAAATAATGAGATATGTATAGATATAGCATATTGGCAGTTTTTATCTTGTGAGTAAAGTCTTGGGATTGAAGTATATACTTAAACAATTTCCTCCAATATTGTTTAAACACCATATTAATCATGGTATGGATGGAAATCACCTTTAATGTATAATGTTTAGTTTTGTGAGGATAATTAGCCTACACATAAAAAGGCTAAACAAAAGAAACAAGGCTATCTTGTTAACTTCAAGAAATTTAGATGCTTTTCACTTCAAAATTATTAGAACACGAGATTTGAATTTCTTAAGAATGTAAAGTAAGTAGGAATGTTTTGACTTAAGAATGGAATTGAAAAAGGTAAGGATTCATATTTGACTCCTCTACATATAGAAAATTGATGCCTTTTCTCAAAATAATTATATAAATTATTTTGGATAAGCAATCAATTGAAAAACTCCTTGTCAAATGAACACATGAAGATAATTCACTCTATACCTACTATCTTTGAAAAAGTGGGAGGATCTATAATAAGAAATTCAAATTTTCTAGTGATTGTGTTGTATCTTCAAGAGTTTTAAGGATAATGTTTTCACAAGATACAAATGGAGAAGACTCCATATTTTAGAATAGTGTCATAGGAGATATATTAATTACCATAAAATCTCTATTAAGTTTTAAGAGATTTTATTTAGGGTAATTATGGCACTAGTAACTCATTGTTAGAGTTACATTAGATAAATGTGAAAAACTAATATCCTTACTATATCTTATTAAATAGATATACATGTTGTGTCACCATAACTTT
This sequence comes from Gardenia jasminoides, assembly GCA_013103745.1. NCBI lineage: Eukaryota > Viridiplantae > Streptophyta > Magnoliopsida > Gentianales > Rubiaceae > Gardenia > Gardenia jasminoides. Next base: position 37,403,337 of record CM023098.1, read on the forward strand.
AAGAGAATGTAATTTAAACTAAATTGTTACTTCTCAGTAGTATATTAATTTATTGATTCTTCATTTGATCTTAGAAGAATTTTTCTAGTAAATTAATATACATCAAGGTTGTTGAGAGTAATACTATGAGAGTTTTCTCAACAACTCAATCATGATATTTGTGAAACCCTTCTGTCATTGGTATTCACAAAATGGAATGTAAAAGATAGTTAATCTATCTTAAGACATTCATGCAAGAATTCTTACGGAATAAAGTGATAAGTATTACTTTCAAGTAATAATAGTGAACAATTGCAAATGTTCACATCATGCATTGGAATGAATATAAACTTTTCAAAGATGCTATGAAGTTATATCACAGGCATTGAATGTTTGGCCTAAAGTTTGTTGATGTTACGTTTTTGGCCACTATTGATATTCGACTTAGATTATGGACTTTCATTATGTATGTGTGAAAGAGTAGGAGTCAAGGCAAGTAAATCGACATAAAGTATTTAAATGGTTGAAGATGACATTTAGAAAGTAAAAGATAACTATTGAATATACAGTAAGGATATATTATTATTGATATAACAACTAAAGGTTGCCGGCTAAATTATTAGTGATCAAATAACTCATACGGAACTCAATAGTATATCTAGTATTTTGCTGTTATTTTCAAACTATTATTGTTGTCTAGACACTCGAGATACTTATGTTTATATGATTTTGTGCACATTGTTATTCATGTATAAAGTAAGGATTATTTTATCCATAAAGGTGGACCCTGAATAACTTATATGAAATTATTCATAAAGTTCATTTAAAGCACTTAATTAGGAAGTGTGATTTATTGTAATACATGGAAGGAAGTGTTCGTGCTAAGAATATAACCGCCATGATTCGAATATTATCACTTTTTAATTAAACAACTGTTACATAACTGTTAAATTTATTGAGTGACAATGAGAATTTATGGCCATTTTAAATATCTAGTTACTCATAAAATTATTTGACTATTACAAGTGGGTCAAGTGGGAGAATGTAAGACTAGTTTCTTTTAGAGGCAATTATGACCCACATGGTTGATTGATATTGATTGATTGATTGATATTTTGTCAATCATTGATTGAATATCTCCCATTTAATGGTAATTGATTGGTATATTCTGTTAATTGATGTTTCACTCAATCAAATCACCAATCAAATCAATCAAATAGTCAAAGATATTATTTTCAGTTATGAATTATGGTATGATTTCCTTGATGGAAGGAAACCCTAGGGATGTTGATATTTGCCAGTAAGGGTCCCTAACCTAGCCTATAAATAGCTTGTGGTATTCCATCAAATTGAGGCCCTTTAGTTAGGCATAGGTTAGAAGCACCCTTACTCTAAATCTCTCTTCTACGTATTTTCTTCTTCTACATATTTTGACACTTTAGACAAAGGAGACCTGGTATTAATCTCTACTTGACAACAACAGATGGAGAAAAGAAGGCACATAGGATGCATGTGGTGCTTAACAACAATGGTTAGATGTAAGTCGTTTAGTTTTCCGCTACATAGTACATGTTAAATTTACATATATAGTTTTACAAAGGCGACCAACAATAAGAGAATACTGGTAGACCAAAGTTAAGGGGGAAGAAATGGTCATCTATTAATTATCACCACAGCCTTGCACTGATTTTCATTCCATTCGCAAGTCTTGCAAGTTATAGATTGTGGAAGGCCATGCTTATACGCCATTGAAAATGATGTGGGCAAAGCATATGCAGAACTTGTCTAAAAGAATGAAAGGTCTATGCACGTTTTTGTCAGTGTTTTTAAACTCGGACCGGACCGGCCGGTTCGACCGGTTGAACCGGAACCGCCGGCATCCGTCCGAAGTCAACCTCAAAACCGAAAAGTTATAAACCGGTCAAAGCCGGTCAAAACCGGTTTGACTGGTTCGACCTGAACCGTTGACGGTTTGACTTTTGACCGCTTTAGTTTTTTTTTTTTTTAACCTTTAACCCATTTATATCCTTTCAAACTCACTTTTTAAGTTTTAGTAAATATGCTTTAACCTCTCATCATTTTAATAAAGTGTAAAATTAATCCAATACATTTTTTAAGTTACATTTCTACCTCTATATATATATTATATTCTTTAAGTCAATTTATTTATTAAATATAAAATTCTCTAATTTATATATAAAGTCATAAATTACCAATTTAAGAAAAATTTTATATATATAAAGTTAAAAACTACCAATTTGAGGGAATTTTATATATTATTTTTAAGAAAATTTTTTATATACTATTTTGTTTATATATTATTAATATATATATTTATGACATATTTATGACGTCATCCGATTCGACCCCCGGTTGAACCCGGTCGGACCCATCGACCCCTGACCCCTGAGCTCGGCCGATTCGATGCCCGGTCCGAGTCTGAAAACATAGGTTTTTGTCCTTGTGTGTGTGTCTCTATATATGTATATCTGTATGTATATGTATATGTGTGTGTGTGTGTGTGTGCGCACACATATATACACGTGTGTGTGTGTTCAAAAGTCACTCTGGAAGACCAAAAATTGTGCATGGAACAAATAAAAAAGAAAGTACAAGAAATTAAAGCATCTGCTTCATGTTACTGTCTCTAGGGAAATTTATAATAAAAAAAAAAGGAATTTAATCAAGAAATTCGTTGTTTTGGACCCCAAGGCAAAGTTTATCATGGTAAACACAAGACGAACCAACTTTTATGGTTATTGCTTGTGACTGATTTTGGTGCATGGATCTAGATCCAGATGTTCTAATTCAGTGGGTTTTGTTTTTCTTTCTTTATTTCCATTCGTTGATCATTGGTCAGCAATCACTAGTCGGTTTTTCAAATACATGCTCAGTTACAGGAATGAAAAGGACAACACACCCCAGAATTAACAAAGGGAAAATGAAGATAGAGTTAACAAACAAAACATATTTTCTAAGATGATATGCTCCGTAGGTTTACGTCATCTAGAAGCCATGCTAACTACATTTGTGTATGACATACTGAAACTCTTTGTGGCAGAAAATTTGAAAATTTTGCAAGCATTTTTGTTAAAGGATGCAAACTCCAAACGTCAAAGATTCATAACTGGCTTAAACAAGCATTTTTGCCATGATACAAGAATTGATGTGCTTAGAATTGGAGCTTTTCAGAAATGAAATTACGATTCATAGCGTTTTTTTCTTTTTTTGAATTGTTAGACTACGTAGGGTTTAAGAATGGAGTGATACCCTCTTTTGTCATTGAGAAAACAGTTCTAAAACAGCCATTAGAGGAGCCAAAATAATTAAATGATAAAGGAAAGTACAAGATAAAATACATTACCAGAAAACAAACATTATAAAAAATTGCTCTCTTCTGTTAGTTTCTATTTTAGATTTTTACCGGATAAAAGGCATACAAGAAAATTGGTAAAATTGTTCCTTGGGTGTTATTATCCCACCTTCTGTGCTTCATTGTTAAAAAAATGAAAACAAAAATAAAAAGAAGGAAGCGAAACACGTTGCTGATACTGCCCAAAAATTTTTTGTTCTTCAAGATATTATTGTAGTCCTCAAATTTAGAAGGAAGCATTTTATTCCATGTCATGACATGGATATATGCCAAATTAGTCCTTATGCCCATACCTCACTGGGTAGGCTAGGAGAATCCCACCTTTGTCTCAACTCAGCAATCACTAGATACGGTTAATGGCCCAAATGGACCGAGTTGATGTAATTAGACCAGGGGTGTGAATCGTAATCGAAATCGGAAGTTCGGAAGTTTGAAATCGGAATTTTTTGAAAAAATTAACCTATAAAATCCGACCGATTCCGATTTCGATTTTGAATTTCTGATTTCGAATTCATTCCAAAATGAATTTGGAATTCAGTAAATAACCGAATTCACCGAATTCAATTTTCTATTTTTAATTTTAATTTTTATATTATAAGTAATTAAACATAATAATATACTTAAACTAAAATTATTACATGGGTTAATCAATTAACATATTTTTATATAATATATTTATAAGATTAACATAATATTGTTATATAATAAAAATAATATATGTATATTATATATTATATATTATATATTATATATATGTATATTATATAATATTCGAATTCGAAATTGAATTTCGAAAATCAATTCCGATTTCGAATTATGAATTCGAAACCAGAATTTTCGATTTCAAAAAACCTATTTCCGAATTCGAAACAAATTCGCCACTTTCGAAATTGGAAGTTCCGATTATCAATTCTATTTTCATTTTTTCCGAATTTGAAATTCCGTATTCAATTCGAATTCGGTTCAGAAAATTTTGAATTTGCAAGCCCCTAAATTAGACTTTTATTTTTAAAATTTTTACCTTGTTAACCTGTGCTAGGCCAAACTTAAATAGTTCGATCTACTAGGAATCAGACAGATATAATTGAGTTAGATATAGATTATTATGCTTTATTCACAACTTAGTGTACGCTTAAAGATATAATGGTATTTATATAGTGAATTAGTGTACAAAAATAAAATCTATGAGAACAACAATGAATCCATGAACAATTAATGACAGCAGCAGAGGCTCTCATCAATTCTAACTCTCATTTTCAGTCTTCCTGTTATTTCAATCCCTCAAACACTTGAAAAACTTGCCTATGTTGGACGTGATCTTTTAAGATAGAAACATCAGCGAGTGCATGATCTTTCAACATAGAAATATGAGGGAGTATATTTTAAGAACCAAACATTTTTTATAGATTTGAGTGGCTGAATTAACACTGTTAGTTATGTATGTAAAGGATTACTTTAGCAATTCTACCAAAAAAAAAAAAAGTTATAGTCACCGTTTATTTACAAATCGATGGAGAAATAAGCGTGCATGCTTTTGGCTGCCCTTGGCCGAGTAAAAGTATGGATTCCACTTACATAAGTAAAATCCTTTCTAGATATATATACAAAAGTGACTTTTGACAAAAAAAAAAAAGAAGTAAAATCCTTTCTAGAAGGCATATATTAATACTGTCGTTTAGAATGCAGAACCATTTTTAGCATTTCCTTTGTAACTATTTTTATCATGTATTGGTTTATTTTCCCTTTAAACATGAAGCAAAATAATGGCCCTTTTTCCGAGGAAAACATAAATACATGTAAACATAGTACCATTTATTCAACCAGGGGCAGAGGCAAATAGAGTTGAGGGTGGGCAATTGCCCTCCTCAACTTTGAGAAAATTTTATTTTAGGCATAAAGTTGTTGAAATTTTTTAATTTGCTCTGTTATTTGTACCCCTAAAATATTTAAAATTATCATTCTTATCAAATTTGTCCTCGAATATTTTTGAAATTCTCTTTCTTTTCTATATTGTTCCCTCTAAAATTTTTTAAAGTCTCTTTCATATTTATATTGGCTTCCCTTAATAAATCAAAAATTCTTAATTCTTAGGTTTCACAAGAGTGTTGGGTCTAATTAAAGTTAGTTATTGATGTAAATCTAAGAACAGATTTTTTTGATATTTCTAAACTATCATTATATTATAACACAACTTAGATGTCAAAATATAATTTATAATAGAAAAAGGATGTTTAAAATAAGCGTCTTTTAATTACAAATTTACTATGATTACAATTGGTATGGTGCTAAAAATAGAACTCCCTAACTCTAAGGTCCTAACTCCACTACTGTATTCAACCAACAATATGGTTTTTAGTTTTAAAGCAAAATTTCCAATAAAGTTTCTGTCTTTCTTCTCTTTTTCTTTTTTTTTTTTTTTGAAGGCTCTATTTGTTTTTGTTAAATCTGAGTTTGGGTACACGGGAAAATTTTAGCATACTTTATCTCCACTCCCAAGGCAATTATAATTGAGCCCATCATGTTTGAACTTTCATATTCGGTTCTTTCAATTTATGTGGCTTTGCTGATCACATTAATCTTGAATTAATATTAGGGACACAGTACGTAGAGGTGTCAATCATAACCCATTTATGTTGGTTTATCCAAACTCACCCGTTAATAATTTACTCAAACCCACCCATTAATTTTAAATTGGTATAAATGGGTACTCATTTATACCCATTTAATTAATGGGTAGTGGATTAATTTGACTCACTCATTTAACCCATTTAAAGATAAATATACGTTTTATTCAAATTTTAGTGAGTTTTAAGGAGATAAATTTGAATTTTTTACCAATATAATAACTATAAAATACCATTAATTCTTCTCAAACACCATGTGAAAATTTTTTAAAAAAATAAATAATATTTTAAACGAATCATAAATGGGTACTTGAGTATACCCATACCTATTTATTAAATGGGTATAAATGAGTTGATTCAATTATACTTATTATCCAATTATGACCTACCTAAATATACCCAAATCACTCATTTGACACCTATAATAGTAAGTATCAAAATTACAACTTTTAGTTCAATTAACCCAAATGTTAAGAACTGTTTCCAATCAAGTCATCCTCATGCCAAATACAAAAGGCAAAATGGACCAACTAAGTTCTGAATTAATTATCCTTGTGGGACTGATGGGGATTGATGGAAACAAAGGAGCCCACTTACATTATGAAGAAGTTTTATTTTTGCCGCCTTTTCTCTGTTTTGGTCAAGATAACAGCCTGGAAGAGCTCCTTCTTTAGTTACTATCAGTTTTCAATATTTATTTCTTTATTTCTTGTTTATTTTTTATGACTCCATCATCTCTTTAATTTTTTCTACAGTCTTTACCCACTTTTGAGTTTGACACACGCCTAAAAAAAAGAGGAAGAAGAAAAAGCTTGAGCACAAAACTTTGCTACGGTTAACGATAGAAATTTACTAGAGAAAATTTTCTTTACCAAATCAGTTGGAAATGTCAAGAGACATTGGATTTATTGGACCTCAAGAAAACTTAATACAAATTGGTGATCGTCTTGGAATATTAAGATATCAACTCTTAAGATATCATCTTTTTTGTATATTATACAGAAAGATTTTTTTTTTTTTTTTGAGGGAAACGTTACACAAAAAGAATCACTTGGTTACTTTTTTTTTTTCTATCTATATATATAAAATGCCTGTCCAATGATCACTTGGTTCCTAGCTCAAATAAAAAATGGAACACGAGAATTATGCCCCTTCAGTTTGTTAATGAATATGCCCTAAAGTCAATCAACTTCTAGGGTTTATTATATACTTTGACTATTTATGTAATAATAAATGACATCTTTATTATGTTGATTGCTTATATTTTCATATAAGTATGATAAAATCCTTAGAATAAACCTAATCGATGAAATCATAAGAGTTATGATGGTGAGGTTCATTCGATTATAAATAAGGTTTATTCTTAAATATCTCTAGTCATAGTATGATGTATTGCTAGATACCAATCTTGATCTATAAGTATGAGTTGATTGATTAGTGGAATCAGTGATAAATTAAAAGGAGTTTTAATTTATCTAGTTCTTATTTATTAAGAATGTATAGCTCATACTTATTGCCAACGTATATGAGAACCTAATGGGTCACACACATTAAGAACTTTCTTAACTAGATTAAATGAATTTCAAGTGGGACTTGATAGATAAGTTTTATAACTTATAGTTTGATTTGTGAGACAAATTAAACTTGAGGGACTTATGGTGCAAATAAGTTTTAGTCTTCCAAATACAAGAGTTGTATTAGAATTAGGAAGTTAAATCTTATTGGAAACTGATTTCAGGTTTCCATAAGGAGTTTTAGTCTTCCAAATACAAGAGTTGTATTAGAATTAGGAAGCTAAATCTTATTGGAAACTAATTTCAGGTTTCCATAAGGATTTGACAACTTATTTGTCTATAAATACTCACTAAGCTTTTGCTAGCAAGTGTATCATCACACAATTTGTCTTGTGAGATTTTTGAGAAAAATCTTGAGAGAAAAAATACCAAAAATTCGTCCAAGAAAATAAGGGAAAAATGGCATCTCTTATTTCTTATCTTGGGATGAATTTTTCATGGTGAAAAATTGGAATTATCTCAATAGACTTGTGTGTGGTTGTCTTGGCAATAGCTAGCACCAATCTAGCTTAAGCTAATTCGACCTTAGAGGTTCTAACTAAGGAGGTTCGTGTGGATCACCATTAGAGGCCGGACGCATGTACGTCTACGTGGATCTCTTTACCATCTTCTGCATCAAATCTCCACCAAGTTCAAGGAGGTCTTCATGGATTGAGGTAATCTTCTTGAACTATCTCTATGTTACATGGATTTAATCAAAGGACGATCTATTAAAGGAATCAAAAATTTTAAATTTCCGTGTTTATCTCCTTGATTCCCTTACAGGTAATGAGCCAACTTTGATTAAACCATGTAACTTGTTTATTTAGTTGTCATGTATGTCAAATTAGATTTGATTATGTGCGATTCAAGAGTTTTAAAATATACTTTTGATGAAAAATAAATTTTTGAAAAGGTTTCAAAGATTTAATAATTTTTCATGGAATGAATTTTCTTGAAAAATTGTTTTTCATCATACGAAAATTCATGAAGTGGTTGAAGCTTTCAATCAAGGCAAGACACTCGTGACCCCACCTCTCCAAGGCTAACCCAAGGGTATCGGATCATTTCTCACGGACTCACTACAAATCCCCAAATAATAATCCAAACGCTCATTCAGAAAGTCATCAACATAAGATATTAAAATTTCTAATAAACTCTTACAAAATACAAACCCCAAAAGCTCATCAAAATTACATTGATAATAACTCCAAAATACCATAAACCATCAAACTCATCCATTAATTTCAATCTTATACAAAAGAGGAAATCCTACAAAAGTACTAACTTCCTCGATTCACGTGCCTCAACTCAAACCTGTTAAGGAAAACAAATTGGGTGAGCTAACGCCAAGAGAACATGCACATGCATTTAAAAGCTGTTAACTAAATTATTAAAGCAAAAGGGCCAACCAATAAATCTTGCAACAAAGCATTTAAACCATACAATTTAAAGGATACAGGTTGCGCTCCGCTTCCCAAGTATCGAGCATCGGATATATGTTGACACTCACAACCGCTCACTCTTACAGTCCACAATCACCACTTACTCCCTCTCCTGCTTTCAACCCCTGCCCGCCCGAACTCCGAAATTTAGTGTATGGCAACCCACTATGAGTACGCCAAGTCGGTGGACTCATTCCAACCGACGATTTGAAACAAAGTAACCCACGGTTCACCTATCCCTTGCCCCAGCCCCTGTTGCCGGACAAGGTGAACGGATCCCCAGTGGGTGTGGCATTCCACGTTGATAATCATTCAAATAACATTGCAAACAATCATTAATTGAACATTCTAAACAGTAATTCCTTAGCAGCAGTTCAAGAAGGTGAGCGCGATAAAGTACACGCTCACCGAGCACACGAGCATGCTTTCAATTTATTTACATGCACTTGGACACTCACCACAGTTGAACAAGCAAGAAATGCAGGAGCTAAGCACGTTCTTCAACGTCCGCGGGATCACCTGCGACGTGGAAGTGCAAGCAATTTACTTTTCGACCGAGTTCAAAAGTTCAACAATTTTGGGAAAATCCATTTCAACCGTGCATTGATGCAACGTACAAATACTCGATGCATGAACTCCCAAGAAATGCATATAAACACTTTAATATAACAAAAGAAGCACATGCACGGGCGTTAGACGAAAAACGGCAAGTACAAACGAGAACGGAAAACACACAGTGAAGGTGCAGAAAAACAGTTTTGGCGCTCTGTACGCCATCGCTCATAACTCGAGCTACGAGTATCGGATTAGGGCGTATGAGGTGCCGTTTCGAAGCTAAGAGAACGAGCTACAACTTTCATGAAGGAAGATTTTGCCCAGATTGTCTCGTTTAAGGTCAAAAACGCAGAAAACAGTCTCAGAAGTTTCACCGTCAGAAATTCCGACAGGCTTACTTCAAACAGACATAACTCCGCGCTCACAAATCGAAATCAGGAAATTTCAAGTGCGTTGGAAAGCTAGGATGAAAGGCTAAAATTTTCGTGTTTTGGCCAGAAGCAAACTCACAGTAGATCAACACGAAAAACGAGGTCCAAACTGCAGGTCCGACAACCCTGTTTTGCTGTTTTGTGCCCGTACACGTCCATTTGACCAAAACGCACGCAAGCGACTCGAATGCAACAACAAAGAGGTAATTGCAGCGCCATGGACACTCGACACACACACACACACACTCACACACCTGCACGCACACACACACCTACACACACATTCACCTAGGCGATCATTAGTACTCCACAAATCCACCTAATGTACTTCTTGTTCACCAAAATCGATGCCGATGCATTTCATCGAGCATCTAACGTTCATCATCGAAAAGTCCAGCAATAACCAAGAAACTAACCCTAACCCTAGCCAATTCAAGACCAAGAAAGCAACACAATTAATCTATAACATCAATTGCTCTACTTCCCTTAAGCATCAACAAACGAAAATACGAGCACGATGCATCAATACAACACACAAATTCAGCATTGAAAACTCAATAATGAAGTTGCAAAAATGAAGTATACCTCTTAGAAGACCTCTTGCAACCAAGAGTTCAAATGTTCTACTTCTCAAGAAATAATTGCAAGCTTGATCAAGAAACAATTCCTCCAAGTTTTTCCCCTTTTTTTTTCCTCTCTTTTCCCTCTTCTTTCTCCTTTCTTTCTCACGGTTTTATTTCCTTTCTTTCCCTCTTGTTTTCAGCCGGCCAAAAGCTCTTAAAATGAGCTAATGAGAAGCTTCAAGAATTTACTCTACTCTTGGTCAAATGGTCAACTTTCTCAAGCCACACAATAGCCCCCAACTCCACTTATTTCTATCTTTGCCCCAAACCATTTCCATTCCTATCACTTTACTCCATAAACACTTAACTCATCTTAATCCATTCAAGCTTAATCACACCTAGTTAGGCCACTCTTCACCTACCATTCCTAATCAGGCTTTGCTGCAGCATTAACACGCGAAAATCAAAGAAATCAGAACTCGTGGTTAATCATAAAACTTGATTTATTTTCAAAACGAAAAGCATAAAAAGTCAAATGAGGGTTTTTCATACTCAAATTAGAGTTTTATCGAAAATTAGGTTTTCAAAATAGGCCATTGAAATTAAACAAATAATTATGGTGAGAAAATAAGAAATAAAAACCTGGGTCCTCACACACTCCATGGCTGTTTTCTCATGATGTGATTATTAAAAAAAAAAAAAAAAGGTTGAAGTTTTCAATCAAGTCAAGGTTCCGTTGTTGCCTTCTTATGTGATCTGATCACCAAAACAAAAACTAAAAAAAAAAAAAAAGGAAAAGGAGGCATACACATAATTGGCTTTCTCGTGATTGGATCACAAAGAAACGAAGGCATGATGTTCCAATGGTGATTGGTTCGCCTTGTATGCAATTTTAGCACTATGGTTTTTTTTTTTTGCATATCATGCGTGCATGGTTATTAACTATTGCTGGAAATTTTCTTGTAAAAGGAAATTTAAGAAACAAATTAGTTTCTGAATGACAAATGGGATTTAGTCATTGATTTCCTTTTCGTTTGGGTTTCTAAATTAGTATGGAAATTTCCTATAATTCTAATATGATTAGAATTAAGGTGTTTTCTGAAAATTTTAGAAATCCAAATTGGACAAGGAGTTGTTCAATTAAGTTTTGGAAACTTACTTAATTTTAGTAAGACTAGAATTAAGAAGTAAACCAACTTTGGAGACTTTCCAATTTTATAAGATTGAATTTGGAAGGTGTTCAAATATTTTCAGAAACTTTCTAATTTAATAAGATTAAATTAAGAAAGTGATCTAAAGTAAGTATTTGAGATTCTAAAATGGTTTAAAAGAAAATTTCAAAAATAAGTGAATTAGGAAATTCTAGTTAGACTAGAAATTCTTAATTTTGACTTGGATGGTCATTCGATTGTGAAAAGTTTCTTATCATGGTTATAAAGTATGGAAAATCATTTTAATGAGATTAGAATGTGGTTTCCATAATTTAAAACAAAAGGAATTGAAAGAAATTTGGAAACTATTTAATATTCCTTAAGAAATTAGATTTCTAAGAAATATAAGTTTCCAAATTAGCATTGGTTTTTAAAGTGATTTGGAAATTGAATCTACCTTTTATTATGAATAAAATATAGTTTCCAAATCATTAGTATTGCCAAAAAATTCTTCTTGTGTTCAAAAAATGAAGGAAAAGATGCTGTCTGCAATAGCGTCGCTAAAAGTTTTAGCGACAGTTTTCTTATGAAGAACTTTTGTCGCTAAAGACATTTTTCTGTCGCTAAAACTTAATTCCAGAAATTAGAAATTTTCAAATTGAATTTGATTCAATTAATTTTTAAACCTCTTGAATTGAAGCCTTTGAGATTAAAGGCTTGTGCATATAATGATACATGATTGAACTAAATAAATATTTATGCTTTCATTTAATATTGTATTTTATGAATGCATGATGGATGATTATGGACTAAGGCCAATGTGATTGTGAATGGTTGAATGTATGTATGATTTGGTTTTGATATTTTTGAAATAGGGCCTGCGTGTCCTGCCTTCTCTATATATTCTCAATGTAAATTCTCTTCTCATCTCACTCCCCTTGAATGTAACTCAAGGTTTCTCCAAATATTATGTAATGTACTATATTAGGGATAGGGAGAGGGTGAGGATCTAAAATGTTTAGAATAGATTTACATTTGTAATGTACAAAGAAGATGGAGATGGTACCAATTCCACCATGGTGGACATACAAAAGACGTACAGGGCATGGAGATGTCGCTCGTCCCTTAGTTTGACCATCTAGTTTCCTTTTGGCTCAAGGAAACTAGTGTAGGAATAAAGTCCATAATCATCCATGTTTAATTATAGTATGTTTATTTATTTATTTATATTGATGAATGGATATGCATGCTATATATATATATATTTGATGAGACCAATTTGGAATACCATGTCTAAAATCCCTCTACTCAAATATTAAGTCTAAACTTAAGTTGCCTTCCATTGTTATAGTTAAAATGAAATTATGTTCGAGTTAACTTGTTGAGTACACTCAAGGTTGCTCTACCATGAGAAGTTTTAACTATGAGATGAGATCTCGGAATAATGGGTATGACTTAACTAAAATTTGTGACTTGTTGAGTACACTCAAGGTCATAAAATTTTAGAGGCAAAGGTTGGGTGACACATATGATGTGATTTATCAAGAGTTGATAACTCAACTATCTAGAAGTTACAAAAGTTATAATTGGTAATAAGTACCTACCTATTGAAATTATTTTGATTTGTTGAGCATACTCAAGATCAAAATAACTAAATGGGATTCTAGCCTACTAGGAATTTTTTAAATTCTAATCTATATAAGAGGGTTATAGATTTGAATAAAATAGTGGAGCAAAACCAAATTTGATTTTTATGTCATTTTTTACTTGGTTTTGTTTTGCATAAATAGCAATTCTCTTTTATCTTTACCATCCGTTGTAGAAATTATGAGTAATTGCATATTATTCTCGATATATGAGTAATTGCATATTATTCTCGATATAATTGGTATTTTTAATTTCTTGGATTGGCAAGTTAAATTGAGAAAAGTTCTCAAGAAAATTTGGCTATATCATTTAAAACCTTAGCACTTCCAATTATGGAAGATGTAATGGAATTAATAAAAATTGCTAACAACAGGTAAGAGGAGATGATGATAGTATGCCATAGATGCTTCCTAAATCTCCTTTACTAGATAAGATTTCAATTTCTTTCACCATGGTTATACATCTCAAGAGTTTAATGATGAATAATCAAGGTATAAGATGTATGAAATACTTGAGCAATAATTCTATTACAAGATGACAAAAATATCTCAAATTAAATATTAATTTATTAGAGAGTGATTGACTATATTAAGAAATTTAGATCAATCAAAGTTTTGTCATTCACTATTAGTCAAATGTTGACTAAAAGTAATTACTTATCAAGAGTTGATAATAAGAATTACTTATCAAGAGTTGATAAGTTAAGAGTTTTAAAGAACTAGCCTTATAATACAAGCTTTCAATGCATGGTTTTGAAATACAACTTTGTGAAAGTTTTATTTTTGAGATTATAATTGAGATTAACTAATGGACTTATTTTAGAACTTAATAAATGTTATTATTTTCTAAAATAAAAGAAAGTCCATTTCTCAATATGATGTTAGATAATTTGAAACCATCTCTAACATTTGGAAATTAGTCTTTTGAATAAGAAACATATTTTTCAAATCGCATGATGATTTGACTCATTTGATTATGAATCATTTGAGACATATGAGCCTTATTCACTAATAAAAGGCTAATTTGATCTTTTATGAAAAGATTTAATGAATTGTTAGGATCCATACATTATGATGTATGTGGAAGATTAACAATTCATACTAGAGATTATTTCTCATATTTTATCACTTTTGCTAATAACAACTCAAAATGGATATATGTATCTTTAAGGTACTAATCCAACATTTTGAGAAGTTAAGAGGTTTAAGTATAAAGTAGAGAAACAATCTGGTCAAGTACTAGGACACCTAAATATGATTAAGGTGAAGAATACTTGAGCCATGGTAAAGTATTGGAACACCATGATTTGATCAAGGTGAAGAATACCTAATCTAAGGGTTTCAAAATTAACTAAAGAAGAATGTGATTCTCAAGTAAAATAATTTTTCTAGTTATCTCAATTATTGTTGTGTAATCTAGATAAAGAATTATATCTCATGAGATGAGATGTCCCATGCAAGTTTACCAAAATGGTTTTGGTGTTTTTTCCTACATAAAATTGTCTCCTATACACTAAATCTTGTTCCAAAAATATATTTGTTCAAAGTGTACCATATGAGATATGGAGTGTTAAGGAACCCAAATTTTGTGAAAATTTGGATTGTGCTACTTATGAAGTGAGCATCCATAATCGGATAAAGTGGAGCTAAGATCCGATTAAAACCTTTTGTGAAGTATTCTTGAGAATTAAAGGAAAGAAAAGGAGGGCCAAAAGAAGAAGAGCAAATCCGTTCTTCTTATTTCATTTGGTTTAAATTTTTCTTAGCACATATGCTAAAATATTCTTATTTTCTCCAAGAATTTTATATTTCTATCATCTTCAAGAATAAAAGTGTTTTAGTTCTAAAACTACTATTTTCTAGATATATGATTTATTCTAGATAAAGTAGTGGGAGAAAGATGGAACTTAAAACTTGAAATAGTTTCAAGTATCACAAAAGCAAGTTGAACAAAATGCATAGAATTGGGGCTTGCATTTCATGATGATGATAAAGCTCTAAAATAAGGGTTTCATAAATCTTAGAAATATAGATTTCTTATAGAAAATCATGATATTTGATCGTGCATTTTTAAATGATTTATGAATACTTTTATAACTTATAGAGATGGTTGAGACCCATGAATCTAAAATGGATTCCATATTTGTGAAGGGTAATGACCTTAGTCAATTCACCTAAAGGTTTAATAAACCTTTTAGTTGCAAAAGAGTCTTTTGAGTAAAGACTAATATGGAAGGTAAGTTACCTATAGAGTTTGGTTGGTAGAGTGGTCACTATTAAAGATAAGCAATTATCTTTAAAGAAACCTTCTTACTAATCAATATGCTTAAATTCATTTAGATTTACTTGCTTGTTTTAACTATGAGTTATGGTATGGCAAATAGATGCTAAAACCATTTTTCTTAAATGGAAACAACAAATAATTGTGTATGTGACACAATTTAAAGGTTTTACATCTAGTGTGCCAATAAAGCAAATCTCTAAAAGTGGTATCATCCATTTTGATGAAATAATCAAAGAGTTTGATTTTATCAAATGTATGAATGGCCTTGTACTTATATTTGATTTAGTGGGAGCTATTGTTGGTTTCATGCATCATATGTAATTAATATATGATACATTGAAATGGTATGCCTATATTCCAAAATTATAGGTGTAGCTATCCAAGACTTCCTTCATGATATAAAGGAGTGGCAATCTACCTTTAGAGTAAAGGTCTATATTGATAGGTATGATTGCTTAAGTTTTTAAATACTTAGACAAGATGCTAAAATGTTTAGCATGGAATAATCTAAGAAGGGGTCTTAACTATATTATATAGAATAATCCTTTCATTGTACTAAACTCATTGTCTCCTTTGGTCCATGAAGAGTTTAAAATTGAAAGTTCGAGAATGTACTTGTAAACTTTCCTACAGAAATGATTTGCAAGTAATTATGCGTATATTCATAATATCTGTGCTATGTGTTGAAAGAGTTTCAAGTGAAACACAACTAAATTTCTACAATTAAAACCTTAACAAATGCTACTTGAGAAGTGGCAAAAGGAAACATGTGAATCTACAAGTTCAAATTTGAGTTTGAATTGGTTCATTCTATTAGAAGTCCTTCAACTTATGTTGAGACTATAATAGAATTTGTCCTAACAAAGGAACCAAAGTCTCATCATAGATCCGCATATTTGTTAAGGTAGTTTCACATGATTTGATGAAATCATTGGTGGGAATTAAAAAGTGAAGATTAAAAGGAGTACCCATGGATTACAACATAGTTGATCCGTTCACTAAATCTTATCTTAAAGAAAACATGATAGTCATGTTTGCTCATTTGTTTTTTAACTTGTGAGTGATTGGCTTTAGTGCAAGTGGGAGATTGTTAGTGAATATGCCCTAAAGTCAATCAACTTCTAGGGTTTATTATATACTTTGACTATTTATGTAATAATAAATGACATCTTTATTATGTTGATTGCTTATATTTTCATATAAGTATGATAAAACCCTTAGAATAAACCTAATCGATGAAATCATAAGAGTTATGATGGTGAGGTTCATTCGATTATAAATAAGGTTTATTCTTAAATATCTCTAGTCATAGTATTAACAAGAAAGGGTATTGTTAATACGGTTAGACTAGCATATACTATGCCACTTCTATATGAGAAGTAGTAGACCTCATCTACTATGGTGTGTGAGACACCTAAGCAAGTATATGGGTGCTTGATGGTATGATCAAGTTCACTAGATTGATCCACATAGGGACATCCTTTAAGTGCCAAAGGATTAATATCTAAGTGACGTTTATGTAAATGATTCTTAGACTTAAGGTTATCATGATATCTTGAATATGGATAGTTATACTTTCTTTGTTATATGATTGCTCTGTAAAAGGGAATGCTCACATCATTAGCAAATGGGTGTATCTTTGAAGTATGGAAAGATGGTGAATAACCTATAAGGATTTACCGCCTTATGTGAGAGGAGTTATCTCGTGTTTGGCCACTTGTAGAAGTATAACTAAATCTTAGCTAAGTGGGAAAGTCTTAGAAAGTGTTTCTAAGAACTTCTTCATTGGAGTTATATTTTGGTACAAGAGAAAAGAGCATTAATCACACAATGGAATAGGCACAACTTATTCCAAGATTAATGTGAGATAAGTGTGGTAAAAGGATATTAGATACATTATAAACGCTTCGAAAGGTGAAGTCATCCACTTGACTTTTCTCATTACTTGGGTGGTCATGATGTATTGCTAGATACCAATCTTGATCTATAAGTATGAGTTGATTGATTAGTGGAATCAGTGATAAATTAAAAGGAGTTTTAATTTATCCAGTTCTTATTTATTAAGAATGTATAGCTCATACTTATTGCCAACGTATATATGAGAACCTAATGGGTCACACACATTAAGAACTTTCTTAACTAGATTAAATGAATTTCAAGTGGGACTTGATAGATAAGTTTTATAACTTATAGTTTGATTTGTGAGACAAATTAAACTTGAGGGACTTATGGTGCAAATAAGTTTTAGTCTTCCAAATACAAGAGTTGTATTAGAATTAGGAAGTTAAATCTTATTGGAAACTGATTTCAGGTTTCCATAAGGAGTTTTAGTCTTCCAAATACAAGAGTTGTATTAGAATTAGGAAGCTAAATCTTATTGGAAACTAATTTCAGGTTTCCATAAGGATTTGACAACTTATTTGTCTATAAATACTCACTAAGCTTTTGCTAGCAAGTGTATCATCACACAATTTGTCTTGTGAGATTTTTGAGAAAAATCTTGAGAGAAAAAATACCAAAAATTCGTCCAAGAAAATAAGGGAAAAATGGCATCTCTTATTTCTTATCTTGGGATGAATTTTTCATGGTGAAAAATTGGAATTATCTCAATAGACTTGTGTGTGGTTGTCTTAGCAATAGCTAGCACTAATCTAGCTTAAGCTAATTCGACCTTAGAGGTTCTAACTAAGGAGGTTCGTGTGGATCACCATTAGAGGCCGAACGCATGTACGGCTACGTGGATCTCTTTACCATCTTCTGCATCAAATCTCCACCAAGTTCAAGGAGGTCTTCATGGATTGAGGTAATCTTCTTGAACTATCTCTATGCTACATGGATTTAATCAAAGGACGATCTATTAAAGGAATCAAAAATTTTAAATTTCCGCTGTGTTTATCTCCTTGATTCCTTACACAGTTTTCCTTGAATCCTCCTAATGTAATTTTTTTGAGTTGAAAACAATGATCTACTAAAACGGGCTGGGGCTTTATTTTACATATGAGGGACTAGACGAAATGTTTTGACTTGAGCTATTTCAACAATTTACCCGTTATCAAAACCGTGTTTCTTGTGGGAATGTCCAACCAAATATAACGGGTTGCCAAGAAAAAATAAATAAAAAGGAGTTAAAACAAATGAAATGGGAGAACTAGTACCTACTTTGAATTTTTTGAATATTTATGCATTTCTTGATCCAAAAGTTATGTCAATAATCTTGTACAAATTCCTCATACAGAAACAAGTTGCTTGAGAAACTCATGAAATGGACCTTTTCTTCCTCATAGCTGCTTCTGGAAACCCCTTGAGGTATTGGTTACTAAATGTTTAAATTAACAAGCATTGCAGAAGGGTCTAATCCAGCTTGGAGTGGTACATATCTGCTTGAAGTGTAAAGGAAGCATCATATTGCAAGAAAGGTTTTTTATTCAACTGCATCGCCAGCCACGTAGCAATTGCAATATTTTGATATTCTTAACTGGCGAGACTAATCACAGCTACAGCAAAAGGATGTTAGCTATAGTGCTTGTAGCTCTCCATTGTTTAATTCACCAAATAAGAATTTATCAATGTAAGATTTAAAATTTATATAGTGGACATAAATGCATGATAATTAATCTAAATTTAAATTTAAATTTCATGTTTTATACTTCTATCACGCATCTACATCTGCTAGTTTATGCAATACTAGTGGAAGGCTAATTCATAGCAATATAGTGCAAAATTCCTTGTCCAAAAACTTTATTTGCCAGTACTAGTGTCTACTCCATCTTAGAAAAATATAAAATGTGACATGATACATATTCTAAATACGTTGAACTTTGATGGAAGGAGTAACAAATCTTGGTGGAAATGCGGTTCTTCTATGTAAATTCCAACGTTGGGCATTGCCATCCCCTCTCTTCAGTTCCCGTCCATAAGGTCATGGCTAGTGAAAGATTTTTTTGGAATGTTAGGGGTAATTTAAAGACAAAAATCTCCTCATGTGCACGGGTATACATAAAAACCAGAAAGTTCTTTTTTCTACAGAGGTAAAAGATTAATTTGCTCTTTTGTAAATTAAATTGTTGAGGCTAAATGCAAAGTACTCCGGGAATTAAGGAAATTGAGAAGAAATTATACAAAAAATTATATTTTAGTACACTTTTGCCAAAATTGTACTATATTCTTATTGTTTTTAAGATTAATTTTTTATGCATTGATAGTATAATGATTTTATTATACTACCAGTTACGGATGTATGCCTTAAATTTTAAATTTAAATTTAAATTTATATTATATGGCATAATTTAAACATCATAGCTTAAAAAAATTATACGTTAACAATACGTAAAAAAACTTACCATTTTCTTTATACAAACATGTTACTCATAAGTGGATGAATAACATATATGGCATGAACAAGTCAAACTAATGGCTGCTGTTTTTTCCCGACTCTTTCTCAAATTAATGGCTGCTTGGGCTGCTCTTGAGTCCTGCAGTTGAAGTTTATGGCAATTCAAGATAAGGCACTTTCCGCGAAAGAGTATATATTCGCTTGGGAATTTTGCCATTTTGGTCCCTGAACATTTTCACTAAAACTGATTTCGTCCCTAATAAATTATTTTAACCAATTTAGTTCTCAAACAAGTTTTTTACTTCCAATGTAGGACTTTTGACCAAATTTTGTACAATTTATTTTGACCTACAGGGGCATAATTGGTATTTAGGCCTAATTTTCTACAATTAATAGACAAAATAGATTAAGAATATAATTAAAATTGCTTAACATCTAAAATAAAAAGATGAGGGCTATATTGAACATTAAGCAGTTTTAGACATTAAGCAATTTTAATGATCTTTCTAATATATTTCATCTGTTAATTATAGAAGGTTAGACCAGTGTGACGATTATGCCTTTGCAGGTTTACGTAAATTGAGTAAAATTTAGTCAAAAGTTCTGCATTGGAAGTAAAAAACTTGTTCAAGAACTAAATTGGTTAAAATAATTCATTAGGGATGAAATTAGTTTTAGTAAAAATGTTCAGGGACTAAAATGGTAAATTTCCCTTGGAACGGTGCAATTTTGATTGCCCGATAACAGATTTAAACCTTAATAGATCAACATGGAAAGGATATACTTTTTGCATTAAAAGTTTGTTTCCTCCGTTGTCGTTTTAGTGTTCATATGTATTATGTTAATATATACTAGAATTCTGACTTTATATTTAAAATAATAAGAAAAATAATTAATAAATTATTTGTAATAGTTATATGAAAAATAAGTTAAAGTTCAAAACATTACTCTTTTAGAATTGAATTTATATTTTATTTATGTGTCTTATCTAAAATCATAAAATATACTAAAACATATAGGAAAGGATTATAAAAATATTTAAAGAAATATCAAAAGGCACACCAAATGTAATACTATACCCCCACCACCTCTTCAAACCATTTCTCCCATTTCATAACTCCCTTCTTCTCACCATCCCCTCTTCCTCACCTCTTTGACCTAACCTTTCCACATTCCTACAACTCTTTGCCCCACCCCTAAATCCTACCTTTGTTTATCTTATCATATTCTCACCCAATTGACCTCACTATGACCTAACTTTATAACATACTTATCTGCTATTCTATATTACTTTTTTTCAATTATTTATAATTGTAAATGAAAACTTATTAACTTTGATTAACTTGTCAACAAATATGAGTTTGGGTATGTAATTTAATTGGGTTTAAAAGTGTTTATATTCCAACCTTCAAATTAGAAAGTTAATATTTAAGAAAAAGAAAAAACTTTCATAACTTTCAATATAGTTTTAAACTTTTAAATATACTTATTTTTATATTTTCAAAATAAAAGCACAAGGTATAGTTATTTATAGTATAAATTGGGATTCAATGTTTACAATTTTTCTTTTGAAAATGTTTTTAGTTGATTTTATATTCATCCTCCAAATTGAAAGATTTTGAAACAAAAGGGAAAAAAGAACCCATAACCTGTAATTTTTAGAATATATTTAATTTTACCTCCCATAATATGAAACTATATGAAACCAAGAATTAATCACAGTACATGTAATTATTGGCATCTCGAAATGCAAATGAAAAACTAATGATATCTTATAATACCTCCAACAATTGCCAAAAAAAAGATTTAATCATTTTTCTAAAAATAACATAGTAGTATTACATATTTACATCAAAGAAAATAATAAAAATATATAAAATAATCAATAATACTCAAGATTATTCTTAGTGGTTGGATTTTACACTCATATTTAAACCTAATTAGAGTGAAATTTAGATCGAATATATACTAATTGAGTAGATACAGTTTACGGATAAATGTACTATATATTTCTTTTAAACTTTGTTGTTACTTATTTTTTATTTTTGGTAGGACTGATGTTGTTGGTATTATTATTATTATTATTATTATTATTATTAATTAAAGACAAAGATTTTAAATAATAATTTTGATTTTGAAGAGCCAATAGGACTTTGTTGTTAATTTAGTAATTTCAAAGTTTTTAGGATTAGTACTACTATTGATTTTTTAAATCCATGACCATTGAATATTATTTTTTATTTAGTTTATCCTTTTATTAGCATTACTGAGTTAAACAGTAAAATATTGTTATTTATTCTTTTAACTTTTAATAAGACTTGTGATGTTTTATTTTTATTTACCCTCCTATGAATAAACTTTATCCAAATTTTCACATTTTTGGTGCCACTTCTTACATTTGAAATTCAAAAGGCATAAATAGATATTTGATAATTAAAAAAAATTCAAAATTCTATAAAAAAAAAAAAAGAATAGAAAGTTAGAAGGCTTATGATTTAACTGTGTATTTATTGTTTTATATTCATATTTATTATGTTATTTATATATTGTATCATTGTATATATAGTGACAATTTAAAAAGGAACTAGACACGATTAGATCATTGTTCTGGATAAAATAAGGTAAATTATATATATATACCCCCTGTGGTTTAGCATTCGACCACATTATCCTCCTATCCTTTCAATATGACGATGTAAACCCCTGTGGTTACCTGAAACGTGGAAATGGACGGAAGTTGTCTTGAACAATGGTGTTTGCGTTCCACTCGCCTTATGTGCGAGTCTAAATATTAGATATCCTATTTCTCATAAACAAATGACTTTTTTTTGCCTAGAAGTGTCCCATTCCAGGAGACCCGCTTGAACTTATGACCGATTGCTCTCAACAAGAGGCAGGAAACTTCAAGCCTTTCTTCCGATTATTGAGGCAGCCAAGGAGGTGGTGGAAGGAGGTGGCAGAGGGCGATGCCGTGAGGTATTCAGTGATTGAGGCAACTAAGGAGATGGTTGAAGGAGGTGGCAGAGGGGTGAGGAAGTTTGCCCAAAAGTATCGAGCATGGCACTACAAGAAACAATGTACGGTTGGAGAATTTCACCGAACACCTCACGTGCACCATCAAGAACACCCAAATGCACATACAAATAAATGAAAGAAATTTGTACAGAAGGCACTAAGACCCCTCTTTTAAGAGTTTGCGCTCGGAGGGGGCGTCCATAGGGAATGGAGACGTCTTGTCTTACGCCATCCCTCTCTTTTAGAGAATATGACCCTTCAATATCTCAAGGATGTCACTACAACATTCCCGTGCTTTGTGTTTCATTCAAGAGTTGAGGACGCCGATTGCAGATTGGGTTTTGAGTTTATTAGGTGATTGATTCAAAAAAACAAAAAAACAAAAAAGGTGTTATCTTTGCTCATACTGTTTGTGGAAAGGCCCCAAACGAAATTGAAGTCTTCTTGCAATTTTCACTCTAAAATGAATAGCTGACCAAGGGTATAGTGGTAGTTTAATTAACACCGTTAACTAACTTCTGTCCATTTTCCACACTCGAGATAACCATGGGGTGGTTATATGGTTAGATTAAAACGATAGGGAGTTATGTGGATGAACGTCAAACCACAGTGGGGTTATTGGTAATTTACCCAATAAAATACTATTCTGTATACAGCTTTTGCTCCTGGTTCAATTTCTCATATCTTAAAATTGTTAACCATATAATTGCTCAGCACGCTATTTAGTTTTCTTTAAGGTCTGCGGTCAAATTATTTTTCGATTTTGCTTTAGGCTGAAGCACAGAAGATTTCTTGACCCAGTGGTCGAATAAAAAAAATTCATAAAAACCGATAAATAAAAAAGCTAAGTGGTCTACATATAAGGATTTTAACTTGGGAGTAGATGAATTTCAAAACAAAAATTAGAAAACCTGTAAAGCAACAAGCTCCATTTTTTACTATTTGTAAATCCAGATTTGACAATCAGCACTTCTTCCCTGTATACTTCTGCTCTTCAATGTGTCAACCCAATGAATAACATATGGGGTTTTGTTTTGTCTGCAGAATTTGGTGCCGTCCAAAATTGTTATAGATTAGATTTAGTTGCCAACTTCAGGCTGAGTAGCCTTAGATTGAATTTACTTTTTGCCCGTCTCCTCTTTATTCCTGAACATTTCGGCGCTTATTTGCAGCCACTAAAGTTTCATCTTTTGTTAATGTATTATTTTAACGCCATTGGTTAGCACACTTAAATTATGCCTAATCTATGTGAATACATCATAATTGCATTAATATTGAATAATATTGGGAACATAATAAGTATCAAAATTACAAGTTTTGGTCCAATTACTCGCATGTTAAGAACTGTTTTCTAGTCAAATCAACGTCATCCCAAATACAAAAAGCAAAAACCAGCAAGGCTCTGAATTAACCATCCTTTGCTGACTGATAGGTTCAGATGATGAAAGGATCAAATCTTCAAAGTTGTTAATTTCTGATGCTCAAATTTGCTAATCGTTTGGATTGAACGATTTGACAAAGGATTTGAATTCTCTCAAATCTCTCTAATTGTTTAGATTATTTAGGAGGAATTTGAATTTATAAATCACAAATTATTATAGTATTTAAAATATATTTTGATAATTGATGAATCATAAATTCAAAAACCATTTAAATAATCTAAACAACTAGAGCAATTTAGGTGAATTTCAAATTTTTTTGTCAAATCTCTCAATCCAAACGAAGAGCAATATGAATATGTTAGTATCCAAAACTGACAAAGAGCAATATGGGAGCTTTTTCAAAGTTTCCCATTAGCCAAAAAAATTGGCTGGAAAGCCAGATCCGTAATTAGCAGTATTGGGAAAGCAAAGGAAAGCCTTCTCTCTCTCCTTGAGAGCGTCATCTTCCTAAGGTGGAAGTACTGGCTTTTTTCTTCAAAAATCAAACACATTTTCATTTCCCGCTTAGCTTCAACCTCCATTTCTGTAAACCAAATTTAACCTTTAGACTGCAGTTTTCATGGATCTAACATAGATCTAGTTTCAAACACCCGAATCTGGCTTTTGTGTTGATGTATGTTCAAAATGGGTATCTTACCTGATATCTCAGGCTTTGTTTTGTAGGAATGTATATGCTCTAATCGGCCACCCAAGATGGAATTTGCCTCCGTTTCACTTTGAGTCGAGCTTGGTGTCTTTTTTTAGCTTGAACCTCTGAGAAAAAAAAGAAGAAAAAAAAAGACTTTGGAAAAATTTTTCTAGCCTATAGGGGACTGGAAGCATCGTGAACAGAGCATCAGGTCTCTAGTTTGGTCGGGAGGTCAGCTGGATTTCGGCATCTGGAACAGTCTGTGGAATGGGGACAGGGGTAGAGGACCTGGAGAAGATAATGAGTAAGTTCAACTTATCGGAAAAGGAACAGAGAGGGATCAGATTAGAGGATGCAAAAATAAATAGAGGGCTGGAGGAATGCCAACTGAGTGCTGTTGGGAAGGTTGTTGGTGACAAAATAGCAAATCTGACCGGAATCAGAAGTTTCGCAAACAGCATGTGGAAGCATTCAACAGAGATAAAAATCACAGAACTGAGAGTGAATATGTTTCAGTTTGTTTTTGGCAACAAATCAGATCTGGAAAGAGTATTAGCGGGAAGACCGTGGATCTTCGATGGCCAACCACTAGTGATACAAAAATGGCGAGAAGGACTGGAAGGGGACGAAGAAGCCTTTGAGAGGACACTCATTTGGGTTCAGCTGTGGAACCTGCCTCTACATTGGGTTACAAAGGAGGTGGGCAAGAAGATTGGTAGTGTGTTTGCTGGCGTTAAAGAGGTAATTCTGCCTACTAGTGGGGGAAAATCTGGAAAACATGTTAAAATATTGGCTGAGATTGATTTGAAACAACCATTAATGCGTGGCACAATGGTTAAAATGAAAGATGATATGAAATGGGTTGTTTTTAAATATGAAAAATGTCCTGATTTTTGCTTTTGTTGTAGTATAATTGGTCATGATGAACGTAAATGCAGTAACAAAGGGAGTAATATGGATAAGGAAGATCAATTTGGTTTTTGGTTGAAAGCCAGTAATGCTAGAAGTCCAACAAAAAAGCCTCAGTTTAGGCCGGATAGAGGGAGGGGGGAAAGTAAAAATGATAGTGAGTCTTCTCATGATGAAAATGCAATTGTTGCTCCTAACCTATACTTAAAATATCACGAGGATTTTCACATAGATGGACTTTGAAGGAAGTAATATTGAAGCTAATATAGGTGAAAGGGAATGAAACAGAATCAAAACAGATGGGACATAAGGACAGGGAAGTGATAAGAGGTTTGGAGGAGAGGGTTTTGCCAGAAAATAGTGGGGTTAATGTGGGTAAGGGTAAAAATGAACACTGGGGTAGTAAGGATGGGATTAGCAAGAGTAATCAAGGGGTAGGAAGTGAGGTGGATGTTGTGATGTATGATAATATGTGGGTTGATAGTACTAGGGAGTGAGGGAGATTGAGATACAAGAACCGATTAGAAAGACTAAAACTCTAAACTCCAAATTAGAGATGAAAATGCAGATATAAATGCTGATTCTATCAATGTTCAAGTTAACAAGACTTATGGAAGACCTAAAAGCTGGAAGAGAATAATTCAGGAAATAAGAAAGAGGAAGCCTCTTGCAGTGATAATGAGGTTAATATCAAAAACAAAGGCAAGAGAAGGGAACTTTGATCAAGCAGAGATAAGGATAATAAAATAGGGGAAAGTAACAAGAAAGTTAAGGGTAATGGGGTGAGTGCTGATCAGGAAATGAATGAAAAGGTGGAGGAGTCCTACCTTAATGGGGCTAAGTGGAAATGAGGCTGTGGTGTGGAGCTGTCAAGGTGAGAGCCTTGGCAGTTCCCAAGGAGGTCATTAGACTCCACTCTCCTTTGTTGATTTTCTGAGAAACTAAAACAAAAAATCTGTTTTAAATTCAGTTAAGCGAGAAAATAAAATTTGACAATCTTTTTTGTTGTTGATCTGTTGGGAAATCGGTGGTTTATTGTTTTATGGAGAAAAGAGCTTAACATTAAAAAAATCTTATTTACTAGTTTCACTATTGAATTGCATGTGGATGATCAGGAAACTAGAGAAGCATGGTGGTGTGTTTGTATTTATGCCAGTGCTGATCCTCAGATTAGGAAAGCTCAATGGGATGTGATTGGTAGAAGGAAAGAAATTTGGGGTGACAAATGGATTATAATGGGGGATATGAATGATATTGTGTCTAATGAAGAGAAATAGGGGGGTAGAAATAGAACAGAAGGGAGCTTTAAAGTTTTTAAAAATTTTCTGAATGATAATAACTTAATGGATGTGGGTTTTAGTGGTAATCCATGGACTTGGTCTAACAAATGGGATCAAGGGGAGGAGATTAAAGAAAGACTGGATAGAATCCTAGGATCACATAGTTGGATGGGTATGTGCAAAAATTCTACTTGTCTGCATATTGAAACTGAAGCATCAGACCATAGCTTTCTTGTTCTTGATACTAAGCCCTCTGGTAAAAGATGGAAAAAGAGATTCATTTTTGATAAAAAAATGGCTGCTTTATAAGGGAGTGGATGATGTGATCAAGAATTCATGGAATATTATTCAAAAAGGGTCAAAATTCTTCAAACTAAAGAACAAGATGAAAACTTGCAAAACTAATCTGATCCACTGGTGTAAAAGAATAGCGATATCTTTGGTAAATTAATTAAAAGAATTAAGGAGGAAATTGCTGAAACAAAAAAGAAG
Organism: Gardenia jasminoides; assembly: GCA_013103745.1. Taxonomy (NCBI): domain Eukaryota; kingdom Viridiplantae; phylum Streptophyta; class Magnoliopsida; order Gentianales; family Rubiaceae; genus Gardenia; species Gardenia jasminoides. The sequence continues at coordinate 37,431,040 of CM023098.1, forward strand.
GACTTTCTGGGAAAAAGAATCAAGCTAGCTGGTCTTCATAAGCAACTTAGTGAGGCTTACAAAGCAGAGGAAATGCATTGGAGCCAAAAGGCTAGAGTGAGTTGGTTGCAGGAGGGAGATAAAAATACAAAATATTTTCATGCAAGAGTGGCTAGTAGAAGGAAAAGGAATCAGATTCTAAATCTAAGGAAAAGAAGTGGTGAATGGTGTGAAGATGAGAGAGAAATAAGTGAGGAAATTATTGAATACTTCAACCAGATTTTTACATCTGATCATCTTCTGGAGTTCTCAGAAGTGCTAGAGGGCATTCCATGACATGCTACAAATGCAATGAATGAAGTCTTGATAAAACACGTATCGAACAAGAAATTTGGAAAGCTGTGTTTTCGATGCATCCAACAAAGCCGGGACTGATGGTATGACTTCTTTCTTTTTCCAGCATTATTGGAATATTGTGAAACATGATCTCATTCTTGCTGTTAAAGTTTCTTCTATTCTGGTAAAATCCCTAGAACTACCAATGAGACTTTGATCAGCCTAATTCCCAAAATTGAAATGCCTAGCTATGTTACTCAGTTTAGACCTATAAGCCTGTGTAACACCATTTACAAAATCATTGCCAAAATTCTGGTTGATAGATTTAAACCTGTTCTTAATGGCTGTATTAGTCCAAATCAGTCTGCATTTGTTCCTGGTAGGCAAATTCTGGATAATGTGATAATGGCTCATGAGTATATTCATTATCTAAAAAACAAAAGAACTGGGAAGGAGGGGTGGATGGCCATTAAATTAGATATGTCAAAAGTCTATGACAGGGTAGAATGGGATTATTTGGCTAAAATGATGGAAAAAATGGGCTTTTGTTCCTAGTGGATAGGATGGATTATGAGCTGTATTACTTCTGTTACTTATTCTATCAATGTGAATGGGGAAAAAAAGGGATTTATTAAACCTTCCAGGGGATTGAGACAAGGAGACCCTTTGTCCCCGTACCTCTTTCTTTTATGTGCTGAAGGATTTTCAAACTTGTTGAAGAAAGCATCAAATCTAAGGAACATTACTGCTGTAAAAATAGCTAATCAGGGACCAAGAGTGTCTCATCTTTTCTTTGCAGATGATTCTCTGATTTTTTGTAAAGCAAATGGAAAAGAAGCAAACCAAGTGATGGAAATTCTAGCAAAATATGGGGAAGCCTCAGGCCAAGTGATAAATATGGAGAAATCACAGGTTTTTTTCAGCAAAAATGTGAAGGAAGAAAGAAAAGAGGAGGTGCTGAATCAGTTACAAGGCATGAATGAGATCAAGCAGGCTAAGTATCTTAGGTTACCGATGGTTATTGGGAGATCAAAGAATAAGGTGTTTGAATATGTCAGAGAAAGAATCACAGGGAAGCTTTCAGGTTGGAAGGAAAAGCTTCTAAATCAGGCTGGTAAAGAAATATTGCTCAAGGCAGTTGCTATGGCTTTACCATCTTATACCATGTCCTGCTACAGACTTCCAAAAGGGCTGTGTAAGGACATTAGTAAGCTAATGGCTGCTTATTGGTGGGGGCAAGATAAAGAAAAGAACAAAATACACTGGTTAAACTGGTCAAAATTATCTGAAGCTAAGTATGAAGGAGGGCTGGGGTTCAGAGAATTAATGCAATTTAATGAAGCCTTACTAGCTAAGCAATTGTGGAGAATAATCACAAGGCCGAATTTACGAGTAAGTCAAGTGCTTAAAGCTAGGTACTTCAGAGGAAAACAAATCTGGAAAATGAAGCAGAAAGGAGGTGATTCATGGTGTTGGCAGAGCATTTTAAGTGCCAAACATTTGCTACATCAGGGTATCAGAAAAAGAATTGGGGATGGAAAAAATGTCAACATCTGGGAGGATAAGTGGTTTCATGAAGCTGAGAATGGTGAGATTAAAATAAAAAAGAGAAATACTGGACTTACAAAAGTATGTGAATTGATAAACAATGGTGAATGGAATGAGGAAAAGCTGACAGCAGTATTTGACAGGGAGGATGTGGACAAAATCAAAAAAATTCCTCTTGGTATTTACCCCATGAAGGACCAGTTGTATTGGATGTTTTCATCATCTGGTGAGTACACTGTTAAATCAGGGTATAAACTGGCTAGAGTCATAATGCAGCAGAGAAAAAAGAGAAGGGGTGATGAAACTTCAAGTAGCAGAAATACTACTGGAACTCAATGTTGGAAGTTGCTGTGGAACCTGAACATGCAACCGAAACTTAAACATTTTGTGTGGAAATGCTTGCAGAGGATTTTACCAGTGAATGAAGTGCTAAAGCAAAGATGTGGGAAAGGTGACTATGTGTGTAAAGGGTGTGGTGAGTGGCCTGAGACACTGGAACACATCTTTGTTTTCTTGTAAGCAAGCCCAAATGATATGGAAACTTGCACTGATTGGAGTGGGATTCAACATTTTTGTGGAAATTTCTGGTTGTGGTGGGAGGGATTAATGGAAGCACAAAAGGGTGAGCAAGGAATGGACAGAATAGTTCTAACAGTACATTTGTTGTGGCAAATTTGGAAAGCTCGAAATGCACTGGTTTATGAGCAAAAGATGCCAAATCATATTATTTGTTGAAAAAGCATTAATGGTGGATGGAGTATAGGAATGCAGGGATGAAACTTCGAATGAACAGGGAGTTAGATGGAATCAATGAAGTGCAGAATTCAAGATGGATCCCACCAAGACTGGAAGAGTAAAGGTTATCTGAATGCTGCCTTGGTTGGGGAAGAAGGTAGAAGCGGGATGGGGTATAGTGGCAAGAGACAGGCGGGGAAAATTCTCTCGCTTGGGCGGTACAAGGAAGATATGTAGTGAAGCGACAATAGAAAAAGCACTGGCCTTGAGGAGCCATGATTATGGCAGAAAAGAAAGGATGGAAGATGGTTGAATTCGAATCTGATTGCAAATCTAATATTGATAATTTGCTCAATGAGGAAGGAATCTGTTAGCGGACACATGGTCTTGAGTGATATAAGGAAGCTCAAATATAAATTTGATAAATGTTGCTTTTCTTTTACTAAAAGGGAAAACAACTATGTTAGTCATAGATTAGCAAAATTTGCTGTTAAATGTTTGGTTAATGTTGAATGGAAAGTCAACTTTCCATGCTGGTTATTAGAATCAGCAAGAGCAGACATTAAAGGGCAGTTGCCCAACGTGTAACTGGTTTGTTGGTAATGAAGTTTGTTTTTTGGAAAAAAAAAAAATTGGCTGGAAAACAAAAGAAGAAGCCTAGAAAAGCTGGGATAAATGTGTGGGACCCTTTCTTCCCGTTGTAGAACTAATCTTCATGGTATGATTGTCTATGAAAGCGTCATGAAAGTGTACACTAACCCCCATTTGATACATAGAAAATGCTCAGGATGAAAACCTTTTCTACCCAAAATGGGTGGAAGGAAAAAATTTATTATTTCAAGATTTGGTAGACAAGTTAGAATGGAATATTTACTCAATTTCTAATATTTGGTATAATCAATATTTAGATGTTAGGATTGAATGTATTAAATACAAAATTAACTTAATTGCTGTGGATTAGTTTATAAGATGTAATATGTCTTATTACTTATTTATTTATTCTATAATAATATTTGTCAATTTATGTGAAAGTTTGATATTTTTACTTCAAAAATAAATGAAGATTGATATCAAATTTCTTCAATTGTAATGCTCGACTCAGTCTAATATATAGATTTTTAAATTAAAAATTTAATTTACTAAAAATATAATTAGCAACACAAAATATAAATTACATGAAGTCAAATAATTATAATTTGTTTTTAATCTATTTTCTATTTTGATAAGATTCAAAAAAATTCTTAACAATTTCAAAAGTCAAAGGATAAAATATCTGTAGACACCAAATTTTGACTATTTCATTTGTTTTCTTAAGTTTTTATCTATTAATGTTTAGTTATTTATTTTTGAATTTTCTAACACATTTTTCTCATTTTTGTAGGTTTTTCAAAAAAAAAGAATAAAGTCAAAAACGCGGACCAGTTACGCGGATGGGTCCGCGTAACTAGTCCGCGTAACCTGATCAGAAGCGAAAAAAAAATTACGCGCGCGTTTTTTCCAGCCTTTCCTTCCTCATTTCCAGCTGTATTTTTGTGTCTTTGGAATCAAGTAATCGTTTTAGTTAATGCCCAAATCACCCTTGATCCTTAAGACACAAATAAAACGCATCCAATGATCAAAATTAACCCAAGAAAACCCTCAAAGTATCCAAGTCCTTGGTTGTAGGTTTTGATGCCTATAAATCACCCATGTTAGGGTTTTTTGGAAAGAGGTGGAAATCTGAGAGAGAAAAGAGAGAAGAGGGAGGCTGAGAGAGAGGAAAAGGAGAGAAAAACGATTGAAAATGAAAGAAAAAAAGAGAAAAGGAGAGAAAAGAAAGAACTAGGGATTCCTTTTTAGTGAAGATTTTCTGGAATTTTGGTGATTCCTTGTCGTTCTTCTCAAGCTTCTGAATCAGGTAGTCTTTCTATACTCTATCTATTGTTTTTCCTGGTCGAAGATTGCTAGAAATCAGACCTTTTGGTGGAACCAAGGACTTGGCTATGTTTTTTGATGTTTTATAATATTTGATGATGTTTATTTGTTGTTATATGAGTATGTTACGTTTAGATAGCCTTGGTAAGGCTAGTAGATTTGTTTTTACGTTTAAAATCAGACGTTTGATGCTTCTGTGATCATGCTGTTGTGATTTCTGAGAAATTTCTGGAAAAATGTTCTTCACGTTTTGAAGATGTGAAGAAACGCGGACCACTTGCGCGGAATACTCCGCGTAACGCTCCGCGTTTCGTCTTGAATATTTGAAGATGTGAAGAAACGCGGGTCCGTTACGCAGGCCAGTCCGCGTAACCTCCCGCGTTTCTAGCCTGACAGTTCTTCCCTTCCCTTTTTTTTGGCTATTTAATGATGTTGATACTTAAGACTTGGCCTTCTCCGGTTTTAGCTTGTTTTGATGATCTGAATGATGATATTTAATGCTTCAAAAAGACCCCCTTGCCTCTAAAGATTTTTGTTTCATGTTATTGTCTGAAAAACTGGAAGCAATCTTCCTGATATTTTGAAGATGGGAAGAGACGCGGACAGTTACGCGGCTGAATCCACATTTCCTGTTCGCGTTTCCCCTCTGGACTTTGATTTTTGCTTGTAACGAGGACGTAGTTGCGCGGCTCTGCCCGCGTTTCTACTCCGCGCAACCTCTCTGTTTCTGTATTCTGTTGATATTTCCTGCTCTTTTGTTCCAGAATCTTACTCTATTTCCTAGTCTTGTCTATGTTGCTTGCAGAATCTGTTTAGATACCCTCTCTTTGAATTTTTGATTGGTTTTTCCTTTAAATTGGTACCTTGATCCCTTTTGTTGATATTGAGTCTTAGATAACCATTCCCCTGATTTAAGGATTCAGTTAAGGCATCACATCAAGGGATGGTAACTTCTTCTCCTATTATGTGCTCTTATGTGTTTTTTGCATAATCTTGCATGTTTTAAATTAAGTTTTCCTTTACTTTTATTCATGCCTAGTCTTTATTTATGTCATTTAATTTTTGGGTAAATCATTTGGAGGCCTTGGATGCCAAGTTGTAACGATAGGTTTAATTTTGCAAAAAGTGTATTTATTCTAGAAAATGTAATAGTTAGATTATTATTCCGAATTTTCCCCCTTAGAATGTATTTAGGTTCCCCCAATGTAATAATTAGGTTTTATATGCTTATTTTGCATGCTTGCATGATTATGTGTTTACTTGCTTTCCTAGGGTCTTGCATCTAGATATTATGCCTATGTGTTATGTGTTTATGTGTTTACTTGCTTTATTATCATGTCTACATGTTTATTGTGTAAATGTATTGACGTTACCACACTAGTCCAACGCTAGTTGTGGCCTTTCCTTTCGATTTCTCACTAATCCAATGTTAGTGAGAACTTTTAAAATGAGGATTAGTCCAATGCTAGACCCTTAATGCCGTTCATGCATTAGATACAAATTTCACACACTTTTCACTTTTAGAGTTTCTTCCCCATTTTGCATGTTACTATTCTCCCATCCCGTATGCGAAACATCTCATTTAGTTTTCTTTTTTTGTCAAAAAATAGATTAGTGCATTTAAGGCATTACCCTTTGAATTAGGGAAAAGAGCGAGTATGGCTTCTTGGCCTTAGCACGCTTTTATTTCCTTCTATGAAAAGGAAGATTTAAAGTCACGAACTTAGTCTCCCACACCCATTATGTTGCATTATCCCTCTTTAGGACATACATGTGCATTATTCTATCAAAAATCATTCTTTAAAATCAAGTTTCTTCTCCATGTCTTAGCAATTCAAAGTCAAAAAACCGTTTTTTCTTAAAATTGCATCTTTTGAAAATTCAAGCTTCTCTTTGCACTTAAAATTGATCTTTTCAAAAATCCGATTTCTTTTCCCTTGAGATTGCACTTCTTTTGAAAACCCTAGTTCTCCCGTCTTTTTCGAGTCTCATCATTTGCATTCTTCGTGACCTCCTCGAGGGATCAAATTTGGATGACACAACTAATGTGATCAATTCCAATCAAATCTCAAGGAGACATTTTGCCCCTCTTGATCCAACATTAGGTTTAGGTTTTGCATCCATATAAATAACATCCAAATGTGATAAATTTTAAAGTTAGAATTAAGAAATTTTTAACTAAATCATGCAACTAGCTTTGGCTAGGTTAGAAGGGTGCCTTAGAGACGAGTAACATCGAATCTTTGCCTTCCCTTCTTTCAACCGTGACCCCCGAACCTTTTTCTCTAGTTTTCAAAAACCTGGAGTCGTCTAAAAAAGGGTTTTCTTAGTTTATTTTCATTAACTAAAACTTTTGGGTGACTTGGTACACCTAAACTCCATACCAAGTGGCGACTCCAAACTTTTCTAAAAACCCTTTTTCTAGACTTTTGTTTTTGGGTCCAAATCATCGCATTTTTGTAGTCCCATGACCCCTTTCCATTTCCCTTTTCTTTTTTCTTTTTTCAAAAAAAAAAAAATCAATCTTCCCTTTTTCACAAAAAATGGGGCGCGACAGTTTGGCGACTCCACTGGGGATTTTCCTAAGAGGGTCCGAGCACTTGATTTAGTTGATTATTTCATTTTTCTAACTTTTTTAAATATCACATTTGGATGTTTTAGGTTGCATTTCCTTTTTCTTTTTCTTTTCTTTTTTAGGATTTTTTCCCGCGCAATCGCTCCTTACACATCGCGTACATGATGAATGAATTATTGGTTTATTTATTTACTTGTATCGCGCTTTGCATTTGGGGTGGGTGTGCATCTACCTTATAGCCTCGAGAATGTTTTGGTATTTGAATCCCTCATCTCAAAGGGAATCACTTTCATACGTGCATATGTATTTTACTTTGACCCTACTTTTTTTTACTTTAGTGGCTTGTCACGCCACTCTTCCCTATTAGGATTAGGATTGATCCACTTGGACATGTGGCCGTGGCACGACGTGCACGTAGCAATGTCTAGGGGATCACTCGAACCACCGACTTGAGGCATTTGGATTGATGACCTTTTGCCTTTTGGTCTGAAGGTTTGGGAGCCTGTAACCTTTGTCAAGTCTGGATGCATTAGTGAGCCCAAACTCATGCATCCATGTTAGAATTACCTAGGGGAGAGTCTACCTTACCCTATTAAGGATCACTAGACACGAGAGGAGGGATTCCACCCCTTTTTATTTTTGTGCAATTTGTTGTTCCAACGTGTTATGTGATATCTGTTGATTAAACTAACCTTTTGTTGCCTTCCCTTTTCTTGCATTTCACAAACTCTAGAAAATAAGAGTCTTGGCACTCTTTTAAGACAAGCCATCCTTCTAGATAGGCTATTACATGTTTGAATTTACGTTTATTGCATTTAAGTTGTAATTGCATATCACTTTTAGGCTTACCCCGACAGTCAAATGGGGCTCCTATAGGCCATGTTTCATTTTGTACCCTTACTTGCTTTAATAAGTTGTCATCATGCATCAGTCATAGAGGGAATGCCATTTAGGGAATCCCGCGATAGGAATAAACCACCCTTGTGTCTTGGATATATAATCCAATGAGACTTGCATGTTTATGTTTTCAGTAACATCCAAAGGGGTAGTGCACAAGGTAAGGTAGGGTCCGATCCCTTCTATGATGGCACCAAAGATATGGAGTGACCTTCACATGCTAGAGTATAAGCCTCTAGTAATCATTTTTTGGCCATTTTATCAAAGTTGGTAAAATCCCATGCATAAGGACACTAAATCGAAAAATTCACAAATAATTTCCCATTGTTGAGATAATGATTTTATCAAGGCCAAATCTTGATTTTAGAAGGCTTATGAGCTAGTGTGTTGCAAATAAAATTGAGATGTGGAATTACAGGTAAGCAATGAATCCAGTCGACTTTTGGGTAAACCGTCAATCCCGTCCAATCCATATTTCCCTCAAAGACAAGTCAAGGCACTACAATTCCTTCAAGAATAATCCTTTTCATGTCAAATTAACCTTTAACCTCTCTTCACATATCAATTAAAGTAATAAATCCATTCGGACTTTGTCCTCGTGATGCATCAAGTATCACATTTTCTTTTGGTCAATCCTCTAGTTTGTTTTTACTAATCGCATATCAGTGAAGTGATCGGACCCATCAGGTATTGTATGGTGCATACCCCAGAGGATTGCATTTTTCATGCTAGGCCGACCCTTGGCATAAAAGGGCTCCCCCATAGGACATGCATACCGGTTTTGCAATTCTGCTTACTAACTCTAAGTTTTTTTTCTTTTCCTTTTCCCCCTCCCTTGCATTCATAAAATGTGGGCGTTGATAAGAAAGAAACATTCTCTTGATCTAATAAAGTTTTGAAAATTAGAAGTGTTATTTGATTCTTGGGTAAATCCTGCAATGTGAACTATGGAGAATTCATTTGGGGAAACACAAGCTCAGAGCATCTATGAGAAAAATGGGTCAATATTTCAAAAAAAAAAAAAAATTTTTTGGAGCATTTCTATGATGTATTTTTGGGCATACCCAAGGGTCAAATAACACATCTTTAAATTTGCCACTCAAAATTTAGCTTTTGATAAGTTAGCATTTTTCCTTGAGCAATAATTATTGCATAATAATAAAGAAGGCAAATTGTTTGAGAATTCAAGTGCATATCATGTTTTGCAAGTCCCCTCTTGTATGCAGGAATTCATGGCTGAGATCCACAAGAAGTAGAAGACAAATTTTGCAGATCCAAAGATCAAGCATGAATAAAAATCAATAACACTACATTTCAAGAGGATGGCATGGCCTATCAATTTCGAAGGAGCGCCAACTCTAACAGCTAGTCTTGGATTTACCTTTCAAAAAAAAATTTGAAGGAAAATTGAGAAAAATTTCTCAAGGAAAATTTTCAATAAACAAAGAAAATTTGAAAAAGAAAAAAAGGAAGAGAAAAAAAAAAGAAGAGAAAATTTTTTAATGGCCTGCTGAAGCAATGGTTTATTTGATTAAACTGGGGCAAATTTTTTGGTTGGCTACATTAGAGTCAATTTTTATTGGATAAAATTGGAGCAAATTCTCCATTAACTAAATTGGAGCATTCTTTTTAAATTGAGGCAAATTTTTGGTTGACCAAAATAGGGCAAATGCTTAAAGGAAAATTTGAAAAAGAAAAAAAAAGAAGAGAAAAAAAAAAGAAGAGAAAATTTTTTAATGGCCCGCTGAAGCAATGTTTTATTTGATTAAATTGGGGCAAATTTTTTGGTTGGCTACATTAGAGTCAATTTTTATTGGATAAAATTGGAGTAAATTCTCCATTAATTAAATTGGGGCATTCTTTTTAAATTGAGGCAAATTTTTGGTTGACCAAAATAGGGCAAATGCTTAAAGGAAAATTGAAAAAAAAAAATAAAAAAAAATTTGCAAGAAAGAATTTCTCAATAAAAGGTGAAAATTGGGGCAAGTTTGCAACATTCACTGAATGATTTTTGTCAATGCATGCATGAGCACTTTAATCTGCCCAATGGAAGCATATGGAGACGCAGCTCAAAACTTTGACCACTCGACTAGGTCGTATAGAGGCGCGTCTCGACATTCAGCCGCCTGAGCAGCTTGTCCCAGAGGCCACCAGAGGTGATGGTGGATTTAAGGGAGACGACAAACCCATCCCCGATTTACAGTTTATTCCATTCTTACTTTATTTCTCTTTTTTATGTTTGATCTTGTATTCTGATTTTTTTTAGATATAGGTTTAATTGTTAGAAATATTTTTGTTTAAATTGTTGCATCGGGATGTATTTATTTGTTTAAATTTGGCTCTCATGTGCTTATATGTGCTGAAAAAAAAAAACTTTGTCTAAATTGCACATTTGCCCCACAAATTTATTTGTTCGTCGAAATTTGATTCAAAAAGGGTGCAAATGTCCATTTTTGGTTGCAATTGCTTTCATCTTTCTGAAATAAAAGCCCGTACGGTTTGAAAGATCCATTTTTCATTTTACTCGGAAATAATTGTTATGTGATTATGACATTGGCATTTTAGAAAGTATGTTTTGTAAAATAGGAAAAATTATGCCTCAGTTTCTTTCCCTATTGAATGAGATTTCTTCTTTTATTGGATTTTACAAGAAAATGATTGATATAGTTGGCAAATGCTCCTTTCTCAATTGATAAAAAAAAAAAGAAAGAAAGAGAAGAAAGAAAAAGCAAGAAAAAGTAGCAAAGTGAGAATTAAAATTCTACTCCAATGATTCTAGTACTAAGTAACCGGAGGTTTAGCATCTACAAATGTTAACTTTTGCGTAAAACGATGCTTGAATTACGAGTATGCAAAGCAGTTTGAACAAGTAAAATGTTGAGTAACCGGGAATCTTCACCTAAAAGTATTGATTTTCGCGTCAAAAGACATCTTTACTATTTGAGCAAGAAGGCAATTGTTGAGTAACCGGGAGTCTTCACCTAAAAGTGTTGATTTTCGCGTCAAAAGACATTATTACAATTTGAATAAAAAGATGTGTTTCGGTAGATCCTTTTAGCAGTAAAATTTAAGAAAATTGTGGAAAAGGCAAGCTTGAATTGGCTATATGAGTCGTTTGATTGCAAAATTTGTGAAAGTGAGAAATCAAGCTTGAATTGTTAAAATTGAGGTATAATTGTCTCTCTTTTACTTGACATTATGAGTACTTGATGCAAATTGAATAATTGCATAATAATGTTTTGCCTGGTTTATGAGGATTTGGATTTCCAAAATCGCATGGTTTATTTCAATCCCATAGTTTGTTTTTGATGAATACTTCCCACCACTTGAGAACAAGCAATGTTTCATGAGCACGAATATCTGATTAATGTGTTTTATTGCATGATTCTCATACGTTTTAGTCATTTTAATAGCTAACAGTTGTGATCCCAAGAGAATTTGCACTTTATGATTAAAAAAAAAGAGAGAAATTGAATTGCCATGGACTAATTGGTTAATATTTCATGACTTCTGCAGCATTAACGATCCATTTGACACTGGGGCAATTTTGTTTTGAGAGAAGTGATCTCCAATTTTGGATAATGCATATCAAAATTAATTTTTACTGGAAAAGGTTTGCAGATCAAAAGGATGGCAACATATGTGTATTTGTTTCAATCCTGCAAAGGAAAGGTTTCAGTTACACTTTTCAAATTTTCAAAATCCATCAATTATTGAAAAAAAAAAAAGGAAAAAAAAAAAAGAAAAAAGAAAGAAAAGAAAAGAAGAAAAAAAAGAATAAAAGAAAGAAAAGAGAAGAAAAAAAAAAAAAAAAAGAAAAAAAAAAAAGAAGTCATTGTTCCTATCAATCACTTACTTTTCAAGTCAAGAAAATCAAAAATCAGAATTGCACCATTTCATTGAGTGCATCATTACTTGCATTTTACATTTATCATGTTTGAACAACTTGTATTTTATTTTTCAAAGTCTGGCAATCCAGCATTTATGTTTTCATCTCTCCTACTAGTGTCTAGATTTGGGTCCAATCCCACCAGCAATTTAGATCTTGGGCATTTTTACATTTTTCAATCTAGTCATTCAGGCTTGGGTCCAATCCCACTGAATAGTCTAAATTTGGAAAGAATTTAAATTTTGTTGGTTCTTTCTGACCTCCCACCTTCTATCCCCTTCAATTTAAATTTACGTTGGTTCTTTGTCTCGACCTTCCACTTATCCCTTCTTCAAATTTAAATTTCATTTGGTTGTTGTCTCCGCCTTCTATCTATCTCCTGTTTCAATTTAAATTTACATTTGGTTCTTTGTCTCACCTCACTTCTATCCCTTCTTCAATTTAAATTTATTGGTGAGTCTCTAGGTACCTCCTTCTTTCCTTCTATCCCCCTTCTTCAATTTAAATTTCTGTTGGTGAGTCTCAGCCTCCACCGGGCACACTTCTATCCCCCTTCTTCAATTTAAATTTCTGTTGGTGAGTCTCAACCTCCGCCGGGTACCCTTCTATCCCCCTTCTTCAATTTAAAATTCTTGTTTGTGAGTCTCAGCCTCCACCGGGCACCCTCCTATCTCCCGTTCTCAAATTTTACAAGATTCAGTACTCATTTCATCATGGTTCATTTGCATTTGAACTACGTTTGACCTGATTCTCATGGCGAGATACGTAGGCAATTCTACACGAGTTCGGTCACATTATGCTTTTTGAGTTTGAAAATTGGCAATCTAACATTCCCGTTGTTTACAATGGTTCAGATACAACCAACGAAACCAGGTGAGTATTTGATGTCTACGTCTTTGTCTAGAGTTTCTTCGAAACTCAGACAAAGAGGGGCAAGCTGTAGACACCAAATTTTGACTATTTCATTTGTTTTCTTAAGTTTTTATCTATTAGTGTTTAGTTATTTATTTTTGAATTTTCTAACACATTTTTCTCATTTTTGTAGGTTTTTCAAAAAAAAAAGAATAAAGTAAAAAGCGGACCATTCTGTGGATGGGTCAGTAACTAGTCCGCGTAACTGATCGAGCGAAAAAAAAAATTACAGCGCATTTTTCCAGCCTTTCCTTCCTCATTTCAGCTGTATTTTTTGTGTCTTTGGCATCAAGTAATCGTTTTAGTTAATGTCCAAATCACCCTTGATCCTTAAGACACAAATAAAACGCATCCAATGATCAAAATTAACCCAAGAAAACCCTCAAAGTATCCAAGCCCTTGGTTGTAGGTTTTGATGCCCATAAATCACCCATGTTAGGGTTTTCTGGAAAGAGGTGGAAATCTGAGAGAGAAAAGAGAGAAGAGGGAGGCTGAGAGAGAGGAAAAGGAGAGAAAAACGATTGAAAATGAAAGGAAAAAAGAGAAAAGGAGAGAAAAGAAAGAACTAGGGTTTCCTTTTTAGTGAAGATTTTCTGGAATTTTGGTGATTCCTTGTCGTTCTTCTCAAGCTTCTGAATCAGGTAGTCTTTCTATACTTTATCTATTGTTTTTCCTGGTCGAAGATTGCTAGAAATCAGACCTTTTGGTGGAACCAAGGACTTGGCTATGTTTTTTGATGTTTTATAATATTTGATGATGTTTATTTGTTGTTATATGAGTATGTTACGTTTAGATAGCCTTGGTAAGGCTAGTAGATTTGTTTTTACGTTTAAAATCAGACGTTTGATGCTTCTGTGATCATGCTGTTGTGATTTCTGAGAAATTTCTGGAAAAATGTTCTTCCGCTTTTGAAGATGTGAAGAACGCTGACCACTTGCGAATACTCCGCGTAACGCTCCGCGTTTCGTCTTGAATATTTAAAGATGTGAAGAAACGCGGGTCCGTTCTGTGCCGGTCGTAACCTCCGCGTTCTAGCCCGACGCTTCTTCCTTCCACTTTTTTTTGGCTATTTAATGATGTTGATGCTTAAGACTTGGCCTTCTTCGGTTTTAGCTTGTTTTGATGATCTGAATGATGATATTTAATGCTTCAAAAAGACCCCCTTGCCTCTAAAGATTTTTGTTTCATGTTATTGTCTGAAAAACTGGAAGCAATCTTCCTGATATTTTGAAGATGGGAAGAGACGCTGCTGAATCCATTTCTGTCCAGCGTTCCCCTCTGGACTTTGATTTTTGCTTGTAACGAGGACGTAGTTGCTGACTCGCCTGCTTTCTACTCCGCATAACCTCTCAGTATTCTTGATATTTCCTGCTCTTTTGTTCCAGAATCTTACTCTATTTCCTAGTCTTGTCTATGTTGCTTGCAGAATCTGTTTAGATACCCTCTCTTTGAATTTTTGATTGGTTTTTCCTTTAAATTGGTACCTTGATCCCTTTTGTTGATATTGAGTCTTAGATAACCATTCCCCTGATTTAAGGATTCAGTTAAGGCATCACATCAAGGGATGGTAACTTCTTCTCCTATTATGTGCTCTTATGTGTTTTTTGCATAATCTTGCATGTTTTAAATTAAGTTTTCCTTTACTTTTATTCATGCCTAGTCTTTATTTATGTCATTTAATTTTTGGGTAAATCATTTGGAGGCCTTGGATGCCAAGTTGTAATAGATAGGTTTAATTTTGCAAAAAGTGTATTTATTCTAGAAAATGTAATAGTTAGATTATTATTCCGAATTTTTCCCCTTAGAATGTATTTAGATTCCCCCAATGTAATAATTAGGTTTTATATGCTTATTTTGCATGCTTGCATGATTATGTGTTTACTTGCTTTCCTAGGGTCTTGCATCTAGATATTATGCCTATGTGTTATGTGTTTATGTATTTACTTGCTTTATTATCATGTCTACATGTTTATTGTGTAAATGTATTGACGTCACCACACTAGTCCAACGCTAGTTGTGGCCTTTTCTTTCGATTTCTCACTAATCCAATGTTAGTGGGAACTTTTAAAATGAGGGCTAGTCCAATGCTAGACCCTTAATGCCGTTCATGCATTAGATACAAATTTCACACACTTTTCACTTTTAGAGTTTCTTCCCCATTTTGCATGTTACTATTCTTCCATCCCGTATGCGAAACATCTCATTTAGTTTTCTTTTTTTGTCAAAAAATAGATTAGTGCATTACCCTTTGAATTAGGGAAAAGAGCGAGTATGGCTTCTTGGCCTTAGCACGCTTTTATTTCCTTCTATGAAAAGGAAGATTTAAAGTCACGAACTTAGTCCCCCGCACCCATTATGTTGCATTATCCCTCTTTAGGACATACATGTGCATTATTCTATCAAAAATCATTCTTTAAAATCAAATTTCTTCTCCATGTCTTAGCAATTCAAAGTCAAAAAACCGTTTTTTCTTAAAATTGCATCTTTTGAAAATTCAAACTCCTCTTTGCACTTAAAATTGATCTTTTCAAAAATTCGATTTCTTTTCCCTTGAGATTGCACTTCTTTTGAAAACCCTAGTTCTCCCGTCTTTTTCGAGTCTCATCATTTGCAATCTTCGTGACCTCCTCGAGGGATCAAACTTGGATGACACAACTAATGTGATCAATTCCAATCAAACTTCAAGGAGACATTTTGCCCCTCTTGATCCAACATTAGATTTAGGTTTTGCATCGATATAGATAACCTCCAAATGTGATAAATTTTAAAGTTAGAATTAAGAAATTTTTAACTAAATCATGCAACTAGCTTTGGCTAGGTTAGAAGGGTGCCTTAGAGACGAGTAACATCGAATCTTTGCCTTCCCTTCTTTCAACCGTGACCGCCGAACCTTTTTCTCTAGTTTTCAAAGAGCTGGAGTCGTCTAAAAAAGGGTTTTCTTAGTTTATTTTCATTAACTAAAACTTTTGGGTGATTTGGTACACCTAAACTCCATACCAAGTGGCGACTCCAAACTTTTCTAAAAACCCTTTTTCTAGACTTTTGTTTTTGGGTCCAAATCGTCGCATTTTTGTAGTCCCATGACCCCTTTCCATTTCCCTTTTCTTTTTTCTTTTTTCAAAAAAAAAAAAATCAATCTTCCCTTTTTCACAAAAAATTGGGCGCGACAATATCTTAAAACATTTGTTTCCTAGTTTAAAGGAAAAAAATTATTTCAAATAAAAGAAAAATTAATTATTATGAGAACTTATATTCATATATTAATTGAGCTTATAAATAGGTTAAGATATCATGATACATTGTAAAGATTTATAAGGATAAATTTGAGATCCTACTATTTAGAAATTCTAAAATAAATGTAGAAAGAGCTTTCCCTAAGTTTTTTGGAGGAATGAGATTTCATGAAAAAGTTGGGATGAGTATTTTAAGGGGAAAGGACTTTCCCACTTAAATAAACCACATCAAACCCTAGAATGAAATTGACAAGTGGGAAAGGCCATTCCTTTTCAAACTTTTCTTACATACCAAACAAGGGATAAATAGTACTCCATCAAATCTGCAGGCTACATTTGCAGCACTGATTAAGATTTAAGAGTTTGTTTGGTTCAATATTGATTGGATGAGATGGGATGACTCATCCTTGGATAATTAATTCTGGGATTAATTATCATGGATTACTCATCCTTGTTATCCAGTGTTTAGTTTATTAATATAGTTAGATTTTGTCTTTCTTGATAAGGGTAAAAGAATCTAATAAATCATTATCCCCTCTCACAATTATCCCGAATAAATAATACCAAGACCCCCAATGGGATGACTTTATCCCTAATTGAGAAGATTAATTCAGTTAACATGGATATCTAATCCAATTATAAAAATGCAACCAAACATTAGATGAGACAGGATAAGTCATCTAACCCTGTCTCATCTTATAAACTAAATGAACCTTAAGTGAAAGACATTACTCTACCTATAAACCATTAGGGATTGGGTTTCGATCCATGGTAAGGGAAAGTCTCTTAAAACTCGCCCGTACAATAGGTCGGGAGGTCAATCCTATCTAGTGCATTACAAGGAAGTATTGACTTTATTTCTTCAAAAAAATCTAGTGAATGCAGTAGTATACTTATTGTCTCCAACATCTATCAAACCCACTTTTCTTTAAAAACATTAAAAAAAAAATCCAAAGGGTGCAGTAATACAATGGTAGTCCCCAACCCCGCCCCCATAGTGTAAGATTAGTGTAGATTGTTGCTATTTGAAAAAAAGAAAAGAAAAGAAAAACTATAAAGCATGGGGAGATTATTCAATTGCCAAATTCAATATTGAAATTTATTTATTCATTATGGTACCTTTCATGTTCAATGATGGTATAGTTTTACTATTTAGCAATAAAAAACTGTGTTCTCGAATATTCATTCACTATTACTGAGTAAAAAGTTCAAATCATTTTCACGTAATAAATGCTACATTAACAGATAGTACAATTATAGTATACTTATGGTAGAACATGACTTCTTGAGGGCATATTTTATATTTTATTTTTATCGAATAAAAATTTTCAGGTCATTTTTCAGCAGTCACTTTAGTGATAATTTAATAAATAAAACATTATTATTCCATGTAGCACATTGAATATTATGCCAATATTCTTGTGCTATGAAAATAAAAAAGGATTTCATCAAATATTACTAAAATTATAAAAATCTTAATTTTTAAAATTTTCATTTGCTATGAAAGAAAAATAACTATAAAAAGATAACTTAGACCACCCTTTTTTAGACCAGCAGTAAAGGATTCATAATCAATTCCGACTTAAGAACCACATATTACTAGACCACCTTTTTTTTTAGACCACGTATTACTAGTATAAATAAAATAATTTTCCAATGCTTTTCCTTGCTGAGTTTCACTAGTAGTGGTGGTGGTGGCGGCGGTGGTGGTGGGTGAGGGTAGCAACCCCCACCCTCGCTTCTAGTGCGCAATGGATCTTCTGTTTTATTTCATGTGCCACTTTCAGTCTCACCTTTTATTATGCTATTTCTCCTTCATAAACATCATATTTTATTTCTTTTTTGTTTCCTTGCTATCAAGAAAGAGAAATTGACTTGCACATTTTCATCAAGACTATATATTTTAATGCAAATGAAAAAGGAAAAAAAATTAAATAAATAAATAAGAAGAAAAAGAAAATAAAATGACAAATTTCCTATATATGGACATAATAGTCTTTTCTGACTCATATATGTACTTGACTTTTAGTCATTCTGGAGCAATTCGTACAGTTTATGATTATAGGGAATGATTTGCTACTCATCCCTCATATTATAGGGGCCAATATGTGATAAATCTTGAAAATATTTTTAAAATTTTTTTTAGTAGGAAAGGGTTGAAATTTAAAAAGCAGAGAAGGAAGGGGAGATCAGAGATTAAGCCTTGAAAATATGTTCATGGAAATGCGTATGAATGATGCCCTTTCTTTCGATTCTTCTAGTTAGTCTTCATGGTAAAAGTAAATGAAATCGTTCGAGAAATTGTTCATCAATCATGTACAACAACTTTGCAAGTGACACATGAAGCATCAACTTTTGTACCTCGACCTCGTTCCGCACATTCCCACAATATGAGCATCCAAAAATAAAAAATAAAAAAATAAAAAGCGCACTTTGACCACTTTTTAATTTTTATCGGCTGTCATGAAGTGTTAGAACCGTGGGAACTTTTTGACCTTTTCGAACCTTTTGAACTGTTTCCCTTTGGGCTTGGCGTTGTTTGCTTCCTGGTTCTTTTGCTTGTTCTCTTCCTATCCGTACTTTTTCTCGTGCCGACCATCGACTTTGAACTTTGAAGCCTTAGAGTGTTTATACGTTGCATAGTTTCCTATACAAAAAATAAAATAGATTGAGTAGTGAGAAACTGAGAATCGGGGATCAGGATCAATGCGGAAGATTAGGAAAATAATAGTATATATTTTTAAATAATATTTAAAGAAGAAAAAATATTTGATAATATTTAAATATATTATATAACAAAATAATAGTACATATATTTAAACCTTAAAAGAAATTATGAATAAGGATAAAGATAAAAAAAAAGAAAGATAAAATTAAAATATTCATATTATATATGTAATAATTTTGATGCTTAATGAGAATCTGTTAGCAAAATTACCAAGTACTTGAATTCTCTTTAATAAATGCACACTACTATTCAATTTTTCACAATGGTTCAAGATAACTAACTTTTTTATAAGAAAGTAACAATAAATGTTTAATCATAAAAATAAATTGACTAGCACATCTTTACTGAGATTTATATATCGTAATGCAAATAGAGGAGGAAAAAATAATTTAAATAAATAAAGAAAGAAGAATAAAAAGAAAAGAAAAAGGGTCATGAGATAAATTTCATCTACATGGCCATAATTGTCTTTCCCTATTCATTTGTGTTTGACTTTTGGTTATTACGAAGCAATTTGTACATTTCGTGATCACAGGGAATGATTTGCCACTCATCCCCAATTGCAAGGGGCAATATGCGATTGAGCCTTGAAAATATGTATGTATAAATTATGATGCCCTTTCTCCCGGTTCTTCTAGTTATAGTCTTCCTAGTAACAGTAAATGAAAGCATAGAGAAATTGTTCATAGATCACACGTTTGCAAGTGACATATGGAGGTGAAAGAGGTTGCTCCCAAAAAAATCAAAAATGAACAACCTTTACCCATAAACTACAGATAAACAACTTCAAGAAGTGTTAGAACGCGTGCACCATTTGACGCTTCTGAACCTATTGAACTTTTTTGGACCCTTTGGCCTTGCTGTTGTTTGCTTCCTTCCCTGTTATTTCGCTGATACTTCTGCCTGTCAGTCCATTCTTTTTTCGTCATCCGTTGACTTCAAACTCTGAAATTTTCTTCCCTATATAGAAATATTTGCAATTTTCTCCTCTGCAAATTTATGGCAATGGAAGCTCAAACTCCTTCCTCCCCTCCTTTCTCTACGGCAGGTTTGGGGCCCTGTGAACTATTGTACTCCCCCCATTCATCTTGGCTTGCTTATGGCCAGTGGGTTTTCTGGAGCACATGCGGCACTGATGCAGTACCCTGCGTCCGGTCTCGTCTCGCCGCCAGTAAGTACCAACGTAGTTCTTTCAATAATGAATAATCTCATAGGACATTGTTGGACTATTTACCACAATTAAATTTGTCATAGCCATAATTCTGACTCTGATAAACTCCTGGGGAATAATTTGGAACAATTTTAGAGCAGAGAAAAAAAAAATCTAGTACCTATTAGTTTGATGACAGAAATGAAACTATTGTATGGCCGTTAGAAAGATACAAACATAGGCTTGGGCCATCCAATTGGAAGGTACTTGGGGGCGGCGCTTGAAGCTTTTTTCAATTAATATCTTTGGGAAAATTATACTTGAGATTTGTAGAGTCAGGTTGGAAGGCTCTGAATTTAGTTCTCTCAAGGTATAATTTGAACTTTTTCTAAACTTCAATTTGCTCCATTTACGGTACTTGTATACATAACTTTCTCTCTTTTTATTTTTATTTTCTTTTTGGGTGAAAACACGGGCCAATCACTACTCTGTGATTCATAAATAAATAAATAATGATGCAATTAAGTAACTAGCGTGCAACCCTTTTTTCCCCTCCTTATAACTACTGGTTTTCCTGTTGCAGCTGCTGACTGTACCTTGACTAAGAACAAGATCAAACGTTGCCTGCAGCTTCTTACACAAAGTTCTTTGACGCCGTGTCTAATTCAGTTTTGGGGTTTAGTGAAGAATGGGGACAAAATGTATTTGACAGCTTGTGACCAGCCTTTTGCTCTCTGGCACCGCCGTTACTATCCAGACGATGTCAAGCGACTATGTGAATATAGGAAGCACTACTGTTTGAAATACTTAATACGGACGGTAGATGATGATGAGATTAGCGTCGACGGAGCACAGCAGCTAATTGGTGGTCCCCCTGGTCGGGTTTTCCGCAGTGGATTGCCTGAATATGCGCGTGATGTTAGTGATTACACTAGTACAGAGTATCCTCTCGGTGATTGTGCCGTCGGCTGTGTTGGGGAATACTGGGTGCTGCCAGTCTATCATCATCCTACTCAACACCTCCCCAGTGGTGTACTGGAAATTGCATCATCAGGGTATTGTTATTCTGGCTTTGCTTGGAATGCGTTTGAGGAGATGCTTCGGGTATGACTTTTCTCTTTTTTAAGTTGTTTAATTAACTACTTCCCTATTCTTCACGAGAACATGGGCGGTGGTGGTGTCGTTTATGATTTATGAGTTATAATTAGCGTGTACTTCTTATAAATAAATTAGATAATATATAAAATCCGTCCAAACCTCCTTATATAAAAGAGGAACTTAATTAGAAGACAAATCTGTTATAGAAAAGCTAACCTGACTCTAATTCATCATTAATTTGGTTGGTGTTTCCCTTTCCGAAAATTGCTCCACCATCGACCATAACTTTGATTACAGCTACACATGTGTCTCACAGCTTTATGGTCATCTCAAAGCATATTTGTTGTAGAGACTGGTTTAAGCCTTAAGGAATAACTGACTAGTTCATTATTTGTAATCGGCAATGGATTCAGTGGGGTGGGTAATCATAAAATAACTAATCATTGGCATATTTAAAATGACAATGAAAGAGCTAAATTATAACACCGTAGTGTAATGGGTCGTGTGCATTATGTAGTGTAAGATTTGTGGTAGTATAACATTAATGAGTTGAGTTTTTAGAGAAATCAAGAGCAAACAAAATTTGGGGCTCAATTAGAATTTCGTGCTAAATCTGTGTATTTCCATGTCATTTACAGACCTGGGGATAAATTGTGTGTTTCTAAAGGTCATGGATTCCTGCTGTCAGATGGCAGTAGGAGGGGTGATTTTATAGATTAATCTAATGAAAAGGTCTCTTTTGCAATGTGTTAAACAGCCAATTTTCCATCTGCTTATTAATTCTAACTGTGGAAATTACGGTGGTTGTCACCCCAGTATTAATATTCTCTTTTTAAGTTATTTTTTAAGCAAAAGAAGTTGATTCTGAAAAATCTATAGGTTTTGAAGGAGGTTTTGGCTTTTCGGAACTTCTATACCAAAATTAGTTGAGCAAGCATGCAAAGAGCTTACCTTGTTTTTTCTTTTATTTTTTTTTCCTTTCTTTTTTTTCCTCCTTTTGGTTGGGTGGAAGTCCTTTGTTGTCAAACGTAAAAGACAAAGCAAACACTTTGAAACTTGTAATTAACGCTTTAATTTATTTGCGGCATATGGATAATGTGTTTGCCAGGATGTACTACGGGGGGCGAATCTGACAACTCTTGGTGTAAGCCTCGTGGAAGTAAGTAAATGTGAGTAAATTTTTTTTTTTTTCAATTTTCCTTCTATACTGCATAATCTTGGCTGAAGCTTTAGGCTATTCGTTCCATACTAAAATTTTTAAGCCAAACATCTACAGGTCAACATGGAGAAATTGCTAAAATTGATGAAGCATTGAGCGGGTGTGATGAAATACTGGATGATACTGAAATTTGGACTACTTCTGGAGAAATACTAAGCTCTCGTAATGGCAAATATTTTATTCGGAAGGGACAAGGGGTAGTTGGAAAAGCATTTTCATCCAAAAGTGCATGTTTTTGTAGGGATATAAGACAGCTAAGCATAACAGACTACCCATTGCTACCCAGTGCACGATACAATGAGTACTCTGCTTGTTTTGCAGTTTGTTTGCAGAGCTCTTGCTCGAACAATTGCATTTACATATTGGAGTTCTTTTTACCTATGAAAGAAAAGAACTACCGGTATCCTACGACATCGTTGAACAAGCTAATGGGAACATTGAAACAACATCTCCAAAGTTCTTTTAGAATTGCTCCAGGACAAGGATTAGGGGAGAAATTGACCGTTGAGGTTATAAAGGTCTCTCCAAAGGATGAATTTGATTGTTTTGAAATCTACAGTACTACTAGTATTGAATCTACACCTAGGCTTGGAGAAGTACAAGGAGGAGAAGCAATGATGCAACCTGATTTCTCATCTCAACAAGTTGATGCTGCAAATGGTTCTACGAATTGTACCCATGAACAGCAGAATGCAAGTGTCGGATCTACACCTAGGCTTGCAAATACACAAGGAGGAGAAGGAATGACACAAGTTTATTTCTCATCTCAGCAAGTTGCTGCAAATGCTTATACAAATGGAGCCCCTCGACAGCAAAGTGGGATTGTTGGATCTACACCTAGATCAGAGCATGTGCAGGGCTTTGTCAACATATCATCTCAAGAATTAATGGCAGAACAACTCTATGCATCAAATCTTGCAGGAGTTGATGCTGCAAACAATTCTATCAATAGTATTTATGAACAGCAAAATGGAACTGTTGGAAGCTCACCTAGACGGGAGATCGTGCAGAACATAGAAAACATAGCGCATGATGAACCAAGTACAGAAATCAATGTGGCAAATCCTGAAAGGGGTGGTGCTAGTATAGAGCAGAGTGGCAATGAAGTGACGAATATCAAAAAGCGAAAGTCAATTTGTACTTTACAACACTACCCTGAAATTACTCGTGAGGTTCTTGAACAAAATTCTTCGAGGAATCTTAAGGATGCTGCCAAAGTTCTTAAAGGTAATTCTTAGTTGTAGCTCTTCCCCAGATTAGAATTGAATTCAAAATTGGATAATTTTTGTTGAGTTTCTTCTTCTCTTTATCTGTTTTGGAACATACAAGTTGTAAATGTACTTTTCTTTCTGATATTTGCAGTCAGTCGATCTACATTGAAACGTATATGTAGGGAGTACGGGATTCCCAGATGGCCACCTCGTCGCCCAAGAAAGGTTAATCAAGTCTTTGTCGCAAAAAGAGTTGTTCAACCTTCCACTGAAAATATTGAAGAACACCACCGGCCAGATACAACAAGGGCAGAAGATGATTGCAGCATTTGGGTGAAGGCAAAATATCAAGGGCACACCATGAAGTTCAGACTTCCATTGTCAGCCCGTAAAGTCAACTTGGAGGAAGAGGTTGCACAGCGATTGAATCGCTCGATTGGAAGTTTTAAAATTGAATATCTGGATGAAGAGGATGATTGGATTTGGATTGCCTGTGATAAAGATTTGAGTACCTGTATGAGCACACTAAGCTCACTAGGTAGGAAAACAATCGAAATGAAGGTCGAAGGATCGCATATTCGTGAGCCTTAGTAAAATTAATCTATTTTTGAGTCTATGGTGCTCTGGTCTGCTGTAGCTCCCAAATACCCGCATTTTAATTGACTAGACAAATGGGGCAGATGATCTTATCTTCCTCCCTTCAATGATCTCAGTGCATTGTGTCCACCTATCTTGCACTTCTATTACTTTGGTAAAACAAGACAATTTTGATTGAAAGTGCTTCAAATGAGAAAATGAACTGAAGTTAAATGATTGTCTTCATTTTTGAGAAAAACTAAGCGAATGATTTCCAGTAGATAGTGAATATCCCTAGAATAGAAATTTCTTTATTTCAATAAAAAAAATTTGAAATTGAAAATTTTATACTTATTTTTATGTTTAATAAAAAAAGCTTTAGCAAAATTTTATTTGTTCCACCACCGTAAATCGAATTCTTGGCTTTGCCACTAAGGTCCATAAACACTGCCATATTATCTTTAAGATGGTTACTGCATGTTCAAATAAGCTAATTCAGCTGACTCTCTTTTGCCTCTCGATTTCACTGGAAATGCCAAACAAGCTGTTTGATAAACCGTCGATGCATTATGGGCCTTAAGGCTTAATATTATGGGCCTTAAGGCTTAATATCCGTTTTAAAAGGAAGCGAGGGATATATTGGTTAAGGAATATTTTGGGACATGAGTTTCTTCAAAAAATAAAGGGGAGGTTGGAGTGGCAAGTGAGTAGTTGGGTGATCATGCGTGTATAAGAGGAAGAAGGGGCAAAAATTGGAAAAAGAAGGAAAATATGAAAAAAAAAAAAAAGGAGGAAGTTGGGATATAAAAATAGAAGCCACAAGCAAACATTAAGTTCAAAAAAAAAAAAAAACTTGTAGCCATCGGATTGGAGTTCTTCATGCAATTTTCTCCCCAAGAAGAAAAAGATTCTCTTTTCAAGCCGAGATTGAAATATATGTAAAAGTTATGCTAAACTAGTGAACTTTTACATTTAAATTTTGAGAACCCCTTTTTCTATTCGGGTATGTCTAAAAGGAGTCCAAAGAGTTGGGAGTGAACAAATATAATTGTGTGCATTTACAAGGTTAACCGTGTTTGGTTAACCATTGTCCATTTGGCTTTAGAATAATCATTTTCATAAAAAAGAATATTGAAATTTTAAAATTTGATTAAAAACAAGTTTAAAATCTAGGATAATTAATGTGGTAGGTTCTTTTGCATCTGTACATACTTACAACACATAGAGTACAAAATATTTACAAAGATTTTGACCATTTTACAGCCCCAAATATATATAAAAATACCGTTAGCTAAGGGGGTGTTTGGTAAACAGGTTACAACCCCCACTATGGGTTTTAAATTCAATTATACCCATATCAAATGTTTGGTTAGGGTCAATGGGAATAAATTAATGGGAATAATAGGCCTCTTCTTTGGGTTTTTTGATTAACCACCTGTTACTAGGGAATCATCTTAGTTGCCCATCTTATTCTTCTTAAATCATCTTAATTACTCTTTTATTCTTATTAAATGCAAAAATAAGAAAATAAAATGCTACTGTTTCAACAAATGGAAAGAAAAAGAAAAGAAAAAAGAAATAATGAAAAAGAAAAATTATAAATTATAAAATCTATTCCATATTAACAAACACACTGTGGGTTTTCATCAAAACCCATTATCATTGACCACTCTATGATACCGATAGTGATAGTGATAGTGGAATTCAAACCAAACGGCTCCTAAGTGCTAATCATCTTATTAAATAGCTTACATTAAGGCAACGTTACTAAGACAATAACCTATTGTTGGCAGAAATGGACAAGTAATAGATTGTGGAAAGTTATGATTAATTGATTATACGCCATTGATGATGATGGGCGCAAAGAAGATGTAGAATTACTAGTGTAGTAGAATGAAAGGTCCATGCACGCTTTTGTCCTTTTGGATATTCATCGGTCATCAATTGGAAAAACAAATATTCTGGATGAACCAAAAAGGAAAACTAAATTAAATAATCTGCTACATATGATTGTCCCATGGGAAATTTTAAAAAAGAAAATTTGCGGGGAGTCAATTAAGAAATTGGTTCTTTTGGATCCCAAAGCCTCAGGGCAAAGTCTATCATGCTAAACACAAGACAGACCAACTTTGTGGTTATTGACTGGTTGGAGTGTATGGATCTAGATCCAAATGTCTCCAAATCAGTACGTTTTTTTTTTCCCATTCATTGATTGTTGGTCAGCAATTACTGGTCGGTTTTCCACATACTTGCTTACTTACAGGAATGGAAAGGACAATACATTACCTAGAATTAACAAAGGAAAATGATTATAGAGTCAAGAAACAGAGCAAGTGTAGAGCAGCCATCAAAGGAGACAAAATAGCTTAGTAATAAATGAAAATACACGATAAAATACATTACCAGAAAACAAGCCCATTTGGTCTACTATTTTTCGGAGTTCTTATAAAAAATTATATTATAATGATTTGATGTTTGTGAAATAAAAATTTAATTGAGAAATGGATTCATTGAAAATGTAAAAAAAAAAAAAGTGGCAATCCAAAGGATTATAAAATGTCGGTCAGTTAATTTCTTGTTAGAAGATTGCCTGATGAAAGGAAGACAAGAAAATTGCTAAAATTGGTCCTTGTGTGTTATTCTCGCACCTTGCGTGCTTCATTGTAGAAAAATAAAAAAAAGGTGAAAAAAAAAGTTTTGGTTTTGAAGGTTTTAATTTAGACCCCATTTGATAACTCAATTCAGAATTTGAACTTAATGGGTTTAGATCTTAATACGTTCAAATGCGGTTGATAACCAAAAATAGAACATCTGAATTAATTAAGTGACATTAAATATCTAGACAAAACTCGCTTTCAAAAATAAATAATAAATTATTTACTTATCACTTAATATGATATATATTCAAATGTATTAAATATCTTCAAATTTAAAAGGAAGCATATTGTTCTATGCCATAATATGGATATATGCCAAATTAGTCATTATGCCTATACCTCACAGGGTAGGCTAAGAGAATCCCACCCGCGTCTCAACTTAGCACTTAAGCAATCATTAGAAGCGGATAAACAGGTCACGGCACAAATGGGACTGAGCTGATGCGGTTTGAAATTACTTTTTGAAGAATTGAATCAATTTATTTAACTCCTATTAAACCAAACTAACGTGGCTAGAACTATTCATGAACAATTATCGACAGTTGTAGAGAGCTTGATCCTTTTTAACTCTCATTTTCGATTATTATGTTAATCCAACACCTTAAAAAATTCATAAGCATATGTTGGATATGATCTTTTATGATAGAAAAGAGTGAGAGCGTGATTTTTTAAGATAGAAAGATGAGCGAGTATATTTTAAGAACAAAAACATTTTTATAAATTTGAGTGACTGAATTAACAATATTTAGTTATGCATGTGAAGGACTATTTTAACAATTGTTCAAAAAAAAAGAGGTTAAAGTATATAACTATATATTCTGGGCAAATTAGTGTTATACGATACCCATTTATTTACAAATCCATAGAGAAATAAACATGCATGCTTTTGGTTGCTTTTGGTAAGTAAAAGTTTGGACTCTACATATGCAAGTGAAATCCTTTGTAGAAATAAAATATGAAAAATCCCGCCCATTTGCCATCTCTATTTACAATGGAATATCATTTTTAGGGGTTCCTTTGTAACTATTTTTATCATGTATTGGTTTATTTTCCCTTCAAACATGAAGCACATAATGGTCTTTTTGTTTTTTCCCCCTAAGGAAACACAAATACATGTACATCTAGTGCCATTGATTCAACCAAAAATATGGATATTAGTTTTAAAGGAAATTTGCCAATATATTTGGTATTTTTATTTTGAGTTTCTTTTAGTTATTGTGAAATTGGGATTTAGTTTTATGGTGCAATTTTAGCATACCCATCTCTACTGTTTTAGGTCATTATAATTAAGCCCAGCAAGTTTGAATTTTCATATTCATTTCTTTCAACTTAAGTGGCTTTCCTAATGACACTACTAATATTAAATAATATTAGGAACATAATTAGTATCAAAATTGTGACTTTTAGCTCAATTGACCCACGTGTTAAGAATTGTTTCTAGCCAAATCATTGTCATGCCAAATACAAAAAGCAAAAGGGGTAATTTTGGAAACCTCTCCTGAGGTTTCTCATAATGTCACTGATCTCTCTTGAGATTTTTAAAATCTCACTTACCTCCCTTTGATTGACATTTCTTGTGACATTTTAGCCCCTTTGAAAGAAACGTGAGAAAAATAAAACTTTTCTTCCAATACTACCCTTTGCATTATCCTACTTATGAAGTTTTCAACAACAATAAAAAATAAATTAAGGCTAAATTTTAACAAGGTGTAAATTTCTTGATTTAAATTATTTATTTTAGTTGTATTGAAACAAAAGCAAAATTTACACTTTAAAAAAATTATACCAAGAAAAACTTATACGTATAAAGAAATCATTTTTGTTATCACTACAATTTAAACTACATCATGTATTAAAACATATTTTTCAAAAAAAATTATTGAGTTCTTTAATTGTAATTGTTCATGGAATTTTTCAAGATATTAATTAGTGACTAAAATCCTCCTAAGTAGTTGACTTTGACTAGTTTAATTTATCCATGTCCTTTACTATCCTAGCACAATCTCAATGTAAAGAAATAGGACCATTATTAAATAGCAATTAGTTTTTTAATATACATTTTTTGTTTTAAAATTTTTATTTTAGTTTGGCTTCTTAGTTAAATAGTTTTTAAGATCAAGGGTGATGTTGTCAATTTGTGACTTCTGATAGGAATATTTAGTCTTGTCAAGTTCATATAGGAGGTAAGTGAGATTTTAAAAAAATTCAGAGGAGCTTAGTGATATTATGAGAAACCTTAAGAGAGGTTTTTGAAATTATCCCAAAGCAAAATACACCAACTAGGTTCCGAATTGATTATCCTTGGGTGGCTGATGGGGATTGATGGAAATAGAGGCCCACTTGCATTATGAAAAAGTTTTATTTCTCTTGCCTTTTCTCTATTTTGGTCAAGATAACAGCCTGGAAGAGCTCCTTCTTTAATTACTATCAGTTTTCAACATTTATTTCTTTATTTCTTGTTTATTTTTTATGACTCCATCATCTCTTTAATTTTTTCTACAGTCTTTACCCATTTCTGAGTTTGACACACGCCTTAAAAAAAGAGGAAGAAGAAAAAGCTTGAACACAAAACTTTCCTACAGTTAACGATAGAAATTTACTAGAGAAAATTTTCTTTACCAAATAAGTAGGAAATGTCAAGAGATATTGGATTTATTGGACCTCAAGAAAACTTAATACAAATTGGTGATCATCTTGGAATATTAAGATATCAACTCTTAAGATATCATCTTTTTTGTATATTATACAGAAAGATTTTTTTTTTTTTTGAGGGAAACGTTATACAAAAATAATCACTTGGTTACTTTTTTTTTTTTTTAGCTATATATATAAAATGCCTGTCCAATGATCACTTGGTTCCTAGCTCAAATAAAAAATGGAACACGAGAATTATGCCCCTTCAGCTTTCCTTGAATCCTCCTAATGTAATTTTTTTGAGTTGAAAACAATGATCTACTAAAACGGGCTGGGGCTTTATTTTACATATGAGGGACTAGACGAAATGTTTTGACTTAAGCTATTTCAGCAAATTACCCGTGATCCAAACCGTGTTTCTTGTAGGAATGTCCAACCAAATATAACGGGTTGCCAAGAAAAAAAAAATAAAAAGGAGTTAAAACAAATGCAATGGGAGAACTAGTACCTACTTTGAATTTTTTAATATTTATGCATTTCTTGATCCAAAAGTTATGTGAATAATCTTGTACAAATTCCTCATACAGAAACAAGTTGCTTAAGAAACTCATGAGATGGACCTTTTCTTCCTCATAATTGCTTCTGGAAACCCCTTGAGGTATTGGTTACTAAATGTGTAAATTAACAAGCATTGCAGAAAGGTCTAATCCAGCTTGGGGTGGTACATATCTGTTTGAAGTGTAAAGGAAGCATCATATTACAAGAAAGGTTTTTTATTCAACTGCATCGCCAGCCACGTAGCAATTGCAAAATTTTGATATTCTTAACTGGCGAGACTAATCACAGTCGCAGCAAAAGGATGTTAGCTATAGTGCTTGTAGCTCTCCATTGTTTAATTCACCAAATAAGAATTTATCAATGTAAGATTTAAAATTTATATAGTGGACATAAATGCATGATAATTAATCTAAATTTAAATTTAAATTTCATGTTTTATACTTCTATCACGCATCTACATCTGCTAGTTTATGCAATACTAGTGGAAGGCTAATTCATAGCAATATAGTGCAAAATTCCTTGTCCAAAAACTTTATTTGCCAGTACTAGTGTCTACTCCATCTTAGAAAAATATAAAATGTGACATGATACATATTCTAAATACGTTGAACTTTGATGGAAGGAGTAACAAATCTTGGTGGAAATGCTGTTCTTCTATGTAATTTCCAACATTGGGCATTGCCATCCACTCTCTTCAGTTCCCGTCCATAAGGTTATGGCAAGTGAAATATTTGTGGGAATGTTAGGAGTAATTTAAAGAAAAAAAAATCTCCTCATGTGTATGGGCATATATAAAAACCAGAAAGTCATTTTTTTCTACAGAGCTAAAAGATTAATTTGCTTTTTGTAAATTAAATTGTTGATGCTAAATGCAAACTGCAAAGTACTCCAAGAACTAAGGAAATTGAGAAGAAATTATACCAAAAAATCGTATTTTAGTACACTTTTGCCAAAATTGTATGATATTCTTATTGTTTTTAAAATTAACTTTTTTATGCATTGACAATATAATCATTTTATTCTACTACCAGTTATGGATGTGTGCTTTAAATTTTAAATTTAAATTCACATTATGTGGCATACTTTAAACATGATAGCGTAAAAAAAAATATACATTAACAATACATAAAAAACTTACCATTTTCTTTATACAAACATGTTACTCATAAGTGGATGAATAACATATATGGCATGAACAAGTCAAACTAATGGCTGCTGTTTTTTCTTCCCCCTCTGTCTCAAATCAAATGGCTGCTTGGACTGCTCGAGTCCTGCAGTTGAAGTTTTTGGCAATTCAAGATAAGGCACTTTCGGCAAAAGAGTACAAGTTCGCTCTGACAGTGCAATTTTATTGCCCGATGACAAATTAAGGATCAACATGCAAAGGATATTTTTTTGCATTAAAAATTGTGTTTTCAACGTCGTTGTTTTAATGTTTATGTGTATTATGTTAATATATATGTTACATCATTGTGTGTATTGTTTTATATTCATGTATTATATTATCTATATATTGTATCATTCTATACATGACGACAATTGAAAACTAACTAGACGCGATTAGACAATTGTTCTGGATAAAATATTCTATATACAACTTTTACTTCTGGTTCAATTTCTTATATCTATTGTTAACCATATAATTGCTCAACACGCAATTGAGTTTTCTTTAAGGTCTACGGTCAAATTATTTTTCGATTTTGCTTTTGGCTGAAGCACAGAAGATTCCTTGACCCAGTGGTAGAATAAAAAAGACGATTCATAAAAACCAATACATAATAATAATCTCCAATTTTTACCATTTGCAATCCAGTCCTGTCAATCACCACTTCTTCCCTGTATACTTCTACTCTTCAATGTGTCAACCCAATGAATAACATATGGGGTTGTCTGCAGAATTTGGTGCCGTCCAAAATTGTTATAGATTACTTGCCAACATCAGGCTGAGTAGCCTTTGATTGAATTTACTTTTTGCAGTGCCACCAGAAGAGTTAAAAGAGGTATTAGGAGTAGATATTATGGGATTACAGCCCCACGTTTGGTTCCATGTTAGAGGGTTAGACTCCTCTCCCTTTTGTAACAAAAAAAAAATTTACTTTTTGCACGTCTCCTCTTTCTTCCTAAACATTCCAGAGGTTATTTGTACCCACTAAAGTTTCATCTTTTGTTAATGGATTACTTTAACATCCGCTCAATATGCATTCGTTAGCACACTTAAATTATATCTAATTCATGTGAATACATCATAATTTTTGCAATCCTCATTTTTAGGTACTTTTTTAAATTAATTACACTTTTCAAAACATCAACACCTCAAAATCCTTTCAATTGAGTGTCCATTAGATACTAGTTAGCCATTCCTTTTTTTTTTATTAATCACTTTTGAACTATTCTCATCGACTTCAGATTTCACTCTATATATATATATATATAACGCACAGGTCAAATGATAATTCTATATGTAGTTGCATGAAAAGTAAAAAAAAAAAAAAAAAGGTAAAAACTTCAGCTAGATCTCAGTCGTAGAATATTAGAATCCCGTGCTCTTTTAGCCTCCATGTGTTATTTATCAAATCAACCCCACCTATTTCCTTGAAGTTTATTTGCAGGCTTAGGAATAAAAAGTTAGAAAACTTGTAACAATGGAAAGGTTATAACATTACACATGGAATTTGGTCAATTATGTTAGACATTAAATATAAATCTACGAACGTCTATCGCAAATTTAAAAAATTTATAACAAGAAATTAAAACCTGACATGGGGTTGTAATTTGTCCAAAAATTTACAAATATTTCCTATATACGCCCACGCAAAATCTGTCAATTTCTTTAACGGAGTTAACAGGGTCAAAGTGGGATGTATTTGAAAATTTAGAACATAACGTGTTAAAAGATAAGATTAAGGCTGCAAATTGAGAAGCCATCAAAAATTAAGGGATGCGATGTGGAATTAGAGCTATAATATATCATTCGAGTTCTATCATCTTACTTTAGCTTTTATGGCCTACCCTTGACATGCTTTGAAAACTAAATTAGGCTTTTTAATTAACATCAAAAAAGGTCAAAATTCGTGTAAGTTCCTTGGGGCAAATATTACATTCATCTCACGCTCCTTATTCAAAGTTATCTGAGTGATCAAACTAATGTTGAAGATAACGTCACTAAAAATATCTGGAGAACAAGAAACCAAAATAGCGACAAACCTGATTCCCAAAACATTTCAAAAAAAAAAAAAAAAACCACAGCAATACTCTTTGAGTAAATTTGGATAGTGTATACATTATCATATTTTACATAGCAATTATTCATCTAATGCTGACAATGTATAAAAAAGATTAATTCACACTTTTTTGTTACTCTTTTTAAGATCGTTAATTAATTGCCTAGAAGATGACGTTTATTTTCTTTATTATTTCTACATTTTCGGCATTAATTATCAAATGCACGCCTAGTAATAAATCCATGATGTCATTTTCAGGAGTTGAATTAAAAGAAACGTTTGTTTACAACCATCAAGAATGTACTAGATTAATTGAGCAATGATTGTGATGACCAAACCGACTTTAGAATAGTATACGCTAAATGAAAGCCGCCATTTCATAGATTGGTCCGACACGTGTTTCCCAATCACCATATCCTATCGGCCGCCGTTCTATTCTTGATCACTAATTGTGAGCACCACTATCACGAGTGAGAAATAAGCTAACAGATTCTTCTACAGGACAAGGCGGTGAAAAGGTAAGAAAATGACAAAAATTGTGGGTGTCATCAAGCCAATGAGAGATCAAAGTCCAGCATATCAGTAATATATATATATATATATAACCTTAAGGAAGTAAAATATGATGATGTGTTTAGTTAGATGTAGAATATGTTTTTGTTGGGGAATATTCTTAGTAAATTAACGTTTGTAAGGGCAAAGTGATTAGCTTAACAGTTTAAAACTAGTTGAGAATTAAGTAAAATATTCCGACTGTGTAACTTGTTAATGATTTGGTTAACGGATGCCTAGTGCGAGATCTTAGTGTTAGTTAGTTTGAAAAGTGAAGTTAATTTAGGAAAATATTCAAATGTACGTGTTCACATGAGAAGTCAGACCTAATTTAGGTATTAATCATTTAAAAAATTGTTGTTAATTTGGGAAAGAGTAAAAATGCAAGGAAGAAGTGCAAGTAATGCGTGAAATCACAAACTAAATTATGTGCAATTTGAATGTATTAACAAGTGATCAGTAATTACTAATTAGGAAAATCCAACCATTAGTACATGGTATGTAAGTGATCATATTTGTAACCATGTTAACGGATAGGATTTGACTTAGATCCACTATATCTTGATCTAGATGCATCTCTTCATTTGAACCTAAATCCAGACCAAACCCTGACATGTTTGTAAAAGAAGACCCAAACCCACAAAATTTCATATACCCAGGGTCTTTTCTCATGAAAGAATATGAATACTAACTAATATCCCTGACTTCTATTTAGCCACCCATATGAAATTTTGTACAGAAAAAAGGGAAAAAAAAAAAACTTGCTCAATTGAGTAATATATATATATATATATATATATATATATATATGAAGCATTCTATGCCTAATCAAATTGAGCACTGCTACTGAGTGCTGAGCTTATTGCTAGAAATAATGCATTTTACCGACCAAAAGTGGAGTAGAATAGTGCGTCATTTGGATCTGCTCGTTATGGTTCATTCATATGAAGACATTTGCATGTGGTCGCAGAAGTCTCATTTGAAGTATGATCATCCGCAAGGACATCTTTTGTCTCACTGCCTTTGATTATTAAGGAAGAGGATTCTAGTATTTCATATTTCATTTCAAAACTGTAAATCAAAGAGAAGGAGGCACCGACAGAGCCAAACACTACATATATATATAATGTAGGAGGTTGGTGGATTGAAAGTGATGTCCATCCAATTTATTGTGCTAAATTTTGGAATTATAGCATTGAGTTGTGTCTGGTAATAATGGTCCAAAAGAAAGCATTATTGGCGATAGGTGTAATGTTTCAATCTTCATTTTTGCATTGTATAGAAAGGGGGGAAAAAAAGTCAGATGATCGTTCTTTGATTAGATTTATTTGCACTTTGAAACAGGTGAAATTACAAAAATTCCTGAAATTAGAAGTTTTGGATTATTGTTTATCTGATGATGATGATCCCAGTTTTATTGTTTAACTTATTAGTGATCTGATGAATTGGAAATGTCCCCATCCAACTTGCTTATATATGGAGTGGTTTTTGTTCATGGAAATATTATGCCAAATAATATGTTAGATAATTAACCAGAAGTTGATGTTACATAGTGGTTTGTGTCAATTATTTAGATTTTTCTCCCCAATTAAATATGTGAGAATCATTAATCAGTAATGAACAAATCCCAGTGATGCGACTTTTGACCAATGATATATTCTTAGTAAATCAAATTTAAATCTTGCACAAACAAAAAAAAATGAAAGTAATATGCATAACATTTTCGTCGTAGTTAACTAATCTCAACATATTCTAGAACAGTTTTATTCTCCATAATCGGAGGATGGGAAAAAAAAATTGCCTGGTAAAAAAAATTTACCTGGCTTTCTACTTTCTTTAAAATGAATCAATGTTCATGTAAAAAAAAAGTGAAATACATAAGTTGCCTTTAACTGAATTTGGTAAAATGTCACCTAATTATGCATCAAGCTCTAAGATTTAGGTACAACTAATGCAAATCTCATGTCCCAACAACATTTTAAAACATCATTCTGTGTCTTTCTCTACTAAGGGGAAAAAAAAATGGAGACGTAATCATGGAACCTATTGCCTTGAATAGATTATAACAACCTTCTTGAGTTTTATCCAAAATCCATCTAATTTCTCAATATAACTCAAGTTCTTTCACATTTGTTTTGAAATTACAAAATTAACTAATAACAAACCAACATAAAGACAAGGCTGTTGTAATATCACATCAAACATACCTAATTTTGTTTGATCAGATCTCCCTATGATCAAAACCAACTCGACAAATGAATAGAGAAGTGAGAAGCAGACCAGAAAAGTTTCCATCCAATTGCACAAGTGTCTAAAATTTATAGAGCTTACAATATTCAATTTTCAAGTGTTTATCTTTGCTATAATTGGTTAAGAAATCCACAATAATCCTGGTCAAATTCATAGTCCTAAAAGAAAATCATTTTCTTTTTTTTTTTTGAACTATTTTTCTTTCCGTAAACGTAGATGTATTGGAACAAGTGGTTAACATATTAATTTCATATTCATATAAGTTCCAAAACCAATAAAAATGCCAAGCAAAAACGTGAGTTAATCATTTTCATGCATCATATCCATTAAATTTGCAGAAAACTGTAGTGTGTAGAATCCAATTGGCTTTTGCCGTTGCACTTTGAGATAGAGTCTATCACACGGCTCTTCAACTTACCTGAGGATATTCTTGGGATATTTCTTTTCCCCTTAGACTTGAAACTTCTCTACTTGACCCCATTAGCAAGTATTTCCTAACCAATTTCCAGCGTAGTTTCCTTCTTTGGAAATTTTGAAAAACCCCACACTCCATGCTAAACCACACAAAAAGTAACAAATACCGGCAGTATTGGAAGTGATCAATTTTATAATTGAACCTTAATCAGTGTGGGATATTCCCTACTTATACTATAGCCACACTGCAAAATAACTTAATACTATATTTATATTAAGATTAATATTACTCACAATGTTCGTGTAAAGAATTATTTACTCTAATAATTTCAGATGCATGCTCTCAAACCTAGTGGTATACTACAGTAAAATTCGTTTTGATCTTTAAGTTAATATATTCAAACTTAACAAATCTCATTATCAACTCAAAATCAATATTACAATCTAAAAATAAGTATTTTAATATGATTATTTTCACTTTTGTTCAAAAAATTGAACACAGGATCATGAAAATTATGGTTAAATGTGACCCAAAAAAAAAAAAAAAGAGAACAACATGATTGCAGAGGCGCGCCTTGAAGGCCAAAGCATGGTGCATGCAAATTATAATACCAAGAAAAGTCCCCACCAAATAATTTTGCATCCCAAATATTTAGTCTATCAAGGCGTTTTTAACTTTTTACCCGACCATGGTTTGACAGTTATCATAGTAAATCATGAATTCGATTTGGCTCCACCATTTGACCAAAACTTTTATTTTTCGTTTGTGATAATTTAGCTTGATTGGAAATATAATTTTTGTCCAATTATGTGGAATTTATTATAAAAATATCCAAATTTTGGAGCATAAATCGAATTCCTAATTAGCACCACACTACTAGAAATTGAGAGAGCCATTTCTTTTGCAGTTTCTGATTGAACATTTAAATTCTAGAAAATAAGTCGTCAGGGAAAGAACATTTATGATTTATCTTCAGCATTCCTTCTTCTCCTTTTTTTGCCATTAGAAATTTTTGATGCAGTAATCCAAATCATTTTACTCTATAGCTGTTTAAAATTATATTCACAATATACAATTTTATACAAGAACTACAATATCTGTGAAATTAATAATTATTTACGACCATAACACACTTGGTTCTACTTACAATTTACTATTAAAATCATACCAATATTAATATACTAAATCTATTTTCATTTACCACTATGACATACATAATTTTACTCACATTATACTTTAATTAAATTTTACAACAAACTTAGTGCAAATAGAAATGAAAAGGGTATGAATCTAGAACCTAGAACAAGTAAAATATTTTTGTATGTGCATTAATATAAGATAGGCAAATCCTCACTAAATTTGATACAGGGAAAAAATAAAAAAAAAACCAGCTCACCCTGAAAAGGACACCCTTCTTCTGCAATAAACTAAAAACAAAAACAACAACAACAACCGAGCAACAAAAAATTGGTCAAAATCCAAACACTCCCCATTCCATTATCAGCTTTTTTGGGTTTTCACTACTTTTTCGTCTTTCTTCCCCTTCCCCCATTATTTCTTCTTCATTCTTTCTCTTCAACTTCTCCTAACCAGAAAAAACCAAACTTCTCATTCTCTCCATCTCTCTGATCTCTTATTTTTTTATTTAATTTTAAAGAAAAAAATAAGGAAGATAAAGGGTGTAGAAAAGAAGACAGAGCTGATCATCAGAAGATAATATTAAGTATCCCTCCCAATTTCAGCTCTTTCCAGCTTGATTTTCTCTTATTTAAAGGATTCATTTAACTCCTCCTCTGATTTTCAGCTCCTCTCTCTTATTGTTTTCTGCAACTTTTTTGCTAATATTTCTCCATAATTGCCTCTCCCGTTCCTGAAATTTCTTGTTTTCTTTGCTATCAGTTCCACGATTGAAGCAAGCCCTTTAATTTTCTTGAATTTTAGCCGAATGGGTCTCATCAAAATCCCAGCTTTTTTCCCATATCTTTAAGCTGTAGAGTGTTTTCAGGAGCTTTTACCAACTGGGTCTTGAAAAATTTTAGGTTTTCAGGTGAAGAATCTGTAAAAATTTGGGCTAAAATGGCCATTTCTTCGGTGCCAATTGAGCCAACTGGCGGGGCATTGACTGAAACGACCTCGAATTCTGAGGATTCTCGTCGTTTTGGGAATCTTAGAGGTGTCCAGTGGCGCGTTGATTTGGGGATTTTGCCCGCTTCCCCTTCCTCCTCCGTTGATGATCTCCGCCGTGTCACAGCTAATTCCCGTAGAAGGTATGTTTATAACTTCCATTGTGTCTGTCTTTTGATTTCTGGGTTAAGGTTTCTATTTTACAAAGATTTGGATGTTGTTTATATATTTTTTCTACCGGGAAATGTTTCTAACTTGCGACTGTATATTCATGTGTTTGAATTCGTGGGATTCCTCCCTTCTCTTCTGGTAATTTTCTCTGTTTTTCGATATCATATTTGGGTAGTTGTCAAATTGGTTTAAGTTGGATTTGATGTACTTGAAAAATGTTTTAAACTTTTTAGTTTCTTTGACTGTTTCCTTTTCTTTTCGGGTTGGGGAGGTGGGGAGCTATGGTATTGGTGGTTTGCTGTACCAAACTGGTAATGTTTTGTGGCTAGCTTTTCTGCTAAAATGGTGGAGAGTGCTAGTTAAATTTGTAGGTTTTGGTCAATCTTTCTAGCTAATGCTGTTATCATCTGTAGGTATGCTGCTTTGCGGAGGCAGCTTCTAGTTGATCCGCATTTGCCAAAGGATGGAAGTAGCTCTCCTGATCTAGTGATCGATAACCCGTTGTCACAAAACCCAGGTCAGAATTTGCATCAACAAGGTCTTGTTGCATAATTTGGCATTCATTCTGATTGACTGTGCTTCTAAGTGCAAGGGCTGCTATTCAAATGCTAACCAGCCTTGGTGTTTGCTGCAACAAGAGTCTTCTCAATGTTATTTAACTGGTCATTTGGGACTCTGTATTTGTGTTTGGATCCTCATTAAGATATTGATACTGATAATTGGGTTTTCTTCATATTGTTATGCAGATAGTTTGTGGGGTCGCTTCTTCAAGAATGCTGAATTGGAGAGAATGGTTGACCAGGATTTAACGCGTTTATATCCTGAACATGGTAGTTACTTCCAGACATCTGGATGTCAGGGAATATTAAGAAGAATTTTGTTACTCTGGTGTCTTAGGCATCCGGAGTATGGTTACAGACAGGGTAAGTTGGGAGATTGTTAGCTAGGGATATCAGGTGCTATTTCATTGCTTTATCTATGGGTTAGATGTCTTAGTTAATGCATATTAGGTCAGTGTATTTAAGGCAGTTTTGGTATTATGTGTGTTTTTTTTTTTTTTTTTTTTTTGGGACCCATGGAGTCCAGACTATCAAGGCTAGTCCAGCCAGTCCCTACTCCAGCTTTAATGGAATCTAATCTCCCAGTTTTCTCTTTGAACTTAAAATCTTGTTTTGCGAGTGAAAAGCCACTTTTAACACTAGTAACAAAAGGTTGAATTCGGTAAACCTATTCGTGCTAGATACTTTGTGGCATTAGTTGATCAGTGAAACTTCACCTCATTGATGGAAGTAATCTATTTTGCCCCTTTTCAGTGAAATGGTTCTAATATCAAATTAATTTTAACTGTTATAATCCATTTTGGTAATAGTAATGATTTTATCTGTTCATCTTCCCAAGTATCTTCCCTTCTTGCTATTGTTGTTTTACAATTAAACATATTGCTACAAATAGCATGTCAGTGCTCTTCACTCTAAGATCTGAAGCATCTAAAAGTTTCATAGATGCATTACATATGAATTTGGTGATAATATTTTGGAAAGAAGATGTGAACTTTTTGCTCTTTTTCTTTTTTTTCATGGTTTAGGATTGGAATCTATTCAAGCTGGAATGGTATTATTATGTTGCTCTGTGCAGACCAGTGATAAAAGAGTTATGCAGTTTCTGCTGATTTTGTATGGTCTTGCTGTCGTAACTGTGTTCCTTGGGTTTGTTTACAGGAATGCATGAACTTTTAGCGCCGCTCTTGTATGTTCTCCATGTTGATGTTGAACATCTTTCTGAAGTGAGAAAAACGTATGAAGACTACTTCACGGACAAATTTGATGGATTCTCTTTTCATGAAAGTGACTTGACATATAAGTTTGATTTTAAGAAATTCTCAGAGTTGATGGAAGATGGGGATGGATCTGGAAAAGTTGCAGCAAATGCTAGCAGCCTCGGTCAACTTGATCCCAATATACAAACTATTGTTTTGCTGAGTGATGCATATGGGGCAGAAGGTGAACTTGGGGTTGTCTTATCTGAGAAATTTATGGAGCATGATGCATATTGTATGTTTGATGCTCTGATGAATGGGTCTGGTGGTGCTGTTGCAATGGCAGAGTTCTTTTCTCCATCGCCTTTTGGTAGTTCACATAGTGGGTTCCCACCCGTGATTGAGGCTTCTGCTGTATTATACCATTTGCTTTCTCTTGTAGATTCAT
Source organism: Gardenia jasminoides (assembly GCA_013103745.1). Lineage (NCBI taxonomy): Eukaryota > Viridiplantae > Streptophyta > Magnoliopsida > Gentianales > Rubiaceae > Gardenia > Gardenia jasminoides. Next base: position 37,471,826 of record CM023098.1, read on the forward strand.
CTCTTCATAGTCACCTTGTTGAGCTAGGGGTAGAACCACAATACTTTTCACTCACGCTGGCTGCGTGGTCCTATTTGGCGGGAGTTTGCTCTGGAAGAACTTTTGATAGTCTGGGATGAAATATTTGCATATGAGAATTGCAAGCTGAATAAATTGGCAGAAAATGATGTGGATGCAAGCTCTGGTGTACTTGAGTCATCTAGGGGTGCATTTATCTCAGCTTTTGCAGTTTCAATGATACTTTATTTGAGATCTTCTTTGCTTGCCACTGAGAATGCTACTTCCTGCCTTCAGAGATTACTGAATTTCCCAGACGATGTAAAACTGGAGAAACTGATTAGGAAGGCAAAAACCTTGCAGGCACTGGCAGTGGATGCTAACAACTCAAACCCACTGCTTACTCAAGCAGGAATGTTTGAAAGGAGCAAGTCAGCAGTTGTTAGAGGTCATAGCCTTTCATTTGATGCCACTTCTCCAAGAACTCCCCTGACTTTAGTGCCTGATAGCTACTGGGAAGAAAAGTGGCGGAATCTACACAAAGAAGAAGAGCGCAAGCAAGATGCCTTAGAAAAACAAGCTCCAAGCATCAGGAAGGGTTGGTCAGAGAAAGTGAAACTGGGCTTGTCTAGAACTGAATCTGCTCCATCCTCATCTAGCGTTGATAAAAGGAAAAAGGAACCAAAACTATCTGTTAGGAGAAATTTGTTGGAAGATCTGGCCCGGCAGCTTGGAGCTGAAGAAGATGCACAGAGCATTATGGATAATGAGCATGCAGACATGAAAGACGAAAGGGTGGAAGATGGCCAGAATTTTAATGATAATTTTGCTTGTACAACTGAGCAGACATGTTTGAGTGGTAATGCAGGTAGTGAAGAGAACTCTTCCATCTTCTCTGATCCACCAAGCCCTATAAATGGGGTTAATGATCATGGAGACGAATCAGGGAGAAGTAGTGTTGCTTCAAATTCATCAATTGATGAACATGATGGTGGTACAAATAGAGCAGAACATTGTGCAAATAATCTGGAAGGCTCACCTCTTCCAGTGTCTGATTCACCTGATGATGTCTCTTTAGAAGCCAGTCAAAATGATGAGACTGCTCCAGAAAAATCAACAGTTGGCTTGAAAGAAAGGAAGCTGCTATCTAGTAGTAAATTTCAATGGCTATGGAAATTTGGACGGGGTGGTGGTGAAGGAATATCTGAGAAAGGGCAAGCCACTGAGACAAATAAAGTTTGCAGCAACAGGATTGATCATGATAGTGTTACTGGCAGTTCTTCGGCTGATGGAGGAGTCATATTGTCTTCTGAAAGTAGCAAAGGAGAGACTGTTGACCAGAATGTGATGTTCACTTTGAGAAATCTTGGGCAGTCCATGCTTGAGAATATTCAGGTATCACCAAGTATCTTTGATCTTAATACTATTTCTGATTGAACATTTATTGGTTCAAATCTATTGGCCTCTTATTACCCCATAACTTGCTTGTTACCATACACAATTTAGTGGAATGTCATCATGTTGTAATGAGATAATGGCATGCCAAAAAACTTACTGATTTTTTCTCCGTGAACATGGGTCTAGAAACAAATGGTGTTTGTTACTGAAAGTAGAATAAATTTTCACTTGGTTTCAGCGTAAAGATGTCATAGACGAATTTAATGAGAAAACGATACTAGTTTGTTCTTTTTACCACTATCTCTGCTTGTTCTCAGATGCTTTTAAGTTTCAAAGCAGAATCGGAAGCTGAAAACATCTTTTATGTTGCTTTTGATTTTCAGCCGTTTTTTCCCCCTCTTTCCCTAAGAAGTGTTTGAAAAGCAAAGATACACAGAGTAACAAAATTTAGTGGAGCAGAAAATGAAGTAGTCTCTGCAAGTTCTGGTCTTAATTATACTTCCGTGTCTCTGATAGATTTTATTGCTTCATAAGTAGGAAATGACGTCTTGATGACTAGATTCCAAAACTGATTTTGAATATTTTGGTGCGTTTCCAATTGCCTTTCCACAAGCTTTTTGATAGATAGCAATGGTAATGTCTTGCAGGTGATCGAATCAGTTTTCCAGCAAGATCGAGCTCAGACAGCGCCCACCAAAAACGTTCTTGTTGGTAAAGGACAAATTACAGCCATGGCAGCCTTGAAAGAGCTTCGAAAGATTAGCAATCTTTTGTCTGAAATGTGAGCTGGGAATTATGTCAACTTTGTATATACGATTTTTTTTTGTAATTACTACATTCTGAGTGCAAAATAAAGACCATTCATCGGCTTTTTATACCTTCCACGTCTGGTCATTCCAATTTTGTAATGTATCAAGACTGTTATGTAAATACATATTTGTTTCAATAAAATTTGATCAATATTGTTAAGTTTGGAGAGCAGCAAGTAGCAAAATTTGTCCAACCAGAAATGAGTTTCGAGAAGGTTTATATTGGTTGGTTTGTTTAGGCTTTCATACTTCACCTCAAAGGCTTGATTCTTGATCATGTTATGAGTTGATGAGCTAATTTTAATTGCTTCATAACTTCAAGAATTCATGTGCTGATTGCATGTATGGTGTACGTTCACTACGCAACCACCATGACCTAGGCTAACTCCATAAAATTTGAGAATTTTAATTAGGAAGATATTCAAGTTTGTCAAATAATAATAATAAATAAAAGAAAGAGAGAGAAAGGACCATTTCCATTTGGTAAATTTTACAATATGAACTTTTCAATCGACTACTCAATAGCTAGCTTGAGAAACTCTACTGAATCACTAGCCAATTTGACGAGTATGAACTTCAATTCCAGCTTCAATCCCAACTCCAAGATCCTTACGTCCTTCCCAAATGCTAAAAATAGTACCTTTCGTTAATTCCTTTTATATGTCTAATTATTTTTGACGATTTACACTACATTAAACATTTTGGTGGTCAATGTTCTGGTTATTACCATTATTTCTTTGGCAATACATAATTAGTACACTTTTTTGTTGGCATGGGAGTAATGCATTTTATTTAAGGTTGATTTTTTGACTGCATTCTACTAAATGAGACAGGTGTAAATTTTTCTTTATTTTTAAGGATAGCAATAAGAATGGGTGCCTGTCCCTTGGGAAGAAGCAATAGGGCAAGGGGAATGCAATGCAGGGGCAGGGACTGAGGAGACAGAGAACACATGTAATTGTAATTAATTAGTTTTATAATTGTAATTAATTGGTTTTTATATCATTTGTTATGCTTCTAATTATGTGAATATTCTTAAATCTAATATTGGACAACTCAAGAAACCTAATTTTGCTAATATTCTTCCCCCCGGCTATGCCTCTCTTCTTGCTGATATTAGTAGTAATAATTGTAGTAGCAGTAATAATAGTAAATTAAGTCAGGGAACTCAAAAAGGAAAGAAGAACATGAATTTGCCACCAGAGCAAAATGGGCACTGCAGGAAGAGGTGAAGCGTGGGCAGAATAGGAGTCGAAGCAGGGGGAGGACAGGGGAATATTTTGAAGACGAGACAAGGTAGAACCCCCAAAAAAGAAAAAAAAAAAAAACTCGTCTTGTTACCGTTTTAACTTATTTCACTACGTTGAATTTGTAATATATATGATTTATTATATGACTACATCAAAGCTATGCGCACTGCCAAGAGACCATGAAATTTTTGACTCGACACTTAAACCCAAACCCAAAGAAGGAAAAAATGAAAAAATCTATTGGCTACATGCGAAACCAAATGTTGCTTTGAAGATTGAATTTAAACCTGTAAGAAAATCCCTCCCTTCTCAACTCTGGGTCGACTTCTTCATAAGAAAATCCAATAGGAAAGAAGGGCAAAAAGGAGCTGATATTAAACTTGTCTAGTAAAACCGCATTAGCGGAACCAAAATCCAATAGGCCAGACCACTGCTTTGGAATGAAGAGACTCCGCCTAGCTCTTTCCCTAAATGAAGACGTGACGCCTAGTCTAGGAAACAGATGCCGATAGCCCCCTTTGCACACAAGTTTGACCTCCTCTATTTTTGCTAGAACTATTGGCCTTCAGTTTAGAGTCCTCCTTTCGATATCCCGTCTTCGTCCCACTATATAAGAAAGATAAGGGATAATATCAGAAGCCTCCCTGAGGTTTCTCTTAATATCACCTGATACCTCTCAACTTTTAAAAATATCACTTACCTCCCTTACTTTTGTTATTTGTGTAACAAAATTTATAAAAACCCCAAACTACCCTTTTGCTCATTTTGCTAAATAAAAATACTCCTAACCACTTTGTTTGTTAAAAAAATCACCACCTAAAAAATAATTTCTAGTCGTACCACTATATCACAAATCTATAATTCATCAAAATAAAAATTTTAAAAATAAAAGAAATATATTTGTAAAGAAATATACTTTTACCAATTTAATTTATATATTTAAAACTGATTCATTATGATCCTTTTTTTTTTTTACTTAACATCTTCACAACTCGTGACCCAAGTCTTTAAATTGTACTAATTTATTATAAAAGTCAACTCAAAAAAAAGGAAAAAATCTTACATTCATATTCCATATTATCACAATTTAAAAAATAAAATTTAATTTATTACAATTTATAAGTAAAAAATTGTACAGCCATACAAAAAAAAAGAATAAAAAAGAATGTTGGATAAACAGAAAAAAGAAGAAAGTGACTTTTGATTCTTTTTCTTTCATTTTTTGACATCCATTTATTTGATATGTAAATCATGTACTAAGTGAAGGTTAATATAGTCAATTTACAATTACCAAGGGAGGTGAGTGATATTTTTAAAACTATAGGAGTGCCAAGTGATAGTACGAGAAACCTCAGGGGAGGTTTCTGATATTAGCCCGAAAGATAAATGTGAGTTTATATTTGATTTGATGGACGGTTATACAGTATGGTAAAAGCAGTCTTTACCACAAAAATGTCATTAGACTGACAAAACCGCTTGGATAAGCAAGCAATTGTCAAATCATATCCCTGCAATGGCAGGATAAATTAAAAGAAAGACAAAATGGGATAATAATAATGGGCAACCGGACGCTAACCAAGTCACGTGCGAAAGAGGTTGGGCAAAAGAACTAAGGGTTTTCGTCCAAGACTACCATGGCAATCCAAATGGGTAGAATATATCTTCCTTTACAAGAGAGTAGGGGAAGATAAACTAAGACAAATCTGCAACAGAAGAGATGAGACAATCATCCATGAAAACCAGAAGATTAATGGAAGTTGGAGAATGAGGATGAAATAGTAGGAGAGCCCAAAAAAAAAAAAAAAAAAAAAAAAAGAGCAGCAGATCAAAGAGCAATCAATAGCAGGGGAAGTTGAGCGAAAGTTGCTAAATTAGGCCACTGGTTGTTAATTAATAACTGAAGCTCACTAAGATTTTAATATAGATAAATTTGTCGTAGATTAGTTTTATTACTAATAGGGATACATTTGTCAAAAATCCAGTCCAACATTTAAATGGGCGAATTAGATCGAAACATACATTTTTTTTGTTACTAGGTATAAATATTTTCAAAAATACAGGTTATTTTATTAATATGGACACATGCGTAAAAGTTTTTTTGGTTTTTAGAAGCATTACCAAATCAGTCCAAAATTTATGATAAATCAATAGCATGGGCAAATTAGTGAAATAATAAATTTTTAGGGGCAGCAATTTTATCCACGATTTTGTTATGATATTACGAGGTGCAAATTAGTCCAAAATTTATAATGTATTTATAAATTATCGTTATTAAAATATATACGCTTAGCAAAATATTACATACAACTTCCAAAAGAAGTACTAATAAAATATAAGGGTACATTTAAAATCCTACCCTGCCATTTGACTAATAGTGCTATCAAATATGATATTACTTATCTTAATAAATATTTCAAAATGTGGTTCGTACTAATTATTTAAAAGTAATTAAGCCGCAAGTTTATGGCAATGAATAAGTAACATTAGGTGTTCCAATTACAGTTACGTAAGTGTTTGACTAATACTAGGAGGCACCTAGTATTAGAAGGTACTCACAATTCATAATGTAGGGTATAATATAAGTACTATTAATATAAGCACTAATAGTTAAGAAGTAATTTCAAAATACAAGTTTATCGCAGTAATTAATTGGCAAAAATTACTCAAATTATGTTATTAATGTGAATTAATTTCAAATTTTTATACTTGTTATGTTAAATACTAAAAGATTACACCAAGTAAAAAGACCATTTGCAAACATCTACGGGTGGCAATTCAAGACCCGACATGATGCTACGATAGGAACACGATCGGATAAATACCTGACCAAAACATGACACAGAAGAATTTGTGTTAAAAATGGGTTGATCCTATTATTACACCTAAAAGGAAATTGGTCATTATGAGTCGATACGTGGGTTGATACAAATGACATGTTATTAACCTATTAAAACTTGTGAGTTGACAACACGACACGTTTATAATACGAATTATCATTTATATTGGAGATAGTTTTTTCTTTTGATACCTCTACAATGTACATCGATATCAAACTTATATAATTAAAAAAATTATTTGGTTCTCCTTTTCATCTAAACTAAATTTCTTTAAAAACCCTACTTAAAAATTTTGTTATATTTTAAAACCAAATATAAAAAGCAAAAGCCATTAAATAATTAAGAATTCAAACAAATCTTTTTGGACAAAAAATTAACTAATTAAGCTAATCCCTAAATTACAAAAAAGCACTAATTGATTTCTTCTTTTGCATATCTATTTACAGCAAATCTGTTTTTTTTTTAATTCCCTACTAAATTCCTGATAAAAATAGTTATTCCTTTCTACATAAACTAGTAGAGTTTTTGATATCTTGTGATGTTTCGTTAGTAATTTCAATTCAAAAAAAGTAGTAGTACAACGTGGATTAAAACGCCACACAACACGTTAACAAATAAGTCATGATACGAACACAACACGAAAGTTTAGTGTGTCGTTTATAGACCTGTACTTTTTTGACATGAACACTATTATGACACAACATGAGAACGATACAACACGATACATTTACAACCCTTAACACATCCCTTAAAGAAGTGCTATTGAATGGTAGTATCAACAATAGTATTAGTAGTACAATAAATTATGATATTAATACAATTAATATGGTTTTACTTTGTTCAATGTATTGTTCTAATTGTCAATAAGGCATAAAATCAGTACGATTAGATAGCAAAAGAAAAACTATTAGGGTGTGTTTAGTTCACGGTTTGGATTACAGGGGATTTGTTATTCTCAAATTACTTATATTGGATTATGATATTCTTGAACGAGTACTTTTGCCATCCAATATTACGTTGCCTTTATATTAGACCGGATGTCTTAGAAAATAACATCATCCTGAGTGTTTGGTTCATTTCAGGATCATGTGGGATTACTCATTTATAAACCACAATACCCTTTTAGCCATACCTATAATTAGGGCTACTAATCGGGCTCAATTTACGCATATACATATATGTATATATGTATGTATGCATTATATATATGTGTGTAAATAAGTTTAAAATTTGTAGGTAAAAAATGGACAAAATTTTAATTTATTAATAATAGGGACTTAGTCCCACATTTAGTTATTTCATTCAAATGGTCAAATTAGTTCAAACAAACATTGGTTTATTAATAGGGCCCTATTTCTCCAAAAGTGTATTTATTTCATTAATATGGACAAATGAATTTTAAGTTTAGTTTTGTTAATTTTACACCAATGCACATCAAATTCCATGGTACATAATGAATGTTAGCAAATTAATTAAATATTTAACATCTTTTTTTAGGTTGGTCCAAATTCCTCTACAATTATATTATGTGATTAACAGCGGCTATTAGTCCATCAATTGTGTTATGGTGTATTATTTATTCTCCCACTTGGAGTGTGATTTCCCACCATACAAGGCCACGGACCTTTTACTGAAGTAAGCCACAAAGGATGCAACCCAATGACATTTTTTGATAATTGATCCATTCTTTTCTTCAATTGGGTGACACAAGACGCAACCCAAAAAAAGAGGCTTCAATAGGCTCAAATATGGGCCGGTTTTATTATAACACAGTTCATTCCACTAACTACTAGCTATTGTTTCACATTTACATAAACATGAAGTGCAATTTAAATGTCATGCTAACTATTCTATTTCTTCACAATTTAACTTCGTCAATTCAACCTAAATAAATAAGCATTCCACCTATTACACCAATCGCATAACTTTGAATTCCTATTCTTCATGAGTATCCATATGTATTTTCCTTCGCCTAAATAGCTTCTTGTGCTCTAACTCATTTTTTTTCATCGAATATAATCTAAATATATTTTGTGTCATTTTTCACTCCACTATATATTCCGTTTCACGTATTTATAATTTCTAAAACATTGCCATGCACATTACTACAAACACAAAACAATTGATTTTTTTTTTCCTGTTTACAAACACCAACTACATAGTAATTTCACAATGCATTTGTGGAGACAAGTGCTCACCTCTTCAATTCAATTTATTCATACAATTTAATCCCTCCATTAATGTCTTCATCGACCATTCTGTTTCAAGTATCCCATTTTGTACTTACATTTCGTAGCTCCAAGGTATTGGAGTCCCTGCTCCTGGGATTGACGGCTGCTTCTGGAACATTTAATGTGTGTCTTAGTCGTATTGACTTGTCTTTAAATGTGGGCTCCACCATCTCTAGCAACCTGTACGAAATCTTTCTTCCCACCATCCGCTTCTCTAATCAACTTTCTGCCATAACTCACCTCAATTTCGGCAATTTCTTACGTGTCCTTTACTAATTGGTTAATCTTAACTTTACCACAAAAATGTTAGAAACAGCTTCACCATTTTGTAGAATTCACCTTGATTTGCTATGTCCAACTATCTTCTTCTTATGCTATATTTAATCAAAGAATTTGTAATAGTTATTCATAGTTCTTTTTTCTGAATGAAACTACTCATTGCTTTCAACATGAATTCCTTTTAATATGTCCAACAATATGTCCAACAATGATTTTTGCCATAAGTATCAACTCGAATTGGTTGCGAGTTACACTGAAGGCTAAATACCATCTATGTTTTAATAGCTGGTAGTAAATTCTTAGGGATAAATGTTTTAACAGTAATTCTCATCCTCCATAAATACTTGTGCCCCCAAGGAACGCAAGGTTGACACCCTCATGCACAAAGGGCCGTCCAACATGGCCATAATATGCATCACCAATCTAAGGGACTTCCTCATTGAGGAATTGCTATTCTACAATTTTCAGGACAAAGCCTAAAATACGATAGGGAAAATGTTATTCATATTAAGGCTTTTACATCATTTTAGCTTATCTGGTTCTGGGAAAATCCATTTTAACATACATACAGCCTCGAACAGTCTCCAGAAATTTATAGCATTCACATAGGTTTTCCTTTCCTTTTTTTTTTTTTTTTGTTTGGGGGGGGGGGTGTTTGAAGAAGAAAAGGATAGCCAGTTTAACTCTCCTACCTTTGTCAATGTAACTATAATGGATCTAAATCCATTGACAGTTTAATCTATGTTGTGAAAACCAGGAAGTAGTGATGTTATGAAGCCAAAGACAATCAGTTGGATCTCCTTCACAATTATCCACAAGCGGTTGCCACCTTCAGCTCTGCCAGGTTCCACGCCAGGTTCATTTTCTGCTGCCCCATTCTCGTTAAGAGGCTGATGCTCATTTTCGCCTCCAGGTTGTCCGTCTGCCAAAACAGAAGATGGCCATATGTGTTAGGAAATGGTTACTCTTTCTTACATAATGGTCTCATGAGTTCAGAATCTATCTAATGGTGACAACCATAGTCTGAAAATAAGTGAAGGATCAGGAATGCAACTTCATATAACTATTCACAAATCAGAATGCAGGTCATTTATGAGTTTTGTCCATTAGATTCTGATGATAAAAATCCTTTATCATAGTGCTAGATGAGCTGTAAGGTTATTAAGCAGAAATTTGTGAAAACGCAGACAGTGCAGCTAAGCACACAAGATGAGAATCACATCACAATGGCGAAACTACAGCAGGGAGCAACTGTAACATGACCATTCTCTTTCCATTTGACATTGTCTATTTGCACTCTTCATGGATTCTTTATACCCAAAATGAGTTTCAGACTAATTGATTCACAAATAATGGGGAACCTAGCTGAGCCCACAAACAACCTCTGATATGGCTCACCAAAAAAAAAAATAAATGAAAGTTGTTCAAGACAGATTCTTATAGAAATCATCAAATAAAGCAGATGCGAGTTTCTCCACATGCGCACGTATGTGTATGCAGAGAGAGAGAGAGAGAGAGAGAGTGAAGCATATGAGGCTTCCAATAAGAAGGCTATACGAGAGAATGAAGTAACATAATCAGATTAAATAAATAGCCAAAATATATTCTTGTCAAGTGGTCATCACAGGATTCGGAAAATTTAATTTTTTAAATACAAGTTCTAGCTTATTTTTCTGCATTAAATGCTTACAGATTTTCAATAGAGATACTGTTAGTCAAAGTACCTGCAGCAGCAGCAGCGGGAGCAGCATTCTCATTCCCAGCTCTCTCAGGAGCATGAGCATTATCTGCCTGAACAGCAGGCCTTGGTGGTTGGGGAGGTGCAGCTGCCCGGTGCATCCCCTGTGAAAGCCATCGAACTAATGGTGCCAGAGCTCCAGTTTGATACCTGCATCAGCCAGTAGAATAATTGCAGCTCTTAGTAGCTGGAAAGCAGGTAAGAGAATACCTGAACAGTATAAACCATGTGACAAACTTTTGATCGAGTCATGAACTCTCTGATTTTTTTTTCATTGAAAACAAAGAATTCAGTTGGCCAGTGATTTTTGGTGTGCACAAACTACAAAAGCGAAAATCCTGAGAAACTCTGCTACTTACAGATAAACTATTGAAGCAAAAAACACAAGAAGCACCAGCCTTTGTCTTGATCCATCTTGGTTAAACAAAAAGATAACTGCCACCAGCTTTAGAATAAGCAGCAAGTCAAGCTGAAAAGCAATTTGAAATCTCCTTACGACAACTTGTCGATGTCCAGGCTGCATTTGCTGTGGCTGTTGCTGCTCACGTTGCTGTTGTCCTTGATTCTCACCCACTGCTCCAGTTTCTGAAGAACTTGGCCCACTATGACGGTAAAGAGTTGCCAAATCAGTTAAATAAAAGCACTAAGACTTCCTGTACTTAGAATTCTAGATTTACAGTTTAAGAAGGAAAAAGTTACGATTTTCATAAAATAGTGCATAATATGTGTGTCAATGGATTGTGTTAACTGTAACTTTCCACACATTATTATTACTACATTCATGTAGAAAATATCATGACACTATTTGGAGGCCAAGACCTGTTACCCAACACGTAAAAGCCAGCTAAAATAGCAAGGTAAAATCCTTGAAGCAAGTTAATTAGTTTTTCCAAAAAACCCTTCAAATTTGTTAAAGGATATGGTAAATTCTAAAATGACAGTTTGCTTTTGTGTGAATCCAAAATCTCAGCTGCAAAAGGAGTGCTTCACATTCTGCATGTCTAAAACACCGAACTCCAATGGCCCTAATATCTTGACAAGTAATAACCAAACAGATGGAGCCATAATATGAAGAACAGATTACTATGAAAGGAACATCTATAACTATAAAAGATTAGGACTAAATTTCATTTCCCTCAAAAGGTTCCATGTAGTTCCTTATCAACAATATTCAATATATAATATTTTAGGGTTTTGAAGGTGGAGGAGGGGGAGTCCGCAAGTATACTTTCAACAGACCTTATTTGATTGAACAAACTCTAAAGCTTGTTCATAAAATTATCCAACAATCATTTCTTATGTGCACATACCAACAGTAACCAACTAATGAACATAATTTGTTAGCTGCTGAATGAAAAATAAAAGGGCATCATTTGCTTTGACAAGGATTGTACTGAATCTTAACTGAAATTAATGTCAGAAAAATACTTTTATCCTCTTGCATCTAGGGCTGTAAACAACTCAAGCCTTAAGGAATAGTTCAGGCTCAATTTGTCAAAAGCTCAAATTCGAGTAGAATTTTTAGTGAGGTCAAGCTCGAATTTGAACAATGATTAGAATTTAATTAAGTTATCGAACCGAGTTCGAATACCAAGTATTCGTCTCTTTTCGAGGTTCGAGTAATTTTTTATAAGAAACATATAGCTATATTTTAGATAGAGTTACATTTTTATTATTATATTGCATAAAACTGATAGATTTAATATTCATAAAAAATACTAAAAGTTAAAAAAAGTACAAACAAAATTTTGAGCTTTCCAATCGAGATAGACCCTATAAAATACAAGATCAATGATAAGGATATGGTATTTACACGAGGTTCCCCTTTAAGTTAAGAATCAAATTGAACTCAAGCTTAAATTCTAAGCTTGTAGAAGATTCAAGCTTGAAACCCAGCCTCCAAGGTCAAAAGTTTGATTCAATCCAATTCGCTTACAACCCTACTTGTGCTATTACCTATTAAAATAATAGGAACAACCTATGGACTAAAAATAATAAAGCAAAAAATGGAAACCTTGCAACCTGCTAACGATTTAGTAAGTGATACTCCCAGTAACAACACTGAAGATCGATTTTATGCATGGAACAATAATTTTCCCAGCTATTTGCATGCTAAGTACACAATTTGTGATGAGGGACAACTTCTGCATACTGCATAAGAAGGGCCTATGATTGCCTCGTATGCCCAATGATCTTCTTCTGAGACTTTGGTTAATTTTGCCGAACATATTTTAAAAAAGTGATGAGTGCTTAAGTGGAATAGTTGACATGCTGGGTCATGTTGTAACACGGAAAGGACATTCAAACTTTTATGTTGCATTACTAACAATTCAGACAAGCATACTTGGCAATGCTTACGAGCTTTTCCATAATTGTCTCACATGCAGGAAAACGTTTTGGTAGATCCACTAAACATGTGCGTCCAAATAAGCTAGTAAAAAAGCATAAGAAATGTGTGACGCCCCAGCTGGGCCCCAACCACAAACTCCCCATCCTAAGCCTGCCTAGCTCTCGCTAGAAAAAGAGAAATCAAACCTACTGAAAAAATAACTTTACTAAAATTAACACACTATCCTCAAACATCTTGTCCAGGGGATCTTGCAGGTCCAGCTCCTGAATTAGCACCAGGTTTAAGTCTTAGAAGGGTCCTCGTAACTGCTGTCTGAGGCTTTCATGCACTATGGGTCTTGATTGGCTAACCTAGTCATGGTCTGGCAACCTACTTGAAATTCAGTAATCCTAATCCTGACCTCATTAGTCACTTCTTGAGAACACTGGATACATTCTTCTAACTCTAGGTGCTTCTGCTTAGTCCTTTACCTCTCCTCCAGCAACATTCACAAACAGAGTTTGGAGGCGGGTCCCGGTTGGGGCATCACAGAGATTTTTTTGACCATGTTAGCGTAGAAGTATACCCACATAATCATCCTATATATTCCAACAAAGAGGAGAACGAACATCACAATTAAGTTCAGTAAGCCGCTGGAAAAGGCCCACTTCCAACATGACATAAGCATTTGCTTTTCCCGTTGTCCTTTCTTTTTTCTTTTCCAATTCCTAAACCAAAGTAGTCAAGTATTTTATATCAGGGAATACATGCTGCAGAGCTAAATATGCAAAGAATAAAAGATCCAAGCAATGCCTAGATGCTTACGAAGACCAACAACGGCAATAAAAAATTGCTCAAGTGTAAGGAATCGAACAACAAATGCTACACCCTAATAGTTCAAATTAAGGAGGAAAAAAGATGATATTAGGTTTTAAAAATTATAAATCTGTAATACCATCTAAAGATTCCTATCCTGGACTCAGAATCAGTAAATATAACAAGTATAAAAAGATGTCCATCACTTTTAATGATAAAGATTCTAACAGAGATGAAGGCACCCATCTGGCCTTTCATGATGCTCCACACCACATAGCAGATCAACATATCCATTTAAACTAAGATGAACACATCTCATGCAACGTCAAATAAAGTTCAATTTGATTTAACTAGTTTCTTGCAATTAGTAACCAAAGATTAACATCATTTTGATGTGCAGATAAAAGTAAACACCAGAGGAACCATTTCTTTATGTTTACTTAAGAGGCACCATTTTTCTCCTTACTATCTTTTGCTTCAGCAATTATAGTTCCCTTCCTTTAATAAGCAGCAATCCCAGAAAACAACCTCAATGCATTTTGTACTGTTATACTATAAAAATGTTTGCCTTTTTTTATTTTGTTAATAGCTTGATATATAGGTGAGGATTCCATTTTGTAATGTCTCCCTGCTAAGAAGAGAGTTTGGACAGTAGCCTTGTCCAAACTCCCCTGCCCTCCGCCTCCCCCACCCCCCCAAGAAAAAACCACAAAAAAAAAGAAAAATAAAAAGATTAGGAAAAAAAATCCTGTACGCTGGAAAAGATCAAACAGACAAGAAAGCGGACTTGCAAAACCATTGTAAAGTTGCAGGCAGCAAGCAGCCACTTCAGCTATGTAAGTTACACTGGGATTGCAAATGCACTAAGAATCAGAAAGAGTGCTTAACCTAAGTAAAACACTACTGAGTTATTAAACTATCAAGTCATGCATAGCTAGAAAACTTACGAAGGTATATTATAGGTGAAAGGGATTAGTGTATTTGGTGCAAATGCTGCAGTAGGCCCCATGAATGGAAAAGCTGGAACAGCATAAAGGCCACGTCCATGATTCATCTGTTCCTGATTCTGTTGTAAAGGGTAAAATCCAGGGAAATATGAAGGATACATGATTGGAAGTGTCTGAAAATCTCCATTTAGTGAAGGTAAGCCGCTAAACTGAGCCTAGAAAATTGAAAGAAAGAGATTAAGACACAATTAAGAAATGCATGTACACATATGAGCAAAAAGTATTGATTCTCTGCAGCGACGAATTAAAGTTAATTAGCTTTGTTTGACAATGAAAATAAAGTTAACTGCATTATTCTTCATGTCCTAAACAAAGATAAATAAAAAAAAAATGAAATCTTTCCCGTTCTGAATGAGAAAGGAACGACAAACTTAGTGGGAGGAAATGGGAATGATGAGGAGAAAAAAGCATATTTTATTCACATTGTTACCCACCACTGGAAGAATAAAATCCCTGAAAGCCTTTTTTTTAAATTTACTTGTACTTTACAACACAGACAGAACCTCATATAGCACACCTTCCAAAAATTGGGGGAAAAAAGGCTACCTCCAAAAGATTTGTGGTGGGCTATGGTGTTAAATTGTTGGCAAAAAGTCACATTAAACTTCAGCTTTAATGAAAAAACTTCATCATCTGATATTTTGAAAAATCAAATTTGAAAAGAAGATGACAATCACAAAAGGTTCTTTGCCTCACATCTTGCCAGAAGTACAAGGATAACCCTTCCAAATTGGTTGATTCTACCCTTGAATCAAAACAAGTAAAATCCCAAATGTATATCCTTAACTCCAACTTAAATACAGCATGATTTTACCAGCCAAGAAATCAATTCCTTGTTTAGTTGCTAACTAGTCGGTTTCAACAACTTGTGTACTCAGTTTACAAATACAAGGAAAAGATTTTGACATAACCAGTTTATGGAAAGTGGACTAGAACAATAATTGTTCAAAAAAATAAGCTCAGCAGCAGTTGATATAAGCAAGCACTGTAAAAATGTTGCTACTCAGTCCATATCATACGAGCATTTAGGGACTCAAAGACTAAAATTACAGCTGGCATGATTTGTGTTATGGATATTTCTGTTCTTGATCATGCACTAACAAAAGTGATTAATATTGGCTAGCAAAAGAGTTAACAGTTTGTCCCAACCAAAAGTTTGTAAAGTAATTGGTTTATTTGGATTGCTATTATTTGCCCAAAATTTTTTTGCTTGCATCATCGACACAATTTTCGACCACCTTTTTATCTCGTGCACATCACATCACCCAAAAAAAAAAAAAGCTACAGTATTTTCTTCCAAAAAATTATCCCAAACAATCTACTATCCAAACACATACAACACTTTGTTACTGGGCAAAACATGCATGATCATTACACACAAATGAAGTTCCCTCTTTGTTTACCAGTATAGAAGTTCACACTCCTCTCTTCTCTGGTCCCTGTTCATTGTACCCTTCTAGCTTCCTGTCTCAGCCTGATAAAGCAAACAAACCCACTCTTCATGGCTCACCCTGGTTCCCCCTGTTATCCTCCAAATGCCCTTTTCCATAAGTCAACCCCCTTCTGCCCTGTTCTTGAATCACCACTCTGATCCTCCCCTTCTTTGGAGCCCCCTCTGACACCCACCCCCACCTCCCCAAAAGAACCCACGCCAAGCACTTCCCTATTACAGGAAAGGAAAAACCCCTCACCAACCCCAAAAGGATTAGACCATTATTGCATGCAAATAGAATCCAATAAATATGAGGAACAACTTAATGGGTGCACTAGTTGCATTTGTTACAGCCATATTCAGTTTCACACATGATACATGATTCACCAATTTAGGGCTAAATACACTGATTGAGGACAGTGATGACAGATCTTCTAGGTGAAAGGAGTATAAAACTTGGACAAGCTTAATAATTGGCGAAGCCACCAGACTGGGCCATTTGTGGTGCATTTTGGGTGCTTTCAATTCTCAATATGAAATCTTGGGCCTTCAATGATGTCTAGACTGAGAAAGCGTCCCACAGGCCATAAGCCAGACAGTCACTGCCAGGTACAGTGGATTGTTGCCGCAGGAAAGAGTTATTTCGAACAAAAGAAAGAGATTTACTGAAAAACAAAAAGACACAAAAACAAATAGCTCTTTCATGGAATCAATCCTATTTTCCTGCATTGTTATGAGGATACATGTACCTAACCTATTTATATTCATCCTGCTGAAGCAGAACATGTATTCTATTAATATAAGACACAAAACACCAAAACACCTCAAACACCAAAAACATAGGTGTGGGATAGAGTGGCCGCAACATCAAGCTAATTTCATGCTCTCTTATAATGGTAATAACTGACCACCTAACCAATCGTGACTTTTCTAAAGTGATAAATTGAATGAAAAGTATGGTCTAATTGAAAATGCAAATTTTAATTATCCCTTGGATCTACATGTAATCAATCTAAAGTTTAAACCATTAAGCTACATTCTAGCAGTAAAGTTCCACATTTAAAACCTATCTGGTTTATAGCTAAAGCAAATCACAAAACCAATTAACTTTTGTTCAGCGTGAATCCTCATAACAGCATAGAACCACCAGACAATCTTTTAAAGGCACATTAGTTCCACGAAATCACAAATTAGTGAGAAAACAACTAGTTTCTACCTCCAGATGTAGGCAGAAAAAATATCCTATTCCCTTATAGCTTATATATAACAACTATTTCTTTGCTGTAACTCACATCCTGTAAGAGCAATGTTGGTGGAACAAAATACACTCTGAATGCATCTACATCCCGTGTGACAAAGTTTTTCACTTAATACTACCAAAAGGACAGCAAAATCTTCAATGATGACTTTAGCAGTACAGAACTAACACGATTTAGATGCACCACAAGAAAATGGAATATAGTAATTCTCTGTGTAGGCCAGTTACCAAAACCAACAACATCATTACGCAAGCTAGACTGAACTTTCGAGATTCATGAGAAATTATGCTTATATTCCAAGTAAGTTGGAGCTCAATAAAATTTAAGCAAAATTCGAATGATAGAATTCGACGAAGTGTATTGCTTTTATTGGAATGTAGTTGATCATCTACACCCAGATGCCACCTGGCAACCATCACCTAGTCCAGACCTCCAACATCACCAAAAATGAAACAACAAAAACAAAACCAAAAAAAAACCAAAAAAAAAAAAATCCTTTCCTTGTATACCAACCAGGTATTTCTATCATTGATGACATCTAAGATCAAAAGTACTCAAACACAAGTTTCTCCATTCTAACTAGTCGGAAAAAGATACCTATCTCCAGCATTCTCGGATTACATGGAATATACACACACAATTTTTGCCAAAGCAATCATTCCTCTAGTGCTCAACAGTAAGATTTCTTACAAAAACAAGTAATACTATATCCTCACCTCGAGGCATGGCTCTCCTCTCTCAAAATCTTCACCCCGAAACACTAAAACAAAATAATATTTAGCAAGAAACAAAAATGAAAAGCAGCTTTCTCAATAAACCTAAACCCCATTTCCTTCCATTGAAGAAACTCATTTCTTTAAGGGTTTCTTCGCCTTTTTCTCCCTCTCTTTCTATCTCTGACACACACGCATGATCATATGCCAGAAGCCAACAGAGCCCAGATCACAGAAACACAATTAAACAAATACACGAAGAACCCATGTAAAAAAAAAATTAAAAAAAAATTAAAATCTGAAGAACACGAAGAAGATTAAAAAAACAGAAATGATAAACTAAGGGAATTTCTGTGCACACATATATCCACGTATGAGAACCCCAAAATTGAATCTTGTCCATTGCAATTTGTTGAATTTTTTAAAAAGAAGGTGACTTTCTCTACCTGGGTTTGCTTGTTGAGAGCTTCTTCAGCAGCAGAAGAAGAAGAAGAAGAAGAAGGGGAAGGGTGCTGCTGCTGCTGCTGCTGATGCTGATGTTGATGTTGCTCTTCTTCTGCCATCGAAGCCAGCTCTCTCTCTCTCTCTCTCCCTCTCTCTCTAACTCTTCTTCTTCTTCTTCGGGTTTTGATATTATTATTACGATTTTATTTTACAACTTTTTTGTTTTTCTGTTTTTCCTTTTTTTTTTTCCATCCTTTTAATCGACTGAAGGCCTGAGCTACGTGGAACTTTGTAGCATTGACCAATAGAGCATTGCCACGTCATGAATTCTTGCATTTGTTGTTGGGTTTTTTAACTTCAGAAAAAAGAAAGGAAAAAAGAAAACACATCATACGGACCGTCAACAGGGTCGTTTGATATAGACTTGTTATCCAAACTTGACTAAATTAGGGGGTGTTTAGTAAATCGTTTCAGCCTTTATTATAGATTTTAAATTCAATTATACATATATATAATGCATGTTTGAGTCATAAATTAATAAAATTGATAGCCTTTTCGACAAGTATTTTGATTAACCACTTGTTATTCGAAAATGATTTTAATAACTTATCTTATTCTCTTTTAAATCATTTGAATTATCTTTTATTCTCATTAAATGTAAAAATAAGAAAACCAAATGCTACCATTTCAACAAATAAAAAAAAAGAAAAGAAAAATGAAATAATAAAAAAGGAAAATATAAATTGCACATAAACGAGCACATTATAGGTTTTCATTAAAACCAATTATCATTGAACACTTTATGATACTAATAATGGAATTCGAATCAAACGGCTTCCTAGTTAATAAGACATTCGAGTTTCAAACAAATATACGTGAAACTCCTATTTGACTCATAAAATATTCAGGTTTTGAACCTTAATTTCTTTACTATAATTACTATAACCTTAAGCAGTAAAATTAATTTGTAATCTACAATATTAAAACAGCACATAAATCAGTGAAAAATTCATTATATGTACATAAACCAAAATATTTTCACTAATAAATGTGTCTAATTCTTTTAAAATACATGAAAATAATAATAAGATACGATCAAATCAAAATATAAATTATATATATGCGCTTGTGTGTGTGTGTGAGAGAGAGAGACAACAGGCCAGGCTTTAATTGAGATAAACCTGTAGAGGCCCCAATTTGGTTCACATTTTAATGGGGTCCAAATGTGAACTCGATCTCTGCCTGACGTGGAGTTATAGTAGGTTCAATCCCTTGCTTTGGGGCCAATGGGCTGAGCGTACTATTGATAGCTCTACGGGTTGTGTACTTTATATACCGTATTGAACATTTTGTAATCAAGTCTGTACAATAATTTCTTTTGGGCTACAAAAATTTTTTTTAGAACCAATAGAAATTTTTATAGATGTGGAACTAAAAAGATCTAAATTTGCTCTTTGAATAAATTTTTTCTTTTTTTCTCAGGCATAAGTGATTTTTTTTTTTTGTCTTCCTTTTTCTCTCTGAGAGGGCATATATACTAGCTTGCCGCAAATTTTGTAGATTAGTAGTAAGGTTTGTACCTAAAATTAAAAAGAATTTGGATTTCTTTTACATGTTTAAATAACGCGTTCTTTTTTTTTTTTTAACAACTTTTCTATATGTAAATATGATATAACAGCTTTTCCTACTTCTTTGAAATTTTCTGTTTAGATAATTTTGCAATATCTAATCTTATGGATCTTCTATTTTATGCGTACATGATGCCTGTCGTGTCTGTATAGTTTTTACTTTTTACAATTAATATTAGCTTAGGCTAATTGAGTTAATTATTAGATTAATGACATACAAACTACAAGCGCACACATACAAGTTATATGGTGGAATATGGCAAGGCTCAACTAAAAGTAAAAACTAACCAGTTGAGCAAACTAGATAGATCGAGCTAAATAAATTATTTATACATTGTAAATAATCAAACAAGAAATTTGAACCTCCATCCAAGTTCTAATATTAAAATAGACAAAACTCTAGTTAAAATGCTTAGCGCAAAAAAAAAAAAAAAAAAAAAGCTAACATTTGATTATTGAAAGACAATAACTTAAGGACATATTTGTCAAAAATGGTTCCTCTTCAACTGTACTAGTTCTACTAAATATTTTGCAAAAAATTGCAAACAATATATGGTCTTTCTTTTCTTTTTTCCCACCCACTTTTTCAGGATGCCTTGTTGCTTGTAGACATGGAACACATATTGATGAAACTTGATGTATATACAAATAGTAACTAAGAAAACCTCTTTAGTGTTGGTGCCGTATCCAATTGAATTTGCACCTATACGGTTGTACCTACTCTCAAAAGGGGGCTAAGTTTCGGAGCCAGCATACTTATCGTTATACTTTTCAAGTACAAAAGATGGTGCGAGCATTGTTCAGAGGTAGCTTTAGCTGAAGCTATGACTATCAGAGCTGCCCTTCACTTGGCCTTAGATCTTAAGCTGGCCGTGATCAATATTTTGTCAGATTGCAAGGTTGCTGTGGGTGCAATCAACAAGCATGCAACGGATGAATCTTAGCACTTTCTATAATCATTAATGATATTAAAAAGTTAACAGATTCCTTTTGAAATTGCCATTTTACTTTTGTTAGTAGAAGTGTAAATTCTGTTAGTCATGTTTTGACAAAATTTGCCACAAAATTAATCAAAGAAGTTAGGTGGAAAAATTCCTTCCCCCGCGGCTTGCCAATAGGTCAGAGCAATCTTTTGAGGTCGTTGCCCTCCGTAATTCGCAAGTCTGTAGTGTTTCCTATATATATATAAAGCATCTGTTTGACAAAAAAAAAAAAAAAGGATGGTGCGAGCACTTTTTGTGTTCTACTGTTGTATTTTCTTTTCCTCCTCCTATGCTTTAAGCAGTCCAGTTTTCATCTCTTGATCCCTTCCTCCCATCCAAGTGCCAAGTTTCGCGGGTACCCGTTGCAGTGTGGGTTACAAATTGGCCGAATGAGTTCAGCCCAATCTGGACCGTCCATTAAGAGATTAATAGAACTAGACTACAAAGACTCGTTAGATCGATAGACCTAGACCTCTGCGGTACAATCGATTCTTGCGCTCTGAATACCGTATAAGGAGAGAACAGAACAGAAGCTGCAGAACATGTAAAGATGGTGAGGCAAATAAAAAACAAAGCGTTAAACATAAAATCAACTTATTCAATGTGCAATACACTACATCATTAAAGTTATCTTAAACAACAAAAAGTAGGATAATAGTACATATTTTCTCTACATAGAAGGATAGGCAAGAAGTTGAAAGGACCAATATCCGATGAACTTCATCCCGGAAGTAGCATTGATTCATCTTTACAACCATCCAAATTTGCATGCTTGCCTTTCCTCAATAAAGCTGATTTTTCTTGCCATTCCAAGTTTAGCATATGTACAAAGGTGAAGACCTGCAAATTCCAGTGAAATACAAATGAAACATGATTAAACACATTTCTAAAACACCTTGTAACTTACCGTGTTACAGCAGTAGCCCACCTTTCCTAACCTTTCCCTTTTAACAGGAAAAAACTCCAGAGTGCAAGCTTCTTCTAGAACTTATTTTCCCCAGAAATACAACACCAAATGTACCGTGCAAGTGAAACACCTGCATGCATCTATCTACATGCATTCAGGACATATAGACCAAACTGAGATGTGTCGCTTAATTATTTTTAAGCTTGAGACAGGGAGGGGCTGTGAATTCTAGACCAACAATCTTTAAGCATAAGGTATCTAATGGAAGACATAATGAAAAACTTGATGACACTTAGAGAAAGTTAATTCCTCTTTCTACTATGACAACAAAGAGAAAATACCAACTTGATGTCATAATTCAAGAATGCATGTCCCAATGCCAAAAGACAAGGCCATACAGCTAAACAATACTTCCCTTTTGTATGAAGAAAGCAGGTAATTAACTTCTTAGAACCAAACATGCTTTACCCATTGACAAAGGCAAAATTGACTCACCTTACAAACCTCTTGGCTAAGACGTCATTACCCTTCCTCATCCTCATCTGTAGAACCTCTTGAGTTGTCTAGACCCTTCACATCTACTTCCATCTCCATTTCTGTTGGAACTGGATATGTTGGTGCACTCCCTGCAACCCAGAAAATATTGCCATGTAAATAACAGTATAGTAATAAATAAAAGATGGCTGTACCTATAGAATAACAATCATACCATTAGTAATAAGAAAGACAGCGTATGACAATATTAACTGTAGCAATAACAAATAGAAGGAAGCCTCTCAGCTTGTAGCTACAAAAAATTCAAAAGAAATCTCACTATAGTGTCCTACACTACACCTAAGCTGTAGTATTGAAGTAATTCCCACTTCTCAGCAATCTTGTACTTGGATTGCTTAAAGGTCCAAATATCTTGAGCAGCTAAAGAGAATTTTTGGTAATGGGTGATAAAAAATAAACAAAAATCTAGATGAACAATGTCTGAAACCACCCTATTATACATTTCAGCCAACTCTTTAGCCTTCAACTCTGCTTTCAAGAACGTCTAAGCTTACTATTGATTGCCCACTGTGAGCTAAATCACAAACAACAAAACCCGAAAGAAATTGTTACTACATACACATCCAATGCCACTCTGTGTACTTTCTATTGATACCCTGAGGCCACTGTCTGTCAATTTGATAATGCAAATACAGGAAATTGAAGTTTCAGTTACATTACCATTGATCTCGTTAAACTTCCCACTTAATTTTATATGTTTACTTCAATATGCCAAAAATTTATTTCTAGAATCAAAGAGTTCCAGCAAAATACTTCATACATGTAGAAAACTTGAATGACTAAATTTACATGCTATGACTGAACACCACAAAACAATAAAGTAGACAACTTCTACCCATTTTGTCTAGCCTTAGTTGGAGTAAAGAAAAAGAATTAAACTGTAAAGAATGAATCATACTCTAAAATTTTCAACATGATACACACAGTTTTTGTCACAAACTAATAAAAATCAGTGCTAGAATAGTAACTGTACAATCTGAAGCCTTCTTGAAAGTATGCACCACAGCCCTTCCTTAATGAGATTGCAACTATTTCTAGACGATATTACTGAAGTTTATATGATCCTTCTCGATCCCTTTCTTCAAATATCATTCAACCGTAAATATCATCAGCTCTAGGCCTTAAAGTCTAGGTCTACGTCATACCAGAACCCATATGCTGGTCCTCCATGACATGAACTACGTGCTTATTCATCATGTAGCAGTTGTATCCCATTTAAATCATGTAGATAAGCAATTTTTTCCTGATGCGCAACTATAGCACTGACTAAGTAATTTAATGAATCATATCCTAAAACACCACCTGATACTTCTCAACATACAGACTAAACAACCCATTGAGCTGGAGAAAAATACTTTCTCTGCAAGAGAATGAAGTCATCAAAATTTAAGCAATGTTATCTATAAATATGCATTTGTATCGCAATGAAGTTAGTTTTACATGGACAGCAACAAAATTGACCATGTTAAGTATACACCGTCCTGGTAAAACCAGTAAATGAACTTAAAAGGCTACTGAATATGAGTAGACTGGAATGATGAATGCCGTGCTGGCATAATTTGATAACACCTTTGATAAGAAGATTGACATAATAATGCCTGACATGACATGTTGAAAGAGGGAGATAAAAAAGGAGGACAAAAGTACCAAAAAATATTGTTCTAGGAAAGAAAAGAGAATGTTAATTTTAGTGTGGAGGCTAGAATCTAAATCAAACAGAGTTTGTTTGGATAGGAAATTTACTCCCAAAATTTACTTGCTTGCATCATCAACACATTTTCCAACCACCTTTTTATCTCACACACATCACATCAAAAAAGTGCTACAGTGTTTTTTTTCAAAAAATTATTTCAAATAATCTCCTATCCAACAAATCACTATTTTGTTCTTGGGTTAATTCCACTTTGTCCCCTCAAACTATAAGTGAAATTCCACTTCAGTCCCTAAACTTCAAAATAGGGCACTTAAATTCCTAAACTATAAAATTCGTTCCACTTCACTCCAGTTTTTGATGGAATGCACAATACCTAACGAAATGGTTGCCAATTCTGTTATCTTGTTATTGTAATTAATGTAAACCAAATCTAACAGGGATATACATGTAATTTCATGAGATCCACAAAAAACTTAAAATTTTGTAATTTAAGCAAAATATTTGTTTTCTTCTCCTTTTTCCTTTTATTTTTTTTCTTTCCTCTTCCTTATTCATTTTCTTCTTTCCCAGAAGCACATCATCAAAAGTCAAAAACCCATGTTCTTTGTTTCCAGAAGCACAACACCAGATTCTTCAGATTTTTTTGACGGTTATAGCGTAGAGAGTCCTATTCCTTTCTCGACCATCTTCCCAGCCCATGGCGCCATTAGACACTCCCATCACTACTGCTAACTATGATTGTGTCCAACTAGATTCCACTCCTCCACCACAGCATCTTTGGTAGACATTTTTAACATTGTGCAAATATTCAATTTTTGTTGTTGGAAGTGCATGGATGTTGAATTTTAAGAAGGAAAAAGAAAAAAATTTTTGATGTATGATAAAGCTCGACTGTCAGGCAAGAGAATTTCCCCATTTATGGGTTGGTGCAGCAGTCAGTGTGACCCCAAATCCGACCCAACCATGACCTTGGTACGAAGAGAGGGATGAATTTGCCGCTCTTGACACTTGAGAATGAAGGCAGTGGGAGCGGCCAGTACCCTACCGGCACCAGTGAGTATACCAGGCCACAAGGTGCACTGGCACTTGTTGACTATCTTGAACTTAGTTGATTGCGACTAAGAATCAGGAAACAAAACTTCAAAGCTGGCTGAGCTTTATATATAGTAATTTTTTAAATTAGCAGTCCCCCAATCCACATGTCATAGAGTAGTACTATTATATATGAAGAAGCCAGTGGAGCTGTGGATGGAATTTCACAAAAAAAAGTCACAATTCTCAAATGGAATTAAGCTGCTGCTAGTCTGCTACTTCTAACTCCACCTCATAGTCCAGACTACTCCCATCTTCAGATATTTGAATAATACTAATATACTACTCGCAGTTGTTTAGCAACACAGTACACGGGACAACTACTAATACTAGTATGATATTGGTAGCCATAGTGGTAGCGCTGTTGGAGGAATACACTGTGCTGGTGGAACAGTTGAGGGAGGAGATGTTGGCCGGAAAAGTTGAGGGAGGAGATATTAGGGAAGAAAAACAATAGGAAAAAGAAAGAGAAAAGGAAAAAGGAAGGATGACCCGGGGAGGGGGGGGGGGAATGGTAAAGTTACTTTTATGTCCCTATCTTTTTGGGTTATAACAATTAAACAATCACACTAATGAAGCGTGTTGCTCACGCCCTAATAGACCGTCACTTTTCTAAATTCTGCCACCGATTTTACTTAAGTGGGACAGATATTATAATTGAAGGACTTAAGTGTCCCATTTTGAAGTTTGGGAACTGAAGTAGGATTTCATGTATAGTTTGAGGGGACAAAATGGAATTAACCCTTTGTTCTTCGACTCTTAGTTTTTGTCAACCATAACAGCACAAAAACGGTCCATGTTGATGCACGTAGGCATAAGTAATTCCAGAGGCCCCTACTCCAGAAAGATTTCTAGAAATTAAGTCAATATATGAGGTATAGTTTCAGTGTCAAAGATGAATATATGCATGTAATATCCAATCTCAAAGACACTAAAATATCTTCTAAAGAACTCCCGTAGATTGAAAATGGTCCAACGCTAAAGTTAATTTTACCATCTATGTGATTGATGAAGTTAAAAGACCCTAACAAATCCTTACTAATGCCATATGAACCAAAGACAATGCTTACAGCATCAAAAAGATTTTTCAAATTTTTAGCAACTTGGAAGAATTTTTGGTATCTTAAAGCATGATAACTTGAAGCAGGGACGGGAATACCATAATTACAGGAGCAGAATACAAGGCTGTTTGATATATCAAATGCACATTCACAGATAAACCATTAGCCATGCTCTGTGATATAGAAAGGAGGCCCTTTTTTTCAAGAGAGAAAGGTCAATGGAGGGAAGGAACAAGGAAGTTCAACGACAACAAGTGTTATTTAATAATGTAAATTATGAACAACAAAACAAAACAATAGGACATAAGGTAAAATGTTTGTGTAGTATGCAGTTCTGAGGCGTTTGGGAGGGAGGAAGCACTGTGCAAGTAGATGGATCTTTATCAAAGTCTGGAACAAACCATCACATCATCTAGCTTGTTGAACTTCACATATCAAAACTGGGAATTGTAACTATTCACTTCAAACTGGTCTCCCACAAAACAGAAGTTCGATTCAGACACCACAAAAATAACAACCCAACAACATGGAGCAAAAGGATCACAAGCATTACTCCAATTAAATGCATCTCTAGTAAGAGGAAAACCGTAGGGTTGAAAAGTTATAATCCATAATATTTTGCTCCATTTTATGCCACAATGGTATTAAGAATTAATAATTCAGCTGTTTGAAAATATTGCACAATCACAAGAGATGGAGAAAAAAACAGCAGAAGGGAATATTGGAATTAGACAATGATGTCAGCTCATGCATTGATACAGGAGACAGGTCAATGGGTCACTAGCTTTTTGTAAGACATTTTCCAAAGAGCCCTGTGTAGATGACCATAATTGAGGTTTGACACAAACAATCCACCGAGCAAAAAGACCATAGATAGAAAGACCTGCTACATCTTCTGATTAGATCTCATTTAAAGAGAACTCGAATGCATAAGGATGCTTTATGTCCAATCGGAACAATGCTAGAGCAGCCTTCTTAGATCACCTCAGTTATGCTCTTCCAAAACTCATATACTGAATCTAGTCACAAAGAGTATACCAGATAAGTAGATGTAAATCTCAGCCACTTTCTTAGCAACTCTACAGGAGGTATTTTGCCACCTGGTTCCCATTTATATGTCAAAATACTCCAAATTTACTTTTACACTCCCATTTCCTGCTGGAAAATGTTCAAAACATACTCAAAATCCAGAGATCATTCAATAACCCCAAATTTATTGTGCCTATTTCCTCTTGTAACAACTTAGAACCACAATTCAGAAGTTGTCATCTGCACAATTGCGATGCTTCTAAGCAGCTGAAGGGATAATCAGCAATGCATCATATCCAGCCAACAATAATTTTCTTCCCAAATTTACTAAGACAAATAACAACAAATAGGTTGCATGACTTTAAAAAAAAAAAAAACCAAGAAACTAAACCTAGTTTTGCCCAAAATTCTATCATAACCAAAACCTCCATAAATTCCATTTCAACAACAATGACAGCTAAAACTAACGATTTAACATCTAAAAATGAGAATTCTATGTAACCAGTAAAGATTAGCACAAGGATGCCACTCTCACATTCTCATTTATCCTCTGAACCACTGGATACAAGCAGAGAAGTGTTGCAGTAAATTAACCCTTATCAAATTCAATCATATATTCTAATAAGAAAATACTCAACTAATCACTTAATTACTACCATTTTTTCTTTTCACCTTCAATGAAATAAGAAGTGGAGGGCCAACCGCGAGAGGATGGAAGAGCCAGCGGTTCATCGTCAGTCACGAACTCAAAAGTAGTCGAAGTAGATTTCCCCTGGCTCAGACTGGAAGCAAGATGACCCTCACTGTGGAGCCGCGCAGCAGTGGATAACTTCCCAATGACCTCCACCACACCACCATAGGGATGGTTCCGGAGATTCGGAGGTGGGACCCAGTAAGAAGACCCAGGTCGAAACGGGAGCCAATCGGGAGCGGACCGGCGGGCGATTATGTTCTGTATGACCTCCTCCAGCTTCCTGATCCCGCCGCTGATGGTCTCCACATCAGCCGACGACGGCGAAGGCGCGGAGGAGGAGGAGGACGAAGAGGAAGAAGATTCCAAATCGACTTCTATCAGCTGGGCGGTGACCTGGGTTTGCCGGAACGGTGCCGCTTGAGCCAGGATTCTGAGGGAGAGGGAAGGGTAGTTGATGACTTGGGGTGGTGGATTAGGGTTTGAGAAATGAGACGCGTCATCGCCATTTCGGAGGTGGTGGAGGAGGTGATGGTGGTGGCAGTAATTTGAGGAGAGAATTGGGGTAAAGGGGAGAGTTTTATGGATTGGGTGGATGGACAAGAACAGGAGAAAAGTGGGCAGTTTGGGCAGTTTGATTATGAGCGTGACGCAGCCAGGAGACTGGTGTGTGCTACCGCCTAACGCACACACATAGGGCGTACATATTGTAGGAAAAAAAATAATGAATTAAGTGAAACATTGAATGAGTTTGGATTAGAATTTAGAGGTAGTTTGAAGAAAGTCATGTTAAACATCGTTAAGACAGAAAGGAGAGTGGGTAAGAAAGAGAAGGGGAAGGGGGTGGTAAAAGTTTAAAAGAAAAAGGATATGTTAGGCAGTCAGAAATTTTTAACACCAAGAGGATACTCATGCTTTATATATACTAGTGATAAGGGTACACCCGATGTCTATAGAATTTAGGAATAATCACTTTTTATATGAGAGAATTTTATGCTTTATGTATACTAGTGATAAGGAACCGATGTATGCACAATTTAGGAACAATCACTTTTTATTTTTAAATAGAAGAACTTAGTATAAAATTTTCATAAATAAAAAAATAAGCTTTGATCTTTTAGAAGTTAATTTAATAGAATTTTAATTACAATGCTTGTGGGTGGTTATGGAGAAGATTAGTTGTGGTTATATTGGTTAGTAATATGGGCAACATATAATTAGATGGTAGGCATTTGTTTGATCAGATGTTTTAGTCCCATTTATGTCTCTCGTTTGATCTCTTTGGATCCATCCTTTCCATCACTAAGTCTTTCGTTCACCCCTTGGGTTCACCTCCCTAGTATAAAAAAGTTAAAATAGAATATATTGTTTGACAAAAAAAAGAAATCAAATGGTAAATGTATAATTTAATCATAGTGAGGGGGTTGAAAATAAAATTTATGCCAAACCCAATGCTCTCTATATATATAGTATAGATAGACCAGTGCTTTTGACACACTACATGAAAGGAAAAAAAATTAGATGGTAAAGGTATAATTTAATCATAGCAAGGGTAAAGTTGAAAATTCAAAAAATGAAAATAAAATTTATGCCAAACCCATGCTCTCAATTTATATATAGTATAGATAGACCGGTGCTTTAACACCCCTATTTTACTCGTATGTGCTTATTCTAAAATATAGAATTGATTTTTTTTTACAATAAGTTATTATATGTAGAATTATGTTAGAACATATATTTTTATCATAAATATATAAAACTACTCTTTTTTATTTAGGAAGTTATTATATTTAAAATCATGGTAGAAAAAAAGAAGGGACGTGAATAGTGGACAATAAGAGAACTTGAATAGTTTGAAAACTAACTTTAGAGGGTATTTTGTACAACATTAATTGTCATAAATATGTTTACACCAAAACGACCTTTCTCATTGCATATAGTATAGAATAAAATGGATCTTTCCCACTATACAATATAATATAGTTTTGGTTCTTGAACTTTTTTGTTTTTTGACCAATTGTTTTAACACAAATGCTCTGAGGTAAAACAACAAAAACAACAAAACAACTCAAAAACAACTACAACAATTTTCTATTTCTTTTCCTTTTCTTTCAGCATATTTCTCTTTTTCTTCTTCCAAATCCTCTTATGCATTGTGGATTAGAAGTGACAAGTCTCTCCTTCCCTCCTCTACCCTCACCCAATAATCCCCGTCAGGCTCCTTACAATTCCCATTAATAAATAGGCATTTGAAGGAATTTTCTTTCTACATCATGTTTATCATCCTCCCATTAAGTTGTCCCATATACTTCCTATATCTTCCCTTCCTTATATCTCCCTCCATCTGGATACCCTTTTATTGAAGTTATATTATTAATCTAATCATGGTCGAAAAGAAAGAAGAGGACGTGAAGAGAATTGGACATGATCAAGAGGAGGAGGACTATACGGGGAATGAGAACTAACAGAATAGAGATTATAGTAAAAGGACAATTTAGGAAAAGGAAAATCTTATTATTGTCTCATAAAAAAAAACAATAAGAGGAGTTCATATAAAATCAAGTATTTTAATTCAGTGTTCTTCTGATCCCTCATAAACATTTTATAATAAAGCAAGGGAATATAATATATGATAATATGCTAATGATATGTCAATTTAGGAACAATTACTTTTATATGGAAGAATTTGGTATAAAACTTACCTAATACAGGAAAAAAAAAACTTTGATCTTTAAAAGTTTTTTAGATTAAATTTTAATTAACTTGGTGGTTACATTGTTGGGAATATGGGCAACATATAATCAGATGGTAAATGTATAATTTAGTAATTGTAATGGTAAAATTGGAAATTCGAAAGGACTTAAAAGAGTGATCTCAAACTCAATGCCCTCCATATGTAGTAACTAGAGAACAAGTGGGTGGGGCATTCTATTCTTCGCTTGTATGTTGGAAATGTTTAGAATGAAAACCTTCCAACTTCCTTATTCCATTCCAATGTTTGGCATCAACATTTTTGGTTGGGAAACCTTTTCCTTCTAGAAAACCTATTCCAACTTTTTCTCAAATTTCATTCCTCACAAAAATCCAAGGAAAACTCATTCTCACTCTATCTAGGAAATATCTAAATTATAGGAGTTCAAGATTACCCTTTGATATTATATATTTTTATCTCTAATGTACGTAGTTATCACTTATCTCTCATATTTATCATACAATTATTATTATTATTATTATTATTATTATTATTATTATTATCATTTATCTCTTTTTTCTCTTTATAAACATTGTAGCTCTCTTCATCTTACTTATGAATATTCAAAAAAATTACAACAACCCACTAGATCAACTGCTAAGACACAATTGCATTTCCCTATTTACAAATAGTTCTAAAGACCCTTCAAAAGTAAATCAAGGGGAATTAACATGCATAAAGGACGGACTTAACATGCATGAAAGACATATGGGATTCAATATGTATGTAGTTTAAAATTTTAATTTGGTTACAACTAGTATTCACCTATTACAATTGTATTATAACTAGTATTCGCGCCTATTGTAATTGTATACTATCAAAAAGTTATTTTTAATTAATAAGTTATTGTGATTCCATGCTATTAAAAATTATTTTTATTAATAATTCATTTGTCTTTAAATCAACATGGCTATAAAATGTTGTATGTTATATATAGGACCAATTAAGTCAACACAGTAATTTTTTTCATTCTGTTCTAATTTCTCAATATGATTATACCATACATTTGAAAAGAAATTTACATTCCATTTTGATTTGGTTACTAAACACTGGCGTGATGAATACTTTCCTGTCCATTTTGGTAGAAAAAGAATTTTGGGTGGAAAGACCTTTTTATTCTAAGTTTTTCCAATGTACCAAAGGAGAAGTATGTGTGTACATATTTTGGGGAAAAATAAAAATAAAAGAATTTAGAATGACAATTTAATTGCAGCAAAGGAATTAATTACAAATTAAATGGGATTTTCTTTTTTTTTTATTGAAGTGAATTTTTCTATTTTTTATTGAAGTTCATAGGAACATTTGGGATAAATATAATAAGGTAATAGTAGATAAGTATAGTACCAGCAGTTAAACATGAATAATAGTAGATAAGTATAGTAGGAGCACTTACGTGACAATAGGAGTATGCAACATGAGATGATTGTATATTAGTCCATCATGCAAGGGTAAAATTAGAATAACAAATAATGACAGACTTTTTTAACACTAAACTCATTGCTTATGCATTATATATAGAAAGATATAAATACTAGTGCTAGATTTTTTAACACTAAACCCAAGGCACACACAACTACTAAAAGAATTTTATGCCAAATTTTTTGAGTATATTTGAAATCATTTTCAAGAGAATTATTTTTATATATTGTAATAGTAAGTTTGTAGAAAAATCACTAAAATAAAATGTATAAACAAAGAATTATTTAGTAGTAATTGAAAACCATAATTAATAGTTGCTAATAAAAATTAATGTTTACTAAATATGTTCAAAGATGAAATAATAAGAAAAATATATTAGTTGGAAAAAGGATATATTGGAAGTTGAAAGTAGATAGTTATTAATAGTAATTTACGAAGAATATGAAGTGACATAAAAAAGTTTACACCAATCTTTCCCTCTTCCTCTAGATATAGTGCAAATATATAAAACTTTTGTTTGTGTTTTAGATTGGGGTTCGGTTTGGGTCGGAATTTGGATAAGAAAATTAATTTTGATTTTGAGATTTTCAGCCATGTCTTGACAATGAATAGTATTTTAATGTAATGAAACTATTAATTTAGACACTAATTGGATTGCATGAGAGGAAATGAGAGAACTCTAATAGAAAATAAAAGAAATGAGAGTAAAGGAAATTAGAATCCATCCATCTTATTTGGATTATGGAATGAAAGAAAGGAAACTATCACGTGTCAGTTATGCTTTTATCCTTGATTTAAAAGTCTAATTTGTAAATACATAATAGATTTTTTAAAATTTTAAAATTTTTATTAATCTTGGCATTCTTTTCCTTTGTTTCTGTCCATTTTTAGACGGAAAGTAGACTGGAAAAAAATAACTAGACTATGTTCCTCTCTTGACCTCCCATCCTTTCTTTTCCCTCCCAAAATTAATCCAAATTAAAAATTATCCCTCTATTTTCTTTTCTCCTCTCCTTCCATTCCGTTAAAACAAATAACGCCAACTTCCAAGGCTAATTTCATTTGTGTTCCATTAATCCTACATTTGAAGCACTGTATATTATAGAATTATGCAGTTTTTTAAAGACGTTTAAGTAGCGAACCAACTCAAAAAATGAGACTATATGCTGTTAAGTGCTAATATAATTGGTCTAAGTATTTCGGTTGATCGGAAATTAAAGTAGTGGTTTTAAGTTTACACTTAATCAAGTTTAAATAGTTAGCTTCACCAAAACTATAAAATAAAAATTGGAGTCGAGTTTGATGAAAAATATTTAAGCTGAAATAATTTTCTCGACAAGTAATAAAAGGTTAACTTATAGTAAGGGATAATTTTAGACACATCTCTTAAGGTTCTCATAATATCACTTCAATTTCTTGAAATTTTAAATCTCAATTACCTCTCTTAAATTGACAATAAAACTTTTCATCCAATACTACCCTTATGTTATCCTACTTATGAGTTTACAACAATAATAAAAAAAAATATGGTTAAATTTTTTAAATGTGTAAATTTCTTGACTTAATTGTTTATTTTAGTTGTGTTAAGCACACACCTTGATTCACATGTATGAAGAGATAATTTTAGTTTGCAATATAACTTAAAGCGCATCATGTATTAAACATATTCTCTAAAATAAAAGCTTTCTTGTTATCTTGTTCAAGAATTTTCAAGGCTAATTACTCCAAAATCCTCTAAGTGGTTTAATTTACTCACATTCTTTCCATCCTACGCCGGATCTTGAGGAAACATGGACAATTATTAGATATTTTTTAATCTATACCTTTTCCTTTAAAAATTTTTTTGTTCAGCTTTTGGTTGAATAATTGTAAAATTTTGGGTAATGTTGTCAATTTATGACCTTTTTTTGATAATATTTAGACCTTTAACAGGAATATTTATTGTTGTCAAACGTGGATATAGTGAATTTTAAAATTTTAGAGGAGTTGGTAATATTATGAAATCTTAGGAGAAGTTTTAAATTATCCCTTATAAATAATAGATTAGTTAAAAAAAAAAAAAATATACGAGTCTGGATACCTAAAAGTAATTTTTGTGCACAGAGTATGATCATATAAATAATTTTCTACGAAACTGGTGACAAAAATTAAATCCGGAATGCAAATTTCAACTTGGTTTGTCTAGAGAAAAATAAAGTGCTCGAAATTGATTTGAGGAAGTTGATCTCTTGTTGTTTATGTGTTTTCTCAAGTCAAACCTAAGCTAAATTTGGGATAAAAGATTTTAAAGCTCGCACTTGTAAAAGGTTTCAAACCTAGATTCTTTGTTTTGTTTTAGTACAACAAATAGCAGTACATGAATTCCTAATTCTAATCGGACTATTTTTTTTTTTTTTTGGGGTCAACTTGTTCATATTGCCCCATATGAAAACTGCTGTCTAGGGGTTCTCTTTTCGTAGAAATTCGGGAGTGTAGACCACTTGAATTTGGAGTTGATTTATAGCAAGAAGGAAGGATTCTGTGCAATTCCTAGAGGATGTTGAGGACAACGAAACTGAAAGAACTTCTGTTTATTTATCATTCTTTCTTATGATGTTACTCGAGCAATTTCTCTCTATATCGTCTCCTTTTAGCATCTAGTGTCTGATAGCAAAGATGTCTCGCTTTTTAGAAGTGACAAACTTCTTAGGAACCAAGAATTTACTTGATAAGCATAATGCAATCTTATTTTTGCTGTTATGCAATTTAGCACTCGAGCCTGGCTTGCTAGTGGAAAGTATAACAAAGGTGATTGACATCTTCATGTAGGGCCTTACATAAAAAATAGGTAGGATCAAGATAGACTCCATGACTATTTATTTAAGATTTAATCTTATATAATCAGTGTATACACTTTATATTGCTCGGATATATGGATGTCAAATGTTAAATTTGAATTTAAAATCTAAATTTTACATATGTGCACTCATGTAATCATGATAATGTGTATGAGTGCTCATAAAATTAACTCTCTATTTAAATGGAAGCTGTGTGCAGAATGCTTTTCAAACATCTCGCAGGAAAATCTGACTTTAATTGGTATGTTTAGCTTCCACAAATGGGATCAGATCTCATTTTGCTGGGTGGTAGATTGTTGCTCTATAAGATGTTAGGCACTTTCGACCAATAAGGAGCGATTTTAAGAAA